>JACYFF010031952.1:48977822-48998670 GCA_017589665.1 Selenicereus undatus
CGTTCTGGTCGAGAGATTGATAACCAAGTGAGGAACCCTGATGAACCTTGTAGGTATCCTCATCAATTCTTTCAGAATTCTTCCCCATCATCGGCACAAGAGACTGGTTCTTCTAATGGGTCAGGAGATGCTCCTGATAGTGTTCCCAATGCATCTAAGAATCCTTCCTCTTCATCACCCTCCGAGGAAGAGGAACTTCAAGAAAAAGACTCTTCTGATTCAGTTAAAGATTCACCTTCTAAGAGTTCTTCCTTTCCTCCTTCCTCCTCTTCTCAGGAAATCCAGATGCCTTTACCTCCTTTCCCTCATAGATTGAAGAAGAAAGATCAGGGCAATATTGAGAAGATAAGGGAAACCTTCTCTCAAGTCAAGATCAATATTCCCTTACTTGATGCTATTGAGCAGATGCCTCCTTATGCCAGATTTTTAAAGGATTTGTGTACTACAAAAAAGGCAACTAGTGTACCTAAGAAGGCATTTCTGACTTCTGGAGCTAACTCCATCCTTTCCCAGATACCAGCAAAGTATAAGGACCCCGGTTGCCCTACTGTGTCCATAGTCATAGGGGACCAACTCATTCATAGAGCATTGCTTGATTTAGGGGCTAGTGTGAACTTGATTCCCTTTGCTGAGTATGAAAGGTTAGAATTGGGTGAATTGAAACCTACCAGGATGGTCATTCAGTTGGCTGATAGATCCACTAGAATCCCTCGGGGGATAGTTGAGGATGTATTGATTAGAGTGGGTGACTTCATCAACCCAGTGGACTTCGTGGTGATTGAAACTGAAAAGGGAATACCTAGTCTTACCAGTCAGATCCCTGTGATTCTAGGGCGTCCATTTTTAGCTACTGCTATGCCCTTATTAACTATCGTAATGGTATGATGAGACTGTCTTTTGGTAATATGACTGTGGAAGTAAATGTTTTTAACATGCAAAGGTAGCTGTCAGGATTTGATGATATGGACTTTTCTACTCTTAATTGGATAGAGAATCCTGTGTTTGATGATTTGGATGATGCAATTGTTACTGAGTATGAGTCATTTCTAATGAATGATAATCCTGAGTATGATATGTTTGAATTTGATGACTTATGCTCTGATGTTGATTACTTACTCACTGTTACATCTGAATCTGCTGATGGATCTGTTTTCCCCACTGTTCTTGAATTGAAACCCCTCCCCGATTCTCTTAAGTATGCATTTTTGGGGCCCGATGAATCCTTACCTATTATTATAGCTTCTGACTTGGATCGGGACCAAGAAAATAAACTCATTTGTTTGCTTAGGGAGAATAAGGAATCGTTGGGATGGACTTTAGGGGATATTAAGGGGATAAGTCCTTCTGTGGTGCAACATAGAATCCATCTAGAGGACCATGTTCAGCCTTACCGAGATCGGCAAAGGCGTTTGAATCCTACTCTTCAGGAAGTGGTCAAGAGGGAGGTTTTGAAATGGTTAGATCATGGGATCATTTACCCAATATCTGATAGTGAATGGGTTAGTCCTATTCAAGTCGTTCCTAAAAAGACTGGCATCACTGTAATTAGGAATTATAAGAATGAATTAATCCCTACTAGAGTTCAATCTGGGTGGCGAGTGTGTATAGATTATAGAAAATTGAATGTTGCCACCAGGAAAGACCATTTCCCCCTTCCCTTCTTAGACCAGATGCTAGAAAGGTTAGCTGGACATTCCTTCTATTGCTTCCTGGATGGATATTCTGGCTATACTCAGATCTCAATTGCTCCTGAGGATCAGGAGAAGACCACTTTCACTTGCCCATTTGGGACATATGCTTTCAGAAGAATGCCTTTCGGACTGTGTAATGCCCCTGCTACCTTTCAAAGATGCATGATTTCCATTTTCTCAGATTTGATTGAGCAATGCATGGAAATTTTTATGGATGATTTCTATGTGTTTGGATCTTCTTTTGATCATTGCTTATATAATTTGAGAAAAGTTTTAGAAAGGTGTAGGGAGAAAATTTTGACTTTAAATTGGGAGAAATGTCACTTTATGGTTAAGAAAGGTATAGTCTTAGGTCATATTATTTCCAAAGATGGAATTGAGGTGGACAAAGCTAAGACTGACCTGATCATCAATCTTCCCCCTCCCAAAAGTGTGAAAGAAGTTAGGTCCTTTCTTGGACATGCAGGCTTTTATCGACGATTCATTAAAGATTTCAATAAAATTGCCAAGCCTTTGTCCAATTTGTTAGCTAAAGAGGTGCCATTTAACTTTTCTGAAGTATGTCATGAGGCATTTTCTAAGCTTAAACAGGTCCTTACTTCTGCTCCTGTCATTCATCCTCCTATTTGGGGAGAATCTTTCGAATTAATGTGTGATGCATCGGATTTTGCTCTTAGGGTTGTACTTGGACAGCGCATTGATAGAAAACCCCATGTGATTTATTATGCAAGTCATACATTGAATGATGCCCAATTGAATTGCACTGTTACTGAAAAGGAATTTTTGGCTGTTGTCTTTGGTTTTGAAAAGTTCAGACCATATCTGATTGGTTCCCATGTGATTGTTTACACTGACCACTCTGCCCTTAAGCACCTTCTCTCTAAAAAGGATGCTAAACCTAAACTTATAAGATGGATTCTGCTTTTATACGAATTTGATTGTGAAATCAAGGATAGAAAAGGGTCTGAAAACCTTGTAGCTGATCACTTGTCTAGGATTACCTGTGAGAGTGAGTCTAGTGTTTCTGAATGTTTCCCTAATGAGCAACTGTATGCTGTGCATCCTGATCCATGGTATGCTGATATTGTCAACTATTTGGTTACCAATAGGATTCCTGAGGGATGGACCAAGCATGACAAGGATAGATTCTTTCACCTGGTTAAGTTTTTCGTTTGGGATGACCCTTATCTGTTCAAATACTGTTCTGACCAATTTTTTAGAAGGTGCATACCCGACCATGAAGTGAGGAATGTACTGTCTTTTTGTCATGACCAAGCTTGTGGGGGGCATTTTAGTGGGAAGAAAACAGCTGCCAAGATTTTTCAATCCGACTTTTATTGGCCAACTTTGTTTAAGGATGCCATTGAATTCTGCAAGAGTTGTCCCAGATGTCAGCAATTAGGCAAGATAACTAGGAAAGACATGATGCCTTTGAACCCCATTATTGTAGTGGAAGTTTTTGATGTATGGGGTATTGATTTCATGGGACCATTTCCAATATCTTTTGGGAATTAATACATTTTATTGGTTGTGGATTATGTATCTAAGTGGGTGGAAGCCATTCCCTCTCGGACTAATGACACTCGAGTTGTGGTGAAATTTCTTAGGGAAAATATCTTTGCTCGCTTTGGCATGCCCCGGGCTCTCATTAGTGACCAGGGTACTCATTTTAATAATAAATCTTTTGATGCCTTGCTTAGAAGATATTCGATAATCCATAGGCTAGCTACCCCGTACCACCCTCAAACAAGCGGCCAAGTTGAAGTTTCCAATCGGCAGATAAAACAGATCCTGGAGAAAACTGTGAGTAGGCATAGGAAAGATTGGGCCGATAAGTTGATAGATGCTCTCTGGGCCTATAGGACAGCTTATAAGACTCCCCTTGGCATGTCCCCTTATAGAGTAGTTTATGGTAAGCCTTGCCATCTACCTGTAGAATTAGAGCACCGAGCTTGGTGGGCCATTAAGAAGCTCAACTATGATTTGACTGAGGCGGGAGACTTGAGATGACTGCAATTGAGTGAACTTGATGAAATCAGGGCGGAAGCATATGAGAGTGCTCGATCTTCTAAGGAGAGGGCAAAGTTGTTTCATGACCAACATGTTTTGAGAAAACAATTTGCCCCGGGAATGAAAGTACTTTTGTATGACTCTCGGCTTCACTTATTTCTAGGGAAATTAAGGTCCCGCTGGACGGGCCCTTATGTTATCTCTCATGTTTTTCCCTATGGTGCAGTCCAAATTCAGGATTTGCAAACTGGTGCCCTGTTCAAAGTCAATGGCCAGCGGTTGAAACCATTTCTCGAGCTGCAGACCCAAGAGGATGTGGAGTGTCTGATGCTCCATGACCCGGGCCCTAATCCGTGACTGACTGAGATCTGAGATAGTTTGGGTGTAACCTGCACCCAACCTGGTTTGCTAGAAACTCTTCTTCTTTTATCTCTTTTCTTCTCTCTTTTCTTCTTTTTTTGTATAGTTTATTATTTTCCTTATGCTTCTTTGATTTTAGTTTTGATTTTTGTTTTGTTTTGTTTTGTTTTTGGTTTTGTTTTTGTTTTTGGTCGTGTTTTAGTTGTATATATTTTAGGTTTTACGGTTGTATAGTTTATGAGCCTGCTTTTTAGCACCTTAGTTCTCCCAATGAGGACATTGTGAAGTTTTGGTGTGGGAGTGAGGTGCCTTTTTTTCAAAATTTTCAAAATTTTTTTTTTTGGTTGTTTTCGGGAGCATTTGTATCTTTTCTGATTAGTTTGAATCCCCTGTGCTTTAGTTGTTAGTTTGTATATAAATAGGATGTGCATGATAAGTCTTTAACTTCGAATGTGATATTCTAAGCCCTGATGCTAAACCCCAGTTGTTCATTAAAAGTTGTGTTATCCAGTCCTTGTTATCCTTTCATCATTGTCTTTAGGTCTTAGGTTTCCATGAATGATTCTCCCACTAGCTTATGACATGATTACTTTGGAAAAAAATGAAAAAAATGAAAAAAAAATTGTATGATAAATAAAGAAAAAGAATAAAATTTGGAATGACAAGTATCCCTTTGAGGCATGCGCCACTGGAACCCTTTGAGGCACGTGCTACTGGGTGTTACCCTTTGAGGCAATATTGCTACTAAGAAAGCTTGCTTCCAAAGTCATGATGGGAATAATGTAGTTATGTCAATTAAGTGGGATTGAGTCTATTCTGGTAAATCTGAGTCCTGGAGATGATGATACACTTGCACACAAACACCGGGATGGATTCAAAATCTTGATGTTCAATGGGGTGAAAAATCAGTGTTTTGATGTCATTTAGAGGTAAAGGGCTTTGATGTACATTTTATGTATATACAGGTTAATAACTGAGTACATGGGTGATTTAGCTGATTAGGAATTGTGCATATGTTTCCCGTGTTTTGTACATATTAGTTTTGAGAAAACCCAAAAAGATTTTTCTTTTATTTTCGAATAATTTTGTGGGTATTTTTACTTTGAAACCCTCACGAGACCTCACTCGTCCACTTGGGAGTCCAAGGGGTTTAAAGGGCTTGTTGTATACGCTAAATGCAACCGTGATTCCTACGACAGTGAGTTAGGATTTTCTTTTCTTTTATTTTCATTTTCTTTAGTTAGCTTAGTTTATTTTACTCGAGGACGAGCAAAATCTTGGTGTGGGAGTATTTGTTTGAGCTAAAAATGTGATATTTTTAAGGTACTTTTTCACCGGTTTTATGCTCGTTTTAATAATATTTTTTAGGTTTTTAATTGATTTTATTTTATTTTGCAGATTTTGAATAAATGTGGGAAAAAGGGTTTAAATGGCGGAAAAAGTGAGAAAAATAGAAGAAATGTCAGAGGTTGAAGAATTGGGCCAAATTCGATAAAAACCGACCAAAGAAAGAAGAAGAAAAGGAAAAAAACCAGACCGGTCCAGTGAACCGGACCGGCCGGTTCAGCTGGACTGGTTCAGTTTAAAGCCCTTATCTCTCTCTTCGTCCCCTGCGTTTTCACTCTCTTTCTCCCCGACCCTTTCTCTATTTCCCCTCTTCTTCAAACTCGAAACCCTCGACCCATCCTCATCGCCATTCCCACCTCATCTCCTCTCTCTCTCTCTCTACCCGTTCTCTCTCCTCCAGCACAACAACCCCACATACACCCCCAGCCCACCGAATTCCCGAAACCCAGAACACCCTCTACCCATGGTTTTCTTCAAAAACCGAAACCACCCCATCCCACCAACTCATCCACCACCACAAACACCAAGCCACGACACCCCATGCGTTGGCTTCATCATCTACCGTCCACCATACCACCAGATCGAAGGGTCAAGAGTCAAAGGGGCTTCGGGTATAAAGAGGTCGAGGCGACGCCATGGAAGGTTAGCTAGGTTAGAGTTAGCTTTAGGTTAGTAATTTAGGGTTAGATTAGGATTTTAAAATTTCGTTTTAGGTTCAGTTTCGTCCAATTTCATTGTTAATTTTATTCTCTTGTCTTCAATTTCAGATTAGTTTTCGATTTCACATTTTAGGGTTCCGATTTCAGCTTCTCATGTTTTCGAATTTAGTTTTCGAATTTTCAGTTGTAATGGCAAGAATTTTTGGGTTTGTTTAGCCGAAATTCATTCGAATCCCCCTCCCCTGCTTCCAGTTCGATGAGTTGCTTTTGGGATGCTTTTGCGTTTGAAGCTGGTTGCAATTTCTTTGTGAGTAAACATTCACCTTCGTTCTGTTTACTATAGCCCTTCTTTGATTCATCTGCTTGGGTTCATCGTAATCCTGTTTCCCCTCCGCTGTTGCCTTCGTTTTGTGTTCAATTTATTCATGTTTCTGCTGCTTTCGTTTGCTTTCATTCCATTTCTTCCTTCCCCTTCCCCTGTTTTTGCTACTGCTGTAATGTTTGCTCTGTTTCGGGTCTGTTTGCCCTGAGAATAAACATTGAATGTTGGATGATTGTTCTGGGATGCTGGTTTAGTGTAGCACACTGAATGTTTTGCTGATGTTCTGTAACGCCCCCAAAATACGAATGACATGATTAATGAAATAAATAAAGATGATTTAAAAAAATAAATATGAGTTAGGGTTTGGTTATTACAGTCTTCCCCCCTTAAAGAGTTTCGTCCTCGAAACTTATCACACTTGTCAACTATATGTAATGCTGCTTTAAGACACAGGGGTCATTGGTTCCCATTGCTTCCCTCTGAAGGGGTATAATTGCCGAATGAACACTGATTAAGGGTGTATGTATTGCATAACTTCTTAATCCCATATTTCAGTAGTAGATCCGAATACTTTTCACACAATAGCCTCAATGAACTCAATTACTTTGCTTCAAAAGTGATATTCTCTTCGAAAGAAAAGAACCTTGTTACTGCAAATGAGGTATTCTACACTGTTGACGCATAAAGCCCAAAGTAACGAGGACTCAATTATCTCTGATATCCAGTCTCCTGACACCCTTGACTAGATAAGCCCTTCAGAATACTTTCTATCGCATCTGAGACATTGGTTATTTCTTTGTTTTGCTAGCATAACTGTTTTGTCGACTTTGTATCACCTCGACATGTACTTGAATTTTCCATTTTTCCCTCTTACTGCTGGGAGTAGCTCTGACCTTATACTCAATGTGTCTTCTGGCTCATTCCAATATATTTAAATAGTGCTTGAGATTATGCCATTCTCAAAATATCACCAGCTGATTTTTCTAACACATCACAAGATCTCCCCTCATCAGACAACTCAGGGATCTGCTCCCAGTTGATAACGGGCAAAAGAAAAATGACCATGGTTAGGGATAAGAGCGATGAATTTCTCAGCCGAGCGAACTATTGCATACAAAAGAAATGAACAATGAGACTAGAAAAGGAAAATAAAGAAGAGATTATCGTGGGGTGGTTAGAATAAAGATAACCATAAGTGTATCATGAATTCTGAAATATGATGCCACAAGAATTGTGGTTTATAAATATGGACCATAAAGGGTCCAATAAATAATCCACCAAGGAGAAAGATGGGATGGTTATATTCGGGTTTAACTGATGAACTGGAAGCAAGATGACAAGCAACTGAGCTTCAACTAGATAACTTTATAGCCACAAGGAACAAGATAAGTACAATAGATAGACAACTAGATTAGACAAACAAAGTGTAATAGATGGATAACTGGATTAGACGAGCAAGTGCCAATGGATAGATAAATGGATCAGATAAACAAGGTACAATGGATAAAGAAATAGCTTGAACAAGCAAGGTCTAATGAATAGATAAACGGATTGAATAGGCTGTAGTGGAAACATGCATTTGCTCATATGGAGCCAAGTTAAGAACGACAATAAGATTAAATAAGGATTACTGAAGTTCACTTATGAGGATATAAGATATAGGTGTGAGAATTACAAGTGCCATAAATAGATCAATAGAATGAACAAGTGACTAGATTGAATAGATTCATCAATAAATGGATTGAATAGATTGAACAAGTGACATGAGAAACGTGTCTTTGCTCATATAAAACCAATTCAAGTCCAGGAATAAGATTGAACACAAAAGCTAGAATTTACTTATGAGCAGGTAAGATATATGTGTGGGAGTTAAAGTTCAAAATAGGGAAAGTAAGGGGATTATGACAATTACAATCACCCACACCAATGAGAGCTGAATTACATTATGAATTCAGAATAAGTTATACGAGTGTATTATTATGAATAAATGAGATGTAAGGTAGATGTGGGAATCAGCTCTCAACGAAATGAACTACAGCTCATGATCATGAAATAAAGATGGTGAAGGTTGAGAGCACTGGAATGTTGACACTCATATAAGGTCGAATAAAAATGTATTGCATACTTAACAATGGGTTTGCGAAGACAAGGAAGATCACGCTAATAAGAAACATCGGGTTGAAATGCAAGGGAGATGAAACAATATTGGATAGTATCAAGTTTTGAAGATGAGACAAGCAAACAAGAATTACTATAAATGGGTATTCTTGCAAAAGATAAACTGTGGTTGCATGGTTTAGGTGTGATGTTCGAACCTTAAATCATTCTTGGACAAGACATCTCCTGCTGACAGTTAATCCCATAAATCATTTATTCAAGGTATAGGGCACTTATTTTGATAGTGATCTTATTCAACTCTCTGTGCATAGTACACGACCATAAGGTTCTGTCTTTATTCTTCGTATGAACCTGAGGTTCCCCACGGGGACACACTTGGTCAAACAAATCCCTTATAATTCATCCACTGAGTCCTTAATTCTTTAGACTCTATTGGGGGTCATATGATAGGGGTTTTGAAAATGGATTGAGCACCTAGAACAAGGTTGATTTGAAAATCAATGTTTCTTGGGGAGAAACAATACTGATAGTCCTCATATGAAACATCTCTAACTCCACCAACTGGAAATATGGATATGGATATACCGAGTGTGGTTGACAAATCACTAATATTCAATACATTACTGACATGATAATTCACTTGCTTGCACAATGGAATTAGGGCAGAAATAGGATTTTTCTTCTCTCAGTCCATGGAAATACACGCCTAGTCCTTCCACATTTCTCAAACTAACCTTAAGATCTTTACCAGTCATCTTCTATAAGTACACAATCAGTTCATCTCCATAATGATAACAAGGTATGCCAATCAAACTGGATTCAATGCCCAATGAATATGTTTCCAGCAATACTATACATAACACATTCAACTGCTTACTGGTCTCAGTAAATTTAAAAGACAAGGGGCAATCTAAAGTGCAGAGATATGCAACCACACCATGAACTCTTGCAAAGATATTTCTTTATTGGTCATGAAGGATAGACATGTAAGCTGAATGAATGAAAAGACGAGGATTCGTAATGAAAGAAGTAAGACATATAAATGTCTTGCATATACAAGACATGCAGTTTACTCAGGATGGTCATGATAGTAAAGTAAATGAACGATGTTATGAAGTTGAGATAGAGTATTTAGTAATGAAGGTGAAGAAGTGTGACAGATTCCCAAAGCGGCTTTTGAAAAGTCATATGGTATCCGTATGAGTAAAATGACGAAGATAAGGGTCAACACTATCAGAAGGAAAATTTTATTCATCTGATGTTTGAAAAGACAATACGTCAAGATGAAGGAGTCAATCTTATGATTGAACATGATGTCATCCATCAATACAACAATTTGCAATAAATGGAAGTCTTGGGTAGACATATAAACTTCAAAACTGTTGGCAAATGGAAATAACACAAATCGTTGTTTATCATTACCAAACTAGGTTGTACTAGAAAAGAAAGGATTGCCAAAATAACTTGAATAACGACATGTAGTCATGGCTATAGAGTAGTATGCCAGCATAACGTTACGGTGCTATAACAACACGAACAATAGGGATACATTTATTGCTGAAAGGACACTCAATGGCTAGATCTGAAGCAACCAATGGCTTTGCAAGCAACAAATGAATAGTGCCCAAATAGAAGCAAAGAGTTCGAGTAGATAACAGTAAAAATATGAACATAGTTATGACTGAGCTGCAAGTAGAATGAGTCAAATATGCTTAGGAAGAGCTGCAAATCACATAGTGATGCACACCGGGAGTCATTATAGGCTCCATTATGGAAACAGAGAATTAAACGACTGAGATTATGAGGGTTTGAATCACCTATAAGAAAGGTTGCTCAGATGTGTTTGAAAAAGTCCCCACATATCACATATGAGAATTTTCATAAACACCCCATTACAAATCAAGAGAGTGTTAGTAGCAAAGAAATGATGCATATGAACGATTCAAGGTAACTAGGGCAGGAATAAGTCAATGACGGGAAGTAATGGGAGCATTGCTGATGTAAAGTCTTAGTATCAAGACCAAAAGATTCCGATACATGGCAGCTTAATCTTACTTGCACCACCCACATAATGCCAAATAGCACACCATAAGCTACTAATTGCTATTACCATACATGAGCACTCATTGTAGTGTTCTTCTCATAGTACTTCAACTCAAAGATATTGCCCCACCAGGCATTTCCTCATCTAGAGGTTCACCTCTGACTTAACATTGTATAAATCCCTTGAGAAGTTGCAAATCGCACCCCCACATCGACTCCAACCATCACTGTACTCAAGGTTAGGTATTTTAATTCATCTCAATGAAACTCTCAAATTCTGGAGCGAAACGGACAGAGTTTCGCCTAAAAACTGGCTAAAACCCAGGCTTAAAGCCTTACAATTGATACCTGAAATGGAGAGAAATACTTTAATAGCTCAACGACCACACGCTGGAGTTCATAACTCAACGGGTCACACACTCGGAGTGCACAATTACAAAAATTTAAACAAATACGAGAAATGATACATACAATACAATTCCCAGATAAATGAGAGCATGCCTTTCTAACAGGTGACCCAAATGGTTCCACAGTCCACTTTGCTCATGCTTGAATCTCATGATACTACCAAATGATTGAGTCATCCAAATGACAATGGTTCCTCCATATATGCCCATACATATGAACTTATAGCCAACAACTCATTTAACTGGTCCAACACAACTCATACACACCTTGATAGCTAACTCATAAACACTTGATAACTCACAGTGGCCTTAAACCTTAGCTCTGATACCAATTCTGTAACGCCCCCAAAATACGAATGACATGATTAATGAAATAAATAAAGATGATTTAAAAAAATAAATATGAGTTAGGGTTGGGTTATTACATGTTCTGCTCTTCAGTTGTTAATCTGTTCTTCGGTTTTGCTTCTTCCCCTCCCCCACTGTTAATTGTCATAATCTGCCTTAGTTTAATTCTAGAATAATAAAGGAATTAGGTTGTTAGTTTTTGAATCATGATTAATTTCAAGTTTAGTTGTTTAATTTGGTTTAATTGGTTAATCAATATAAAGGTTAGGTTAGGTTTAGTTAATTAGGTTGTTTTAATTCTTTGTTGAATTATGATTAGAAGAGTTAATTAGGATTAAATGAGTTTAGTTGAATTAGGTTGCTAAATTGCTTTAAATAACATCACTTAGTTTAGTTAATTTAGTATAATCATTTTGTTTAAATGACCATAAATCTCACGTTTTTCCCTGTGGACCGACCCTTAAGTACTACGACTGACAAACGTGAGTATTTGAGGCATCATTTTTCTTTTCTTTAGTTATTTTTCCATTCACCCTCAAAAACCCATCAACAATTTTGGCGCCGTTGCCGGGGAATTACGGTGCGATTTGGTCATTTTGTTATATTTTTAGTTGCTTTCATACTTGTTTTGTTTAGTTGATACTTTGCTTAGTTGTTATTTACTTAGTCCATCCCTGTTTAGGCTTTAGTTTTGAATCAATTGTTACTTTTCTTTTGGTGTCATTTTTGTTTCCATTAGTTTAGCCCTTTTTGAAAACCGCTCAAAAATCCAAAAACATTTGAAAAAAAAAAACAACACATTTGACTTAGGAGTGAATCCAAAAAGATTTGAAAAAGGTTGTGAAGGTTGGATATGCATGACCAGTTGGATTAGGGACCCCGAAAGTGGACGATTAAGAAGGAGTGAATCTGAGCCTGACTTAGTACCTGAAATTGAGCCTCAACTTGACTTAGGAGAAATGGCACAAGAAAGAACTTTGAGCGATATTTTCTATCCTCCTAGAACTGCTTTGCCATCGTGTTTTGTTGTGCCTGTTCTTCCACCTAATGTCACCTTCGAATTGAAACCTCATTACACCCAGATGCTCCCTAAATTCGCAGGTTTAGAGGATGCTTATCTGTTTTTAAGGGAATTCGAAGAAGTTTGTTCTATGATGCAATTTCCTAATGTTCCCATTGATGTTGTACGAATGAAATTAATTCCTTTTGCTTTGTGAGATTCTGCTAAAAGATGGATGTATGGCTTAACTGCTAATTCTGTGACTTCTTGGGATGATTTTGTGAAATTGTTCCTAAGAAAGTATTTTCCTAATGCCAAAACTGTCAAGCTAAGGAATGAAATCAATCAGTTTGTGCAACTTGATAGGGAATCATTTTGGAAATATTTGGATAGATTTAAGACCTTATTGGCTCAATGTCCTCACCATGGTCTAGACCAAGCTCGTTTATGTCAAATTGTATATGAAGGACTTGACCAACAAAGTAGGACCATGGTAGAATCCATGTGTCAGGGGGGTTTTCTCTCTAAAAACCCTGCAACTACTTGGGAGTTTCTACAGGACTTGGCTGAAAAAACCATGCAGTGGGAAACCGCTCGCGATGACAGCCTAAATTCTAGGGTAGTAAGGGGTGGTTTACATACAGTCTCTGATGTGAGTCACTTAGAGTCTAAGATAGCTGCCTTAGAAAACATGTTGAAGGGATTATCTCCCCAGTTGTCCTCACTATCTCAGACTTCTACAGTGTCTTGTTCACATTGTCAAGCTTTAGACCATTCACTGAATGCTTGTCCTTATTTTGCTCATCAATTAACAACTGAACAAGAACAAGCAAGTATGGTGATACAGAGACCAAAGAATGACCCGTACTCCCCTTATTTTAACCCAGGGTGGAGGAATCACCCTAATATGTCATGGGCTAGTGGACCTAATGTTGTTGTACATAATTCTCAACCAGGGATGTTTCATGGAAACAATTTCTAGCCTTCGGCTCAGTCTCCACAGTCTTTTCCAAGACCCACTGCCCCTAGACCTCCACCAACTGTAGCTCAAATGCATACCCCTCCTGGTTATACTGAACTTGATAGAAAAATTAATAATGTGGAGAGAATGATTAATGTTAATAATGCTAACATGGAAAAAATGATGAGAATAATGACTGAACAGTTCTCCCAGTTAGCATCATCTTCTAGGGAACCAGGTACTTTTCCAAGTCAACCTGAAGTGAACCCTAAGAGTCATACCCCTTCCCCTTCTAGTGGCATTAATGAGTCGGTGAGAAAAGTGAATGCGTTCTGGTCGAGAGATTGATAACCAAGTGAGGAACCCTGATGAACCTTGTAGGTATCCTCATCAATTCTTTCAGAATTCTTCCCCATCATCGGCACAAGAGACTGGTTCTTCTAATGGGTCAGGAGATGCTCCTGATAGTGTTCCCAATGCATCTAAGAATCCTTCCTCTTCATCACCCTCCGAGGAAGAGGAACTTCAAGAAAAAGACTCTTCTGATTCAGTTAAAGATTCACCTTCTAAGAGTTCTTCCTTTCCTCCTTCCTCCTCTTCTCAGGAAATCCAGATGCCTTTACCTCCTTTCCCTCATAGATTGAAGAAGAAAGATCAGGGCAATATTGAGAAGATAAGGGAAACCTTCTCTCAAGTCAAGATCAATATTCCCTTACTTGATGCTATTGAGCAGATGCCTCCTTATGCCAGATTTTTAAAGGATTTGTGTACTACAAAAAAGGCAACTAGTGTACCTAAGAAGGCATTTCTGACTTCTGGAGCTAACTCCATCCTTTCCCAGATACCAGCAAAGTATAAGGACCCCGGTTGCCCTACTGTGTCCATAGTCATAGGGGACCAACTCATTCATAGAGCATTGCTTGATTTAGGGGCTAGTGTGAACTTGATTCCCTTTGCTGAGTATGAAAGGTTAGAATTGGGTGAATTGAAACCTACCAGGATGGTCATTCAGTTGGCTGATAGATCCACTAGAATCCCTCGGGGGATAGTTGAGGATGTATTGATTAGAGTGGGTGACTTCATCAACCCAGTGGACTTCGTGGTGATTGAAACTGAAAAGGGAATACCTAGTCTTACCAGTCAGATCCCTGTGATTCTAGGGCGTCCATTTTTAGCTACTGCTATGCCCTTATTAACTATCGTAATGGTATGATGAGACTGTCTTTTGGTAATATGACTGTGGAAGTAAATGTTTTTAACATGCAAAGGTAGCTGTCAGGATTTGATGATATGGACTTTTCTACTCTTAATTGGATAGAGAATCCTGTGTTTGATGATTTGGATGATGCAATTGTTACTGAGTATGAGTCATTTCTAATGAATGATAATCCTGAGTATGATATGTTTGAATTTGATGACTTATGCTCTGATGTTGATTACTTACTCACTGTTACATCTGAATCTGCTGATGGATCTGTTTTCCCCACTGTTCTTGAATTGAAACCCCTCCCCGATTCTCTTAAGTATGCATTTTTGGGGCCCGATGAATCCTTACCTATTATTATAGCTTCTGACTTGGATCGGGACCAAGAAAATAAACTCATTTGTTTGCTTAGGGAGAATAAGGAATCGTTGGGATGGACTTTAGGGGATATTAAGGGGATAAGTCCTTCTGTGGTGCAACATAGAATCCATCTAGAGGACCATGTTCAGCCTTACCGAGATCGGCAAAGGCGTTTGAATCCTACTCTTCAGGAAGTGGTCAAGAGGGAGGTTTTGAAATGGTTAGATCATGGGATCATTTACCCAATATCTGATAGTGAATGGGTTAGTCCTATTCAAGTCGTTCCTAAAAAGACTGGCATCACTGTAATTAGGAATTATAAGAATGAATTAATCCCTACTAGAGTTCAATCTGGGTGGCGAGTGTGTATAGATTATAGAAAATTGAATGTTGCCACCAGGAAAGACCATTTCCCCCTTCCCTTCTTAGACCAGATGCTAGAAAGGTTAGCTGGACATTCCTTCTATTGCTTCCTGGATGGATATTCTGGCTATACTCAGATCTCAATTGCTCCTGAGGATCAGGAGAAGACCACTTTCACTTGCCCATTTGGGACATATGCTTTCAGAAGAATGCCTTTCGGACTGTGTAATGCCCCTGCTACCTTTCAAAGATGCATGATTTCCATTTTCTCAGATTTGATTGAGCAATGCATGGAAATTTTTATGGATGATTTCTATGTGTTTGGATCTTCTTTTGATCATTGCTTATATAATTTGAGAAAAGTTTTAGAAAGGTGTAGGGAGAAAATTTTGACTTTAAATTGGGAGAAATGTCACTTTATGGTTAAGAAAGGTATAGTCTTAGGTCATATTATTTCCAAAGATGGAATTGAGGTGGACAAAGCTAAGACTGACCTGATCATCAATCTTCCCCCTCCCAAAAGTGTGAAAGAAGTTAGGTCCTTTCTTGGACATGCAGGCTTTTATCGACGATTCATTAAAGATTTCAATAAAATTGCCAAGCCTTTGTCCAATTTGTTAGCTAAAGAGGTGCCATTTAACTTTTCTGAAGTATGTCATGAGGCATTTTCTAAGCTTAAACAGGTCCTTACTTCTGCTCCTGTCATTCATCCTCCTATTTGGGGAGAATCTTTCGAATTAATGTGTGATGCATCGGATTTTGCTCTTAGGGTTGTACTTGGACAGCGCATTGATAGAAAACCCCATGTGATTTATTATGCAAGTCATACATTGAATGATGCCCAATTGAATTGCACTGTTACTGAAAAGGAATTTTTGGCTGTTGTCTTTGGTTTTGAAAAGTTCAGACCATATCTGATTGGTTCCCATGTGATTGTTTACACTGACCACTCTGCCCTTAAGCACCTTCTCTCTAAAAAGGATGCTAAACCTAAACTTATAAGATGGATTCTGCTTTTATACGAATTTGATTGTGAAATCAAGGATAGAAAAGGGTCTGAAAACCTTGTAGCTGATCACTTGTCTAGGATTACCTGTGAGAGTGAGTCTAGTGTTTCTGAATGTTTCCCTAATGAGCAACTGTATGCTGTGCATCCTGATCCATGGTATGCTGATATTGTCAACTATTTGGTTACCAATAGGATTCCTGAGGGATGGACCAAGCATGACAAGGATAGATTCTTTCACCTGGTTAAGTTTTTCGTTTGGGATGACCCTTATCTGTTCAAATACTGTTCTGACCAATTTTTTAGAAGGTGCATACCCGACCATGAAGTGAGGAATGTACTGTCTTTTTGTCATGACCAAGCTTGTGGGGGGCATTTTAGTGGGAAGAAAACAGCTGCCAAGATTTTTCAATCCGACTTTTATTGGCCAACTTTGTTTAAGGATGCCATTGAATTCTGCAAGAGTTGTCCCAGATGTCAGCAATTAGGCAAGATAACTAGGAAAGACATGATGCCTTTGAACCCCATTATTGTAGTGGAAGTTTTTGATGTATGGGGTATTGATTTCATGGGACCATTTCCAATATCTTTTGGGAATTAATACATTTTATTGGTTGTGGATTATGTATCTAAGTGGGTGGAAGCCATTCCCTCTCGGACTAATGACACTCGAGTTGTGGTGAAATTTCTTAGGGAAAATATCTTTGCTCGCTTTGGCATGCCCCGGGCTCTCATTAGTGACCAGGGTACTCATTTTAATAATAAATCTTTTGATGCCTTGCTTAGAAGATATTCGATAATCCATAGGCTAGCTACCCCGTACCACCCTCAAACAAGCGGCCAAGTTGAAGTTTCCAATCGGCAGATAAAACAGATCCTGGAGAAAACTGTGAGTAGGCATAGGAAAGATTGGGCCGATAAGTTGATAGATGCTCTCTGGGCCTATAGGACAGCTTATAAGACTCCCCTTGGCATGTCCCCTTATAGAGTAGTTTATGGTAAGCCTTGCCATCTACCTGTAGAATTAGAGCACCGAGCTTGGTGGGCCATTAAGAAGCTCAACTATGATTTGACTGAGGCGGGAGACTTGAGATGACTGCAATTGAGTGAACTTGATGAAATCAGGGCGGAAGCATATGAGAGTGCTCGATCTTCTAAGGAGAGGGCAAAGTTGTTTCATGACCAACATGTTTTGAGAAAACAATTTGCCCCGGGAATGAAAGTACTTTTGTATGACTCTCGGCTTCACTTATTTCTAGGGAAATTAAGGTCCCGCTGGACGGGCCCTTATGTTATCTCTCATGTTTTTCCCTATGGTGCAGTCCAAATTCAGGATTTGCAAACTGGTGCCCTGTTCAAAGTCAATGGCCAGCGGTTGAAACCATTTCTCGAGCTGCAGACCCAAGAGGATGTGGAGTGTCTGATGCTCCATGACCCGGGCCCTAATCCGTGACTGACTGAGATCTGAGATAGTTTGGGTGTAACCTGCACCCAACCTGGTTTGCTAGAAACTCTTCTTCTTTTATCTCTTTTCTTCTCTCTTTTCTTCTTTTTTTGTATAGTTTATTATTTTCCTTATGCTTCTTTGATTTTAGTTTTGATTTTTGTTTTGTTTTGTTTTGTTTTTGGTTTTGTTTTTGTTTTTGGTCGTGTTTTAGTTGTATATATTTTAGGTTTTACGGTTGTATAGTTTATGAGCCTGCTTTTTAGCACCTTAGTTCTCCCAATGAGGACATTGTGAAGTTTTGGTGTGGGAGTGAGGTGCCTTTTTTTCAAAATTTTCAAAATTTTTTTTTTTGGTTGTTTTCGGGAGCATTTGTATCTTTTCTGATTAGTTTGAATCCCCTGTGCTTTAGTTGTTAGTTTGTATATAAATAGGATGTGCATGATAAGTCTTTAACTTCGAATGTGATATTCTAAGCCCTGATGCTAAACCCCAGTTGTTCATTAAAAGTTGTGTTATCCAGTCCTTGTTATCCTTTCATCATTGTCTTTAGGTCTTAGGTTTCCATGAATGATTCTCCCACTAGCTTATGACATGATTACTTTGGAAAAAAATGAAAAAAATGAAAAAAAAATTGTATGATAAATAAAGAAAAAGAATAAAATTTGGAATGACAAGTATCCCTTTGAGGCATGCGCCACTGGAACCCTTTGAGGCACGTGCTACTGGGTGTTACCCTTTGAGGCAATATTGCTACTAAGAAAGCTTGCTTCCAAAGTCATGATGGGAATAATGTAGTTATGTCAATTAAGTGGGATTGAGTCTATTCTGGTAAATCTGAGTCCTGGAGATGATGATACACTTGCACACAAACACCGGGATGGATTCAAAATCTTGATGTTCAATGGGGTGAAAAATCAGTGTTTTGATGTCATTTAGAGGTAAAGGGCTTTGATGTACATTTTATGTATATACAGGTTAATAACTGAGTACATGGGTGATTTAGCTGATTAGGAATTGTGCATATGTTTCCCGTGTTTTGTACATATTAGTTTTGAGAAAACCCAAAAAGATTTTTCTTTTATTTTCGAATAATTTTGTGGGTATTTTTACTTTGAAACCCTCACGAGACCTCACTCGTCCACTTGGGAGTCCAAGGGGTTTAAAGGGCTTGTTGTATACGCTAAATGCAACCGTGATTCCTACGACAGTGAGTTAGGATTTTCTTTTCTTTTATTTTCATTTTCTTTAGTTAGCTTAGTTTATTTTACTCGAGGACGAGCAAAATCTTGGTGTGGGAGTATTTGTTTGAGCTAAAAATGTGATATTTTTAAGGTACTTTTTCACCGGTTTTATGCTCGTTTTAATAATATTTTTTAGGTTTTTAATTGATTTTATTTTATTTTGCAGATTTTGAATAAATGTGGGAAAAAGGGTTTAAATGGCGGAAAAAGTGAGAAAAATAGAAGAAATGTCAGAGGTTGAAGAATTGGGCCAAATTCGATAAAAACCGACCAAAGAAAGAAGAAGAAAAGGAAAAAAACCAGACCGGTCCAGTGAACCGGACCGGCCGGTTCAGCTGGACTGGTTCAGTTTAAAGCCCTTATCTCTCTCTTCGTCCCCTGCGTTTTCACTCTCTTTCTCCCCGACCCTTTCTCTATTTCCCCTCTTCTTCAAACTCGAAACCCTCGACCCATCCTCATCGCCATTCCCACCTCATCTCCTCTCTCTCTCTCTCTACCCGTTCTCTCTCCTCCAGCACAACAACCCCACATACACCCCCAGCCCACCGAATTCCCGAAACCCAGAACACCCTCTACCCATGGTTTTCTTCAAAAACCGAAACCACCCCATCCCACCAACTCATCCACCACCACAAACACCAAGCCACGACACCCCATGCGTTGGCTTCATCATCTACCGTCCACCATACCACCAGATCGAAGGGTCAAGAGTCAAAGGGGCTTCGGGTATAAAGAGGTCGAGGCGACGCCATGGAAGGTTAGCTAGGTTAGAGTTAGCTTTAGGTTAGTAATTTAGGGTTAGATTAGGATTTTAAAATTTCGTTTTAGGTTCAGTTTCGTCCAATTTCATTGTTAATTTTATTCTCTTGTCTTCAATTTCAGATTAGTTTTCGATTTCACATTTTAGGGTTCCGATTTCAGCTTCTCATGTTTTCGAATTTAGTTTTCGAATTTTCAGTTGTAATGGCAAGAATTTTTGGGTTTGTTTAGCCGAAATTCATTCGAATCCCCCTCCCCTGCTTCCAGTTCGATGAGTTGCTTTTGGGATGCTTTTGCGTTTGAAGCTGGTTGCAATTTCTTTGTGAGTAAACATTCACCTTCGTTCTGTTTACTATAGCCCTTCTTTGATTCATCTGCTTGGGTTCATCGTAATCCTGTTTCCCCTCCGCTGTTGCCTTCGTTTTGTGTTCAATTTATTCATGTTTCTGCTGCTTTCGTTTGCTTTCATTCCATTTCTTCCTTCCCCTTCCCCTGTTTTTGCTACTGCTGTAATGTTTGCTCTGTTTCGGGTCTGTTTGCCCTGAGAATAAACATTGAATGTTGGATGATTGTTCTGGGATGCTGGTTTAGTGTAGCACACTGAATGTTTTGCTGATGTTCTGTAACGCCCCCAAAATACGAATGACATGATTAATGAAATAAATAAAGATGATTTAAAAAAATAAATATGAGTTAGGGTTTGGTTATTACAGTCTTCCCCCCTTAAAGAGTTTCGTCCTCGAAACTTATCACACTTGTCAACTATATGTAATGCTGCTTTAAGACACAGGGGTCATTGGTTCCCATTGCTTCCCTCTGAAGGGGTATAATTGCCGAATGAACACTGATTAAGGGTGTATGTATTGCATAACTTCTTAATCCCATATTTCAGTAGTAGATCCGAATACTTTTCACACAATAGCCTCAATGAACTCAATTACTTTGCTTCAAAAGTGATATTCTCTTCGAAAGAAAAGAACCTTGTTACTGCAAATGAGGTATTCTACACTGTTGACGCATAAAGCCCAAAGTAACGAGGACTCAATTATCTCTGATATCCAGTCTCCTGACACCCTTGACTAGATAAGCCCTTCAGAATACTTTCTATCGCATCTGAGACATTGGTTATTTCTTTGTTTTGCTAGCATAACTGTTTTGTCGACTTTGTATCACCTCGACATGTACTTGAATTTTCCATTTTT
>JACYFF010031952.1:49014141-49032767 GCA_017589665.1 Selenicereus undatus
GAGAGAGAGAGAGAGAGAGAGAGAGAGAGAGAGAGAGAGAGAGAGAGCCCATCCTACCACCGCCAGCACCACCCCTAGCCATTGTCGGCCCCGTCCGCCGCCGTCGCTGCCCTTCCCCCACCGCCGACCGCCCTCTCCCGCCCCTCTTGTCGGTTTTTTCAACAAATTTAAGGTAAGTTTCTTCAACTAAATTAGTTGTAATTTCTACAAATTTTTGTATTAGATTGTTATAATTTCATATTTATGTTGAAATGTTATATTTGTGTGAGGTTATTGCTCTAATTTGGTGCAAGATTTGGGTAAATGCAATTTAGGGTTTAGGTTTGCTAGTTTGAAGTTAAAATTTGATATGATGTTGGAATAAAATGGTTTAATTGATAATGTTGTTGAAATGTGGTATTTGTGTGATGTTATTGCTATAATTCGTTACAAGAATTTGGTAAATGCAATGTAGGGTTGAGATTTGGTAGTTTGAAGTTGAAATTTCATATGTTGGCGGAATGAAATGTTTTAATTGATAATGTTGTTGAAATGTGGTATTTGTGTGAAGTTATTGCGCTAATTTGGTTGAAGATTTTGTTCAATACAATTTAGGGTTTAGGTTTGGTGATGTGAACATGAACGTTGATTTGTTGATGGATTGAGATGCTTTAGTTTATAATTTTGTTCAAATGTGACGTTCGTATGAAGTTGTAGCTCTTATTTGTCTGAAGATTTTGCCCAATGCAATGTATACTTAGATTTGGTAATTTTAAGTTGAAATTTGATATGTTGGTGGAATAAAGTGGTCAACTTTGTATGAATTATTAGTTTTGTGAAATTCGTCATAATATAAGTATATTTGTAGAAAGTTTAAAAGCTTTTTTTTGGGTGCATGTAGAAATTTATAAGTAAACACATATAATATATAATTGAGTAATTTATGTAATTATTATAATGTTAATTGAAATTAATTCTTATCAAATACCTTATGTGGTTATTGTTATTTGAGCAGAATATGAATTGTCATTTACATCGTTGGTGGATGTATAATAGATTATTGCCTGATCGTAGTGGTTATACGCAAGAATTTGTAGATGGAGTAAACCAATTTGATCAATTTACATGTAGACAGACAGAGTTTCTAAATGGGGAAAAGTATAGATGTCCTTGTGCGAAATGCCGAAATAGGGTGCACTTGACACCTAATGAGGTCAAGATGCACCTTATGTATATGAGTTTTTGTAAGGGTATTGGTTTTGGTTTTGGATAAGTCATGGGGAAATAGAACCTCAGCAATATGATTCTGGGTATTCAAATAGTGAAATTCCTAAAGTTGGAGGTTCAAGTCCTATTAGTAATAACTACTATGAATCTTATGTAGATCGGATGGAGGACATGGTTGATGATGCTATAATAGCAAATCAAAATGTTAGGGAAGAAGGATAAAGCACTTGCCGAGAACCATTTTGTAATATGGTTCAAGCTGCTCAACAACCCTTATATGATGGTTGTTTCACCCACAGTGAACTCTCTGCTGCGGTGAGACTGTTGAGTATCAAATCTGATTATAACATGCCACAAAATCGTTTCAATGAAATTGTTCAATTAATGAAAGAGATGTGTCCACCTAACAACCGCGTGCCAAACAACTATAGGCAAATGAAGAAGGTTGTTAAAGATCTCGACAACGATGTGGTCCAAATTTATTGTTGTCGGAAAGGTTGCATGCTATTTTATAAGGAGGACGCAAACCTGGATACGTACAAGTTTTGTGGGCTTTCAAGATGGAAGAGGCAAAGGTCACAACAAAGGAATCAGAATCTATTGCCATACTCAAGGATGCATTACTTGCCGTTAAAACTTGGACTGCAGAGGTTGTATGCATCAAGAAGTACTGCAGAGCACATGAGATGGCATTATGAACATCGGCGTGAGGACGGTGTTTTATGTCATCCATCAGATGGGGCAGCATGAAAACATTTCGATACCAAGTACTTTGAATTTGCTACAGAGCCTCGGAATGTGAGGCTTGGCCTATATGCTGATGGATTTAATCCTTACACTTTGTCTTCAAGATCATACTCCATTTGGCCGGTGGTAGTTACACCTTATAACCTCCCCCTGAAATGTTTATGACCACACCATTTATGTTCTTGACTTATGTAATCCCCAACCCCAAAAATCCCAAGAACAAGATAGACGTATATTTACAACCTCTTGTTGATAAGATGAAAGAGTTGTGGGAAGTTGGAGTTTAGACTTATGACATTTCTACGGGGCATACATTTCAGATGAAGGCTGCACTTATGTGGACCATCAATGATTTCTCTGCATATGGAATGTTATCTGGGTGAAGTACTAATGGCCAATTAGCATGTCCTGTATGTATGAAGAAGCAAAAGAGTTTGAGATTCAGAAATGGAGGTAAATTCTCAAGGTTCGATTGTCATCGGTGTTTTCTGCCAAGGAATCATGCGTTCAGAAGAAATAAAATAGCATTTAGGAAAGGCATAATTGTTACAAGGGGTCCTCCTCGTCGACTATTTGGCGAAGAACTTTATGTCGAGGTGGAAGATTACCCAATGGTAGCTACAAATGGTGACTTTGTCATACCGGGGTTTAAGGAAAATGAGCACAACTGGATGAAGAAGAGCATATTCTGGGAGTTGCCTTATTGGCAACACCAATTGCTCCACCATAATTTGGCTGTGATGCACATTGAAAAAAACCTCTTCGAAAACATTATTAACACTATTATGGATGTCCATGGGAAAACAAAGGACAATGCCAAATCAAGAATGGATGTTGCAAAAATATGTGATCAACCATAATTACATTTACATCCAGACCCAAGTGGTAACCCGGTTAAACCAAAAGCAAAGTTTGTACTTCCTGTGGATAAACGAAGAGAGTTGTGTGAATGGGTAAAGGAGCTTCAAATGCCTGATGGATATTGCCATAATTTTAGGAATGTCATGGACCCTAATGAGGCAAAGTTCAACAATATGAAAAGTCATGATTGTCAAGTGTTCATGGAGACTCTTTTACCCATTGCATTTGGTGCGCTCCCAGATGATGTCTTGAAACCTTTTATTGAGATAAACCAGTTCTTCAAGAACTTGTGCTCAACAACATTGCGAGAGGATATGCTTGAGGAAATGCATCGCAACATTGTCATCACTTTGTGTAAGTTGGAGACCATTTTTCCTCCTGACTTTTTCAATGTAATGGAGCACCTGCTAGTGCATTTGGTAGAATAGGCTCAACTTGGTGGTCCAGTACAATACCGATGGATGTATCCATTTGAGAGGTAAAGTACACTATAATCGATGAAACCTTATCTCAATTCTTATATGTGGAACCACTTAGAAGTGAATGCAACTGTGAATTTGTTAGGTTCTTTGGCCGATTGAAGAAAAAGATAAAGCAACAAGTGTGTCCTGAAGGTTCAATCACATAAGCATACCTAGAAGCTGAGAGGACATTCTTCGCCTCTTATTACATCGTCTCTAATGTGCCCTCCATGCGTACTAAATGCAGGAGAAATGAGGATGGCGATGAACATATTAATCATTTTCTAACTCTGTCTATGTTTGAACCGCAAGGGACTGCTATTGGTAGGGAAAGATCAAAGTATCTCACAGATGCCGAATATGTTGCTACCCATCTTCACGTGCTGTTAAATTGTGATGAAGTTAAACCTTATATAGGTTGAGCGGTATCTTAACTTCCAATTGAGTTTATCATTCACTGTGCAAGTATATTAATAGGCTTCATAAAATGTGACAGAATTTTCACAGAACAAGTCAGAACTGTACGTCCCAATGTCCGTGATGCTGATGTTGACACCATCATCGAAACTCATTTTGCATATTGGTTTAGTCAGAATGTAAGCATTACAACTCATTTCTTCATAATTAACATAACAGTTAATTAGATGCATTGTATTAACCAAAACCACATGTTGTGTCACCTTAGGTGCATTATATTTAACTATTCAAGACTGACAAACATTGCTACTTGACACAATTGGTTGTGAATCCAAATCGATATGTGTCGACGTGGACGGCATATAGAGTAAATGGATTCAAATTCCACACAGAAGCTCGCAGCATCGGGAACAGAACATATAATTGTGGTGTTGGTGTTTGTGGTACGGGGGAAGGTGATATTGAAAATGACTATTATGGTGTACTGAAGGATATTATCCAAATTGAGTATGTAGGCGAACCACTTAAACGATGTGTGTTATTCAGTTGTGAGTGGTTCGATCCCACATTGAATCATGGGACACAATCTCATAAACTAAGCAAACTTATTGAGGTCCACCATACAAGAAGGTACCGCAAGTACGACCCATTTATCTTCCCAAACACCGCATCACAAGTATACTTCATGCCACATGCAGATCACTCAAGGGATAGGGCTAATTGGCTTGTTGTCACACCAACCAAACCAAGGGTGAGAGTGGATAAGCAGTACACTCTACCTACTGCCTACCAACGAACAGACATAGCGACAATCGTTGAACCTATAAATGACGTCATCCTTACATCATTAGTAGATGAAAGTGCACCACCGGAAGAGATTAATGATGAAATGGGGTTTTCATTCATTCAGGGTAATGACGAGATAGATGAGGTAGAGAATGATGAGGGTGATGAAGAGGGCGAGTGGGATGACGATAATGAAACAGATGAAGCAGAAGAAAATTTGCATTTATGTGATGATGATGACGATGACGATGACAATGATGATGATGATGCAGATGATTGAGTGCTTATGAATTCTTATGTATTTGAGTACTTTGCATGTCAAACTATTGGTTGTGACTTTACTTTTATTATACGAATGAATTTTTTAAAATATGTGTTCCCTACGTACCTATTATGATGTCTGAGTAAACGGTTGATATGTGCAATTATTATATATTTGTACTTGCATTTGTTGTCACCTATTTTAGGTATGGATTCTAGTTCTCGTCGAGGTAAGTCCTCTACTCGAAGTAGAGGACGATGGAGTAGGAGCTCTGTCGTAGATTCGACCTCCATGGATATTGATCCATCTTCCCCCCAAGTACCTCATATCCCAGTTCAGCCAGGAGTCACAATGGCTGCTTACATACCAGGTATTTTAGGACCAATGCCTCCCCTATTTGGGGCTTTCCAACATCAGACCTCATACATTCTCAATCAAAGCACCATGTACGGCCAATTTGCTTACAACATTCCTCCAAACCCCCATTTTGTGAACACTGTGCAGCATACTCCCCAGCCCATTGACCCTAACACAAACCGGTCCCCAGACAATATTGCAACTGATGAAAGTGAAGCACAATTCAGTCATGGGAGCACTCGAGCAAAGACTTGGATTGAGCCAGATGGTAACGGGTAAGTCTTCAATTGTTATATGTTATGAACTACTACATGAATTTTGCATCACAAGTAATCAATTTGATGTGTAATGTTCAATTAGGTTTCTCCCCAATGATGGTGTTGTTAGTAGGATTTCGCTCATATTTCAAAGCAAAGATGACAGAGATTGGCCTACTTGGGGTAAAGTGCCCAAACCAGTACGAGATTTGTGGTTTGGAGAGTTCAAGGTAATTATAGTGACTACATATTAACAGTTTGTGTGAACGTGATCAATTACTATTGTATTATTTGATGTGTTTGTTGTTTTCATAATTGCAGGAGTGGTTTACTTAGGATCTGGTCCATGAAGACCGTATAAGAAGAAATTTTGAAAACCAAGGCAATGCATGCTTAAGAGACTTCCTTGGCAGAGCAAGGAAGCATAAGAAAAAACCTGTTTGGCTCGGTGATGCTCAATGGGAAGGACTCTAACAGCACTGGACGAATGAACATTACAAGAAATTGCGTGAAACGGCCCAGAAGAATCGATTGGGTACTCCAGAAAGTGGTGGCCCATCTCTCCACACCTGTGGCTCAATCCCTATGCATAAGCAAAGGCGGCATCTGGTAAATGAATTTGCTATGTATTTCTTTAACTTCAATACTGTAGTTTGGCTTGTGGTTGACATCATTCTTTCTGGAACGTACATAGAGGAAACTACTTGGGACGGAGCCTACAATTGTTGAATTATTCAGCCGCACTCATAAACTCCATGGCAAAGAAGATGCCCCTTGGGTTGACAAGAAATCACAACAAATATATGTAAGCAATTAGCTATTCTCAATCTTTATTGGTAGTTCAACATGAACTTGTATACTTTACTTTCATTAATTGTAATATACATGATTTCTTGCGCATGTAGTGGTATTGTAGGAATCCTTTGAACGTGATTTCCAAAATGCCATCAACTCTCAAGGGAGCGGGGATGGCACTTCTCAAGATCCAAACTAGCCACTTTCAAACCCAAATGAGTTGTGGGTGAAGACATACAAGAACAAAAAGTGTCGTATTTATGGCATTGGCGATGAGGCTGTCAACATTAGGGAGTCTGGTTACTTCAGTCCCACTCAAAGAGCCGGTACAGTTTTCATACTAAAGTTTCAATGAACATGATTATACGATGAATTTACTTAATTGCAATACTAATGCGTACTTCACTTAAATGTCTGTCAACAGGTACCGGTTATACGCCATCGCAACAAGAGTTCAATAACTTAAGGGTGTAGTAACCAATTTGGGGGGTGAGCTGACTTCACAAGCTGATAGCTACTGGTTGCTTATGGAGAAATGTAAGCAACTGGAGGAATCTAACAAATTACTCACCCAAAGCAACCAACAACTGAGCCAACAAATGATGAGCATCGATCAGCGCCTCCAAGCTTTCTTCCAAATGCAACAAGCTTCTGACTCGGGATCTCAGCCACCATTTACTCATCATTCACAACATAATGAGGATGAGGATAAGGAAGAGGAAGAGGATGATCCTCACCTTAGTGATTGAGTTGGTTGCAGTTTTCCCCCAGCTGGGGGCTCTCCTGCTTGGTTCTTCATGGAGTACATATCTTCCTGCTTGCTTCCCCTACCATTGGTGCTTATTTCATTCCCCTCTCCTTGGTGCTTACTCCATTCCTCTCCCATTTGGCGCCTGCTTCTCCCTCTTCTACAAACATAACGTGCTTTGATTGGACTTGTAGTTTGTGATATGTGGAGACTTTATTTGGGACTTGTGCTTTGTGAATTCAAAACCCTTGGTTGGAAGTGTTGCTTTGGATGTGATATTCCACCTTTGTGTGGCTTGAAATTGTTGAGAACGCTTCGAATGAAGTCACATTCGAAGCCATTGGATGTTGATTGAGTGCAAATTTCTTGTAAATTTCTTGCAGAGATTGAAATCTATGTACTAAGGGATACGATCAAAAACAAGTGTTGTTATTTTAAAAAGATTAGAAACTTAGCGACGGACTGGCGATGGAACGGAATCATTTAATTTTGGGGGGGGCAGAAGGTGGCGACGGAATGGACAATCTATCGCCACCAGCGACGGAAAATTCGTCGCTATTTCCGTTGGTGGTGGCGACAGTTTTTTTCAATCCGTCGCTCCCTGCCCCGCCAATTTTTCCCCTCCAAAAAACAGTATGTCCCAATATCCGTCGTTGATTCCATTGTTTATTGCAACGAAATTTCGAAATTCCGTCGCCAGGTACTCAGCAACAAGCGAAAATACAACGTCCGTCTTCTGTCGCCAATTTCGTCGCTGATTCCATCTTTATTTGGTCTTTTTTTGTAGTGCCCTTGTGAGAGTTAATTTTATTAAAAAGAATATTATCGCTATTAAAATTATTACTGTTATTATTATTAATTTGAAAATTTATTCAATGATTTTTAATAAGCATTATTAACAGTTATTACTGAGTACTAATTCAAGTAGGAACTCGAATACAATTAGGTTGTCAACCTTAAAAGTAGTTCAATGCTTATTAAATCGAACCTAGATATTTTTGGAAACGAGTAATCAAGGAAAGGTCGTGTTATCAATTTTGGGTTTAGAATTCGGGTTATGAATTAGACTAGCGGTGCCAACTATAGAACAGCTTGGAACAAAAATAGCAGGGAGGGGCATTTTTGTAATTTACGCGCACCCCCCCCCCCCCCCCCCACCCCGACAGTCTCTCTCCTCTCCTCTCTGCTTCACCTTCTTCCTCCTCCTCTCCTCCACCATACACGCACCCAAGGAGCTCGAATTCGAGCAAAATTCCACCACACCCAGCTGCAATCTACCCATTCTACCTTCCCCACAAGCTACCAACAATTGGTGTGAAATTTAGGCTGAGACCAGAGCAAAACCACCATGTTTTCGGTGGGTTGGGGCAACGAATTGGAGCACGAACACATGCCCAGCCGTGGCCATGCAATTCAGCTCTTAGCTGCTTCAATCTTCTATAAATTGGAGTAAAAATTCGCAACTTCAAACACCCAATTCAACCTCAAATCAGTAAGTGAATTTTGGGTCTGTTTTAGGGCTTGAATTTTGTGAGTTTAGGCGTGAATTGGGCACGATTGGGGTCTGCTCGTGCATGGGTGAGCAAGAGCTAAGGATTTGGAGTGGTTCGAACACCTAAAGTCAAACCAGGCAACCCTTCCAACGAACACCTAGTTCGGAATCGAGGTGGGGATTTCTTTACTCCTAACTTACTATTAATTTCAACGAATTTAATTAAATTAGCTAGCACATGTTAATTTTGAGGATTGAAATCCGTTTGGGCGAACTTAGAGTCAAGATTGAGAAATTACGAACGTGGTGCTGATTTTGGGTCATTTGTTGGTCGAATTGATGCTAACTTTTAATAACCAGGCTGTTTGGAGAAATGTTTAATGAATAGAATGTTGGCGTAGCGCTGTAATGTCATCAGTTATTAGTTCGAATTCCATTTGAAGCTTTAGGATGCTAATTGAAGTAATTGTGGAATAGACTAAATTACATCTAAAGGTTATGGCTAAATCGGTTTGGGCATGTCAATGGTCTATTCGTGGTAATTACAATGAAATACTATGCCAATGGATATTGGTTTACGAACTAGAAAGCAAAATATCACCATAAAGTCTCTATTGCATTGGTTAGCACACTTAAACTCCATGTTGGTTATTAAGCATGAATGTTATACCAATATATGATCGTTTTATGTATTGTTGGTTTGTGCATGTCAATAATGAACCGAGTTGGTAGTTGGATGGCTTGAGGTGGAACGAATGAGGCAATTTGAGGTTCTTGTGGTCGGTGTTGTGTGAGGAGGGAGCCTAGGTTGTGAATTGCCGCAATCGTCTGGATTGCGAGGCCATGTGTGGCTAATTGGGCAAAATCTGCCAAATTGTCCTATGAAGTGTGTGAATGTGCTATGTGCAAACCCCTTTTCCCCCAATGTGCTACGTGACACTAAGTGACCAATTCTTGAAATTTTAGACGTCTTTTAAAAGAAGGGTCGTTTAGAAAGCTTGTTTTCATGATTGCGAATGCTTTTGAATACTTACCAATTGCCTGATAGTTTATGAAGATGTTCGTAGCCTAAAAGAAATCCCAAATCGTCGAACTACTCAATGAGTGACTCGACTGAAAAGTCAATAGGTTTAGGAAGTTTAAAAGCAAACTAAAAGTGAGTTCGAAAGCGTTTTAAGGCATTGGTTTCTATATAACTTCTCCCTGTGTTTAAAAGCATTTAAACCTCTTGAAAAAGGACAACTTAAGGTACTAATTATAGCTCATTTGTATGCTAGCTACGCATTTAAGTTTTGACTGAGTTTTGAGTTACGAGCTAGTAAAATCATTATGATTTTAAGAAGTGTTTATGTTGAAAAATTATGAAGAAACCTTGTTTGAAACATAAGCAAGCCAAGTATTCTAAGTTTTGAAGAGTAGTAAGCTGAGAATGATTTAAAGTTTTAATTTGCTTAAGCACCCTTGTTTGAGTATAAAAAGGATTTCAAACAAACTAAAATTGGGCAACTGAATGAGTTTATTACGAAACTTGGTTTGAGTTATCCGCTAGTTTGAAGGAGTTTGTTACTTTAAGTTTCAATAAGCTTTGATTACGAATCTAGTTTGAAGTAAACGCTAACTATGTACCTTAAGTTCCCAATGAGTTTCGATTTACGTGTTAGCAAACTTATCACGTTTATTGTTGAGGGGTTTTGAGGGGGGCGGAAAATTAAAGACAAAAGGAAAAGAAAAGGAAAAAGGAAACCTCAAGCACCCGATTGTCAGTCGTAGTACTTTGAGGGTCGGTCCACAGGGAAGACGTTTGGGTTATGGTCATTTAAAACGAAACAATTAAACTAATTAATTACACTAAATGATATTATTTAAGGCAATCTAATAACCTAATTCAACTAAACTCATCTAATCCTAATTCATTAAACATTAAAACTACCTAATTAACTAAAACCTAAACTAAACCTTATACTGGTTAACCAATTAAACCAAACCAAGCTGAAATTAATCAAATTAACCAACTGAACAATTACTTTATTATTCTGAAATTAAACTAAGGCTAATTATATCATGGAATTAAACTAAGGGGAGGGCCACAAAAAACTGAAATTGAAAGTAGCGGAAATTGAAAATGAAAGCAAACTGAAAATGAAAAACGAAGAACAAGAACAACAGAAATCAGCACAGGGGAAGGAGACGACATCAGGATAGCAGCAGAAATGAACCAAAGGGGAACGAAAGCAATACCAGAAATCACGCCCAAGTTGAAGCAATTGTCCCCAAAACGAAGCCAATAGAAATCAGCAACAGGGATGGGGGAAAACCGGATTCGAACAGTGAACACGAACAGGGAGAAGGATTGCAAACCAACTTTACTACAATTATGAACCAAATCAACCAAAAGCATCAATTACAACCCAAAATTCGAACTCAAAGTTAAATTACTCGAAATTAACATTGAAAGCTTTTGCAAAATTTGAAACCCTAATCTGGAATTTCTGAGATTCGAATATGAAATTGAAATTAACAACGAAATTAAACTAAATCTAAACCTAAAATGGAATTGAAATCCTAATCTAACCCTAAAATTACCTACTCCTAAATGACCTAATCTTCCTACGCCAACCTTCGAATGGTTTCGTCCTCCTCCTTCTTATACCCAAAGCTCTGGACTCTCAGCCCTTCGATTTGCTGGTGGGCGTGGACGGTGGATGGAAGGACAGCTAAGGGGTGGTACGTGGATGGTGGTTGTACAGCCAACGAAGGTGGTTTGCTGGTGGTTGTCAGAGATGGTGGGATGAGTTAGAGGTGAAAACCATGGGCAGGTGGTAGTTTTGGTTTCTGGGTTAATGGAAAACAGTGGGTTGGTGGAGAACGGGGTAAACGGATAGGGGTTCTGGGTTGGAGTGGAGGTGAATGGGGTTAAGGGGAGAACGAAGCAACGGAATCGAGGGTTTGGGGTTCGGTTTCTGGGTTGAAGAAGAAGGGAAGCAGAGGAAGGGGTTCTGGGTTCTCTGGGGTTGGGAGATCAGGGAGAGAGAAGGCGAAGAAGAGAGAGAAAACTGAAGGGGAGGGGTTTTTAAGGGAGCCGGTCCAACAGAACCGATCTGGGCGAACCGGTCGATCCGGTTCACTGGATCGGTGTGGTTTTTTTTTTCTTCTTTATTTGGCCGGTTTTTTTGGGAATTTGGCCCGGTTTTTTCGACCTCCAACATTTCCTCTATTTTTCTCACTTTTTCCGCAATTTTAAGCAATTCTTCCGCATTTATTCAAAATCTGCAAAATGAAATAATCTCCTATTAAAGCCTTAAAAATATTATTAAAACGAGCATAAAACAGGTGTAAAAGTACCTTAAAAATAGCACATTTTTGGTTCAAACATTTATAAGAAGCTTTTAAGTTAAAAACAAAGTCGATTTATGAGTTAGCAAACTTATTACGTTTATAAGAAGCTTTTAAGTTAAAAACGAAGTCGATTTACTAGTTAGCAAACTTATTACGTTTATAAGAAGCTTTTAAGTTAAAAACGAAGTGGATTTATGTGTTACCAAACTTATTATGTTTATGAGAAGCTTTTAAGTTAAAGACGAAGTTGATTTACGATTTAGCAAACTTATTACATTTATGAGAAGCTTTTAAGTTAAAAACGAAGTTGATTTACGATTTTGCAAACTCATTTCGTTTGTAAGAAGCTTTAAGTTAAAAACGAACTTGATTTACGAGTTAGCAAACTTATTTCATTTATAAGAAGCTTTTAAGTTAAAAAAACGAAGTCGATTTACGAGTTAGCAAACTATTTACGTTTATAAGAAGCTTTTTAACTTAAAAACGAACGAACTATAAATATTTAGAAAAGTTATGGTCGTTTTGTTAAAAGTAAGATTTCAGCAAAGTAATCAACTGAAAAAGAGAAATGAAATACAATTTTAAAGGTTAAAAAAGTGCTAGGCAAATGGCTAGACCTTAAGGGTGGGAATTGGACGCAAAGATGGTGTGAGCTATTTCCCCCAAAGGTAATATTGGGAACTGGATGCAAAGATGGCGTCAACTGTTCCCGGGAACTGGACTCAAGATATGATTATCTTGCTGTGAGCTGTTCCCTTATGTGTGATGCGTAAGAAAACCTTGAGGGGTACTGGACTCAAAATATGACTATCTTGGTGTGAGTTGTTGCCCCACAGAGGACAATATCGAAGTTAGAGTTGCTCTGCTAAGACACATTTTGGCCAAAAAGTTAAGTACGTATATCCCGGGGATAACGTGAGTTATGAGTGACGATCTCACTTAGGGGTTGTGTAGATCTCCCCTAGCCAGCACAATAAGGTGTTTTTATGCTATGAATAAGTTCCTAATAAAGATGAAATTGGCATTTTGCCATTTTAAGCATTTCAGAAAAGAAAGATTTCTAAGGGGCATTACGGGCCATATTGAATAAGATTTGAAAAGCTTATAAGGGTCATTAGAGGACCATTACGAAAGAAGTTATTTTAAAGAATATGAGTCTCAAGAGGCTAAGTAAAGTGTTTTTAAGCAAAGAAAGAAAGCTTTCAAATATACATATCCTGCACATATTTTATGAACGTCTCTTCAAGTATAGTTAAATGAAGTTTCAAATGAAGTATGGTTACATCCTAGTGATGTATCCTACACAAATCCTTTCAATGTGCATATTCTATGAAAGAATGTTTCCTGCCAAGTTGTTTCTTACCAGTTTGGATGTTTTGAGAACTTTTAGAAAGAATTACAAGTTTTAAAGAAGTTGGCGTGAATTATAACCTATTCTTGGAATATAATGAAAGTCACTGTGTTTTCAAAAGTATGTTGAAAGTTTCATACTCACTCTTTGTGCTTACTTATTTACGTGCTTGAATACTTGTTAGAAAGGAAGATTGGCCACTAAGGGCCTAGGGATGAATTGAAGGACTAATGTGAAGTATAAGGCTGGTAATCTTTCCTTGGGAGCAATGATTGCCTAATATGATAGTATTGTATAAGTATGTGATATGTGACTATTATTGGTATTATTACCTGCAAATGGTTTTGGTTTTAAGAAGTAGGGAAAATTCCCACTAAGCGTGTGGTTGTTCATCACTTTACTTATTCCCTTTTCCAGGTTCAGTTTGAGCAGGTATAAGAGATATTTTGAAATTATTTCGATGCCAACCCATCAAAAGTCTTTTGCCAGCTTTGCAAGTGTTCGATGCCTACCACATTGTAAATATTTGAGTTCATTGTTGTATGTGAAAGCATGTAGTCGGTTCTGTACTTGTATATGTATTACTTTAACCCTTGTGTTAGTTGTTTAATTGTGAGTAATCCTGGGTGAGTGGCCCAAGGTGGTGAATTTGGGTTATTTTAGTACATGTTATACCTTATTACCAATTTACATGTACCCTTAGCTGAGTTAAGACCCTAAAATGTTGCTAAAACAGGGGAAACTCTTGCAGTTTTGTTTTAGAAAGACTATCTAAATACTAATCCAAACCCTCGATCTTCAAGAGCCTTAGGGATTTTCTTCTAGGGAGTCCTGGCGGTGTGACACCTCCTCGGGTTGGGGGCGTTACATTAGGTGGTATCAGAGCCATAGGTTTGGATTATGCATTTAGATATCATAATGGGTATGCGTTGTGTGAAATATGTGACTTATGTGCTTATATGATCTGTCTTGCTTGGTATTACTTGTATTAACACGTGTATAACTTATAATATGTATGTATATGCCGATTCTTCTCTTACTATTATAGTGGTAGTGTAGGGTGGTTTTCCACATCGTCGATCACGTTTATCTACCTTTCTGGTTGGCCGTATGGAATGCGGTTATGTTTTGGCATGCAATAGAGGTGCACAGCCGAAGATTGCCCAACAAAACCAGCCAAAGTACTTGGGCAGCAAGTTTTATATGGAAGATGCATTTGGACGGAAGATGGAAGGAAGTAACCCTCACCTTACGGCATTTGACCTTATGTAGGGAGGAATGTGCCCCTTATTCCTATCGGGGTTTAGTAGAATTCCTACTATGAGCAAAGCACTATGTAGACCACTTGGGATTCACTTCACATCAAAGAAACACTACTGTCGTCCAGCTTGTCCAAACCGAGCTCATCTAACCTACGGTGAGCCAATGCCTACCCACCACTGTGGTTGAGAGAAGTCAGCTAGAGTTTCGCCAAATGCGGCGTCTCTTCTCTGAAAGGCCTCAAGCAGAGCGCTATAAGCTAGTTTCCATAATGTGGGTACGCTAGATGGATGCCTATGGAACGTACTACCCCCGAGGATGGCAAGCTACCATGCTCAGGATGAAAGAACTAGTAGATGAGATGCCCAACATATAGTATACTCCCACCCCGGTATTACAAGAGCTCTTAGCCCCTAACCATGACCAATTTGAGAGTCCAGGTGAATCCATAGCTGATAACTTCTCCAAAAATTGCACTTCAGACGAAGAATAGAATAGGGTAGCGTGAACCAAGTTCACGAATGTTAAGTTATATGCTAATAAGTTGAATGTAAGCCTTTTAGTTTGTTTTCCTTTAATTCTGAAGCACTAGGATGGCGAGATCTCCCATGACTCCTGAGTCACATTATCAATGTTCAATGAAATAAATGCAGTTGGTGCTTACCAAGTGTTATGAATTCACTAGTTTGTTCAAGCATGTATGTAGATTTCCTTTAAGTAAGATGTAATGTGCATGCATAACTACGTGAAGGTTGAACTGAAACTAAACCTGTGGCTATACATAACACCTCTCGCCTACTTGCGAATCATCCCATTAGCCAAGGGATTATACCCCTACAAGTCCTAGATTGGTTGCGATATTAACACCCCATTTGAAGGAGGGACTAAGTAGACTTTTGTATGAATGTGTGGCAGACGCCTCCTTTGACGCGAACTAACACCAGAGCCAACTGCCATGGAAATGATATGCCAATTTAATAAGCTTAAGCCTCCCAAGTTTGAAGATAGAACTAATCCTATGGCATACGAGGAGTGGCTTCAGGGAATGGAAAACTTATTTGAAATCATGGAGTGCCCTAAGAGGTTCAACGTGCATCTGGCAACCTATCAATTTGAAAAAGAAGTTGAGTTCTGGTGGGGGACAATGAAACCTAGGGCAGGTGAACCTACATTGACCTGGAACCAATTGAAAACTTTATTGGATGCTCAATATTACCCCCAAAACATGAGGAGAGCTAAGGAACGGGAGTTCTTACGCTTGAAACAAGGAGAAATGAGCGTAATAGAATATGCGGCAAAGTTCAACGAGCTAAGCGATTTGCACCAAATCAAGTGGCCACTGAAGAAATGAGGATGGACCACTTTGAACAAGGATTAAGAGGGGAAGTGAAGCAGATAATAGCAAGGTATACTTATGACAATTTTCAAGAAATGTACCAGAAGGCTGTGAAGATAGCCCACATCATGAATGAAACTGAAACTGAGAATAGAGAAAAGGAGCAAGTAAAGAGGAAATTTGGCCTTGGGGGATCCAATTCTCCGGGAAACAAAGACTTTAAGAGGTTTAAACCTGGTATGAAATAGGACAAACGAAAGCAAACCGCCCAATGGAAACCAAGGAAAACGTGTGACCAGTGTGGATGTCAACACCCTGGCCCATGTAGAAACTTTACGGGCCCATGTTTTGGATGTGGTGATATGGGCCACAAAGTCACCAATTGCCCAAAGGTTACATGGAAAAGTCAGGGTAATATTCAGAGATCCGGAATGGAAATCAACCCAGCGGTACAACGAGGTCACCCAACCGTTGGTGCTCCCTCAGGAGACAATAGAAGCAACCAGAGGCCACTAACTGGCAGTCGGATGCTTAGCTAGTAGGAAAGGAGACTGGGGAACCTGCTAACACAATGTCAGGTATTCTTCTTGTTAATTAGCCTTATGCCCCCGTCCTGTTTGATTTTGGTGTTACTCACCCTTTTGTTATCCTTGATTTACGAGGGAACTTGTTAGTAAGCCTCACGAGATGCATATACAACTTTATATGACCTCTTCCTTAGGAACTAATTATCATACCGACCTTACCTTTAGAGATTGTGGTGTTAAGGTACAAGGGAAAACCCTCCCTGTTGACTTGGTACGACTAGAAATCCGAGGATGGGATGTTATTGTGGAGACGGATTAGATAGCTAAGCGTAAAGTGACTTGGATTGTGAAAAGAATGCGGGAGAAGTGCCCACATTACCTCCTCCAAGTTAGTAAATTTCGATGACGAAATTCTTTTAAGGAGGGAAGAGTGTAATACACGCATGTTTTTACTTTTCGTTAAGCTACCTGTAACGCTCTTTTTACATTATAAAAATAGTATTTTATTAACGATCTGAGTTAAATTATTTTCTATCTGCCCTTGTGAGCATTAATTTTCTTAACAAGAATATTGTTGCTATTAAAATTATTGCTATTGTTATTATTAGTTTGAAAATTCATTCAATGATTTTTAATAACCGCTATTAACAGCTATTAACGAGTACTAATTCAAGTAGGGACCCGAATACGATTAGGTCATCAACCTCAGAAGTAGTTCGATGTTTATTAAATCGAACCTAGATATTTTTGGAAATAAGTAATCGATGAAATGTCGTGTTATCAATTTTGGGTTACGAATTCGGGTTACGAATTAGACTAGCCAAGTATCGAACACCTTGGAACAAAAATAGCTAGGAGGGGCATTTTTGTAATTTATGCGCGACCCCTTTCTTTCCTCCTCCTGCCTGCGACCCCCCCCCCACCGCGACAATGTCTCTCCTCTCCTCTCTACTTCATCTTCTTCCTCGTCCTCTCCTCCACCATACACGCGTCCAAGGAGCTCAAATTTCAGCAAAATTTCACCACACCTAGCTGTAAAATCTACTCATTGTACCTTCCCCACAAGCTACCAACAATTGGAGCGAAATTTGGGTTGAGACCAGAGCAAAACCACCATGTTTTTGGTGGGTTGGGGCGATGAATTGGAGCACGAACACATGCCCAGGTATGTCCATGCAATTCAGCTCATAGTTGCTTCAATCTTCTATAAATTGGAGTAAAAATTCGTAACTTCAAACGCCCAATTCAACCTCAAGTCAGTAAGTGAAATTTGGGTATATTTTAGGGTTCGAATTTTGTGAATTTGGGCGTGAATTGGGCACGATTGGGGTCTGTTCGTGCGTGGGTGAGCAAGAGTTGAGGATTTGGAGTGGTTCGAACACCTAAAGTCAAGCCAGGCAACCCTTCCAATGAACACCTAGCTCGGAATCGAGGTGGGGATTTCTTTACTCCTAAATTACTAGTAATTTCAAAAAATTTAATTAAATTAGCTAGCGCATGTTAATTTTGAGGATTGAAATCGGTTTGGGCGAACTTAGAGTCGAGATTGAGAAATTACGAACGTGGTGCTGATTTTGGGTCATTTGTTGGTCGAATTGATGCTAACTTTTAATAACCAGGCTGTTTGGAGAAATGTTTAATGAATAGAATGTTAGCATAGCGCTGTAATATCATCAGCTATTAGTTCGAATTCCATTTGAAGCTTTAGGATGCTAATTGAAGTAATTGTGGAATAGACTAAATTACGTGTAAAGGTTATGGCTAAATCGGTTTGGGCATGTCAATGGTCTATTCTTGGTAATTACAATGAAATACTATGCCAATGGATATTGGTTTGCAAACTAGAAAGCAAAATATTGCCTTAAAGTCTCTATTGCATCGGTTAGTACACTTAAACTCCATGTTGGTTATTAAGCATGAATGTTATACCAATATACGACTGTTTTATGTATTGTTGGTTTGTGCATGTCAATAATGAACCGAGTTGGTAGTTGGATGGCTTGAGGTGGAACGAATGAGGCAATTTGAGGTTCTTGTGGTCGGTGTTGTGTGAGGAGGGAGCCTGGGTTGTGAATTGCCGCAATCGTCTGGATTGCGAGGCCATGTGTGGCTCATTGGGCAAAATCTGCCAAATTGTGCTATGAAGTGTGTGAATGTGCTATGTGCAAACCCCTTTTCCCCCAATGTGCTACGTGACACTAAGTGACCAATTCTTGAAATTTTAGACGTCTTTTAAAAGAAGGGCCGTTTAGAAAGCTTGTTTTCATGATTGCGAATGCTTTTGAATACTTACCAATTGCCTGATAGTTTATGAAGATGTTCGTAGCCTAAAAGAAATCCCAAATCGTCGAATTACTCAATGAGTGACTCGACTGAAAATTCAATAGGTTTAGGAAGTTTAAAAGCAAACTAAAAGTGAGTTCGAAA
>JACYFF010031952.1:49037767-49067429 GCA_017589665.1 Selenicereus undatus
CCTTTAGATATATATATATATATATATATATATATATATATATATATATATATATATATATATGTGTGTATGTATGTATGTATGTATGTATGTATGTATGTATGTATGTATGTATGTATTAGCCAAAGTTTGGCCCAAAATTAACTATTTTGAAAGGAAAAAAGTTATAAAGAGCAGGTGAAATCAGAAAATTTTGTATATTTACTAAATTTGCAACTTATAAAGGAGAAATCAAAAAATAAAAATAAACCAAACGCTCCCGTCTGTTGCAACGCACAAAAAACACCCGACTCCCTGACGGAGACCCCCTGTTCTTCCTCCTCCTTCTACTGGCGCCATCCTACTCGTCGCGACCGTTGGGCACTAGCCGTTGCCGCTGCCTTTCACTCTTCTTGCTTGCTCCGAGAAGGGAGGCCCTAATTTTTTAATAAATATTTTATTATTTTTTGGGTTGATTTTGTTTGTAAATGGTGTGTTTAGATGGGATAAACACGAATTTGGTTACTTGAGGTTTTGGATGAGGTGTTTAGATTTTGTGATGCTTGAAGTTGTGGATGAATATGGTGGGTTAGGGTTTAGTGGAGTATGGATACATGTCTTGTTTCGTCAATTTTACGGAATTGTGTTGTACTTTAATAGCACTTGAATCTCAGCTAATAGACGATATATGTATGGTGATGTGGGAATGATGTGGGGTTGCCATAGGAGTTAATGAAGTAGCTTGGATGGGTGAGAAGGAGGAAGGAGGGAAAAATGATGTTTGAAAGGTTTGAATTCAATAATCTTGATATGAGTTTGGTGTTGATTGAGAATTTGAGATGAGGATGGTGCAAACTTGAGTGATGGTTTAGAATAATTAAATTTAATGCAAGAGTTGAACTCTTGTGCTAATTTATGTTAAAGAAATTTATAAGGTAAGGGTGTTAATAGCCCATTAGTTGACTAAAAAGTTACTTGTGCTAACAATTCGCTAACCGATTATTCATTAGTTGTTTTCTTTAAAAGCAATAAAGCAAAGGGGTAGTTGTGCAAATAACGACCAAGAGTGGTGCATTCACTGGAATTACAAGGCGCATGTTTTCGAACTATATATTCGGGAACGGGCACTGACTTTGACAAATTGGACCAAGGGCATGAATCGAAGGAGACCTAAGCCACTGTACGATATTGATTAACCCGAAAGCCTATAAAATAGTAACTAGAGCTAAGAATAAATTTGCTTTCAATAACAATAATAACAACGATATTAACAACAACAACAACAACAATAATAATAATAATAATGATAATGATAATAATAATTACAATAGCAATATTGGCAAGCTTCTAACAATGATAATAATGGTAGTACTAATAACAATGCTGATGTGAGTGATAATGCTAATAGTTGTAGCAATAACTATAGTTAGATACTAACAGTCGAGATAAAATCAATTTATTAGTCTAAATAACTAGTAAGGGGTTTACCAATAAATGAAGGAAATTTCGAACTACCATTACAGTTATTATCGATAAGACTCACTTATGCCCTACTGATGAAGCAGAGCTGAGGCCCAAACAATATCTTATTGAAAAGGAGAGAGCTTTTAAAATTCCAGGTACATTATTGCCTGGACTCTTCAAAAACTCACATGTCTATCAAGTTATATAAAGTTTATGTAATATTCAATTAATGAATTATTTTGAAATAATGTTTTATCACCTAAGTAAGTGGCCCCACCAATTATCAAGCTTCAAGGCTTACGCCCTTTAGTTTACCTGTGCGGCTTCAGGTCAAGCTTCCCCGATCAGCCTGTGAGGTGCGCACCTATCCTAATGATCACTTTAGACGTCAACAGGGGGTGCCACTTCCAGATAATAACCAGCAAAGCAATTTTGATCCCATTAACTCTCTCTCTCTCTCTCTCTCTCGTTTTCATACTAAAATGTTTAAAATGCTAGTGCCCAACTAAACTAAACACAAAGTTTATTTTATATCACAACGATATACTTAGTGAGCTTAGGCTCATTATTTGCACATTTTTATGTTTTTGTTTTACGTAAGGGATCAGTGAACAACCCTCCTCATAACAAGTCATAATAAAACAAGAAGTAGATGAGGGTTACGGTATTTCGTTAAAGGTTTGCTAGCTAAGTGCTCACAATGATTATTAGGCTAGCACCCATAAGAACATGTCGCTTATATAAATTTTTGGACAATTGTTTACTAGTGTGTTCAAGAACTACTAAGCAAGTTGTAATTTGTATTACAAAACCGAATAGTGTGTTGCATGTACTTTCTTATCCTTATTTTCATGAATTTGGTGATTGCGAAAATGATACAGAAAATAATATAATTTATGGAAGCCTTGTTCGACTCCGGATGGTGATAACACCTCTAATTAAGGGATTTCTACTGCGATTATAAACAATGACTAATAGATTAAGATAGCTAGATAATTAAGGAATGGAGGGCATTACAGTACTTTTGTCAAATCTACCTAAGCAAACCTTGATCCTGCTTCCCATGTCCTCAATGAAATGTAAACATCATTCACTCTTCTCTCTTAAACATGCCTCGAAGGTCTCAATTAAGAGCAAGGTTCTCAAAGAACAATACCCTTTTCTGAAGATTCCCACATTATTTCTAAGTTCACTTGCCTTTTGTCACATAGATTGATGAAGAAGAGAAAAAAGAAAAACATGACCAACAATTTTGATTTCACGCCACCTAGCAGCCGCTTTGAATCTATGACCACTGAGAGGACAAAAATGTTGCCAAAGTCCCCTGCTCCAATTCGATGGCGATGTAGCTGACATGGAATCTGGTTGCCCTTTCCACTTTCGAGGCCCTAACAAAAAAATCTGAATACTGTTGATTGGTTTTAGGCCAGCAAAATTCAAAGATTTGTTATTTCTCTAGTGCACTGACTACTTTTACAACGCCACCAATTCCTCTCACTGCCGTCTAGCAGTGCCCTTGGTGGTTGACTCCCGAAGCTCCGCCCTCAAGGTAACTGCAAAGTGGCCTCCAATGACCACACACAACTAAGGAGCAGGCGAATGCTGTCCCTCTCGCTCTCTTTCGCTCTCTAGGGCTAAGATTGGCTTCTTTTTAGAATTAATAATCCGAACTGTCGATTAAATTATGATAGTTAAGTCCATAACTTGCACTTTATTCTTTAGCTCCATCTCTAGTTTCTTAAAACTTATAGAACTCTAAAATCATATACATGTCATGGTAATTCATAATTTTGGATCATATATAGGGGCCTACATCCTTCATATAATCCTACAAATCAATTTTTTTCTTCTTTGTATCTCATGGATCACCAATTTAGATCACCAAATAAAATAATACTTTGCGGAACCCACTACTAACATATTATTTATCAAACTTTTTCAAAAAAAAAGTTTAAAACCTATCTGGCCAAAAAAAACAAAACAAAAAAGGGTGATGAACGGATCATAGCCACAAGCTGGACCGCCAGACGAGTTGGAATGATCAACATTACATGTCATTTTCTGGACCACAGGTAGAAATATTGAACCACGATCCTAGCATTACAAATGCTCCAAGAATCCTATTTTCATACACTCTTCACAACCTTATCCTCTTAAGCGACTATTTGGGAAGAGAATAATGGAGAATCAAGGGAATTAATAGTAACTAATCCTCTTACCCATATTTAAGAGACATTGGAGGAAGATTAAATAAGACTAAGTAGGAATTATCCTCACCTTCTCTTACTCATCTTTACTTCCACTTTGTAACATGCAAATCTAAGGCCCTATTCTTTTTGTTGGTAAATTCAAATTTACCAATCTCAATCAACTTCAACCCACATCAACCACTTCATCGCACTTTAGAAATTTCAAAAAAAATACCAACTTCAACCCACTTTAATAAATTTTAACCTACTTCAGCCCACTTTTCATTATTTTAACCAACTTCTACCCATTACAAAAAAAAAAAAAAATCAACCCACTTCAACCCACTCCAACAAAAAAATACTCACTTCCACCTACTCTAACCCACTTCTACCAATCTCAACCAACTTCACTCATTTAATAACTCATATTTTCCAACAAAAAAACAGACATTAAGATGTAAGGACTAAGAGGAATTATGTTATTTCTCAGATAAAACTATACATTATTTTACTCAAACCCTCATAAATTTACGCACCCTCCCTTCCATCAAATGGACGGACACAGTGTAAATTTCTTTTATTATTTAATCATTATTCTAAAAGCATTTTAAATAGGTTATGTCATTTACTTTTATTTACTCATCTATACTCTTACTCTTATGAAACTTCCAAACACGAAATATTTACTATTCATATTTACTCTATCGTATCCTTTCGAAGAGTATGCTTGTGTGAAAAGTATTCTAGTGGCCGACTTGGTGGTACGCTACAAAGAACAGATAGAATAAAGGAACGAGTCAACATGTCAATTATCACTCCGTAAATACAAGGGGTCCTAGATTTAGGGAAAATACAAAAAGCATAATCTGTCACTCAAAAAGAACCGAGTTTACATCTGAATACCTGTATATTTTTCTTGTTGGAAAATAAGATAACTCATGTAAATTAACCATTACAATTTTTGTAATAGAACTTTCAAAATCGACGATAGACCATATCAAGGACTGGGCCAGAAGGGCACTCCAATGCACGGTGACCACGACCACCGCAAGTGCTACACATGACCATGTAAATGCATTGATGACTTGTATGGCCTGGGCGACCACAGTTACGGCAGAAGAAATCATTAAATGGCCCTCCAAGCATCGGGCCAGGGAGAGACAGTGGCCCCCCAAGCATTGGTGGTGCTGCAAAGGGTGGAGGAAGCACCGAGTTAGGGCATTGACGGGCCACATGTCCATTAAGGTTGCAGATATTGCAAATGGGCTCATTAAGGCAGTCCCGAGCAAGGTGGCCAGGCTTCCGGCACTTGTTACAGGCCTTCTCATTGATGCAATCGGCTGCCAAATGGCCTGGCTGGAAACAATTGCTGCAAACTCGAGGGTCGCTTGACTTGGGACATTCACGAGCCAGGTGCCCCATCTTCCCACAAGAATGACAAATTGGCTGCTTCTTACATTCTGTAGATAGATGTCCCGGCTCTTTGCAGTTCCAACACATTGTCTTCGAGTTGCAATCAGCTGCCATATGTCTATAATCCAGCCAGGAAGAAATTCAAATTAATGGCATGAAGAGAAAGGCATGAAAATTGATCATAACAAGCACGTCATCCTCCCTTCCCCCCCCCCCCCCAAAAAAAAGAGGAATGAATGCAGAATTTTCCCTATGCATGATCACAGATGGGACATAAATAAAAAAGGTGACATTGCAGTATCTACTCTTCAACATGGTGTCAATTCATGATAATAAAACCATGGTGCTTCACATCAAACACTAGTAGAGTAAAACGAAGGCACCCCTGTATATAATCAAAGATGGGACATAAATCAAAATGGTGACATTACAGTATCTACTCTTCAGCATTCTGTCAATTTACGACAAGAAGACTACGGTCCTTTGCATCAAACACTTATTCGAGTAAAAAAGTATCAAACGCCAAGTGGAAAAGTAGCAAACAGCAGTACCAGTTGTCAGAGGTACTCAAGTTGGACTGAATCACATAATCTGCCAAAATAAGAAGCATACATATGATGGCAATCTAAGACAAGTGAGCTCACTTTTTTGGGGAGGGGGAGATGGCGAATGATGCAGGGAATCACATTTTTACTGCATTTCTCCAAAATTTCAAGATATTTGCTTATTTTTCTCATTTTTCCCTGGTATTTTGTGGGCTGTCAATTGCTGTCAGAAGTTGGTTAGTTGTTTTCCTGAGTAGACCAAAATTGGCAGGAAATACGGTTATGTTGAGGGTGTATATGAACTTGGCTTGTAGTAGGGGAAAGCATCTGAAAAATCAATCACAAGGCCATTTCTCTCTCTGCCTCTTCTCTCTTAACATTTTTTCTGCTGAGCTTTGGTATTGTGTGGCTGCTATCGAAATCCCTGCTATCTGGCTGATTTCCTTGGAACCACATCAGTGTTACCAAAGCAAATCCCAATCCTGAATCAGAAAACAAGACAAAAAACAAGCCATGGAAGTGGACGCAACAGCAGATTTCAGCCCTGAATCAGAAAATGGACGAGCAACAAAATATGCTTGCAATTACTGGAGAATGTCGGCTTGCCAGGATTATCTGGAAGTGCAATAACTGGAGCAGCTTAAAAAGAGGATCCAAACGTCATCAATCCTTTTTCAAGAGATGTAGGTAGTTCCAATAATAACCCCAGAATTGATTCCCCTACATTCGATGGTACAAACCCCAGGAATTGGATTAAGAAGTGTGCTAAGCATTTTTCTATTAGCAAAGTCCCTCTGAGCATCAGAGGGTAGATCAAGATCCAGCTGTAATTCACTTAATTGGAAGGCCGAGACTTGGTATTCTAGTTATTTGTTGACCAGACCTAAGAGTGTCTTGGGATGACTCTATTGTGGACATATGTGCTAGATTCAAGGAGGACTCGAGCAGTAGAGTGGTAAAGTTTAACAAATTATACCAGGATGGTACTCTAGAGGATTATTTGGAGAAGTTAGAGCACTCAGGGATTTAAAACGTGGATTCGGGCGCGTTTGCGGTTACGGTCACGATAACACGGGAGCGTTGAGATGCGCTGATCGCAGAACGGATTGCGTTCGTCGCAGCGTGGGAAGGCTCACACAGTTGTTTTTTTCATTTGTATTTGTATTTTAATACCACAATTCGCTAAGTAATGCTATTTTTAGCATACTTCTCATTTAATCATATTACAATGGGTTGATTTTCACAATAGTTAAACTAAATAATATATGAAAGATTTAACGCAAATAGTAAGGTTGCAAATTAATTAACCAATTTAGAGTATTAATAACATAATTAACATAAAAAATATGATAACAATAACATATTTAAAAATATGATAAGCGACATATTTAACTTTTTAACAATTTAGATAATTAATAACATCATTCACAGTATTTATTTATAATTAAAGTACTGTAAAGATTAAAGTATGATAACAATTTAACAATTTAGAGTATTAATAACTAAGCTTCCTCCAAAGTTTAACAACCCACCACTTCCCTCTTTTTGGCAAAAACAAAATATTTTCAATTTAAAAAAAATTACGTAAAAATCACCCACACTCCAGAATATTCGAGTGAAAGTGTGAAACCAAGCCCACTTGAAAACCTAATATCTTGTTAACCGGGAGTTGGCACACCTTCGTCTTCCACACTTCGCCGCGCACTCCTCCTCCCCCACATCTTCATCCACTCCCCCAGTCTAGCGCTCCAACCACTTTCCTTCTCCACCAAAACGCCCCCTGCCCCAGCTCTATGAATCAGTCATGAGTCCCGACTACCTCCATGGCCATCAGACCACGGCCAAGCGCCACCCACCACCGCGGCCTCTCTCCCTCAAGATCGGGCCACCGCCAATCGCCACTCACAGGCGCTGCTTAGGGTTAGTGAGGTATGTGCTTCTACCAGTTTTATCGCGAGTCATTCGTCCGCGTCGCGTTACTTCCCGTTCGTCCCGGCCGCTCCACGGTGAAAAGCAGTTCACTCCGATTTTTCGGTCTTTTTCGGTTTGTTGAAGTTTAATTCCGAGTGAACTCGGCCGTTCCGGGACGGAACGGCCGAGTTTTAAATCCCTAAGAGCACTTGAAGGCCCTAGTGATGCAGAGAAATCCCTTGCTTCCCTTTGATTACTTTTTGATAGCTTTATAGGAGGATAGAAACCACAACTCAAGCCCTTTGTTAAAGCCTTCAACGCCCAAAATTTATCTGAAGCTGTGGAGTATGCTAGACTGCAAGAAGGATCTGTTTCTGCCTTGTCAAGCAATAACGAAAACCGAGGGGCGAGGAAAGATCACCACTACTGAAGCATTTGGTTCAAAGGGAATTCTGCCAACTCCCAAAACAGTGAGTGGATATAACACCAATATTCCAACTAAAACCCCCAAACTCATTATCAATAGGTAATAACCCTACAAGGGTGCTGACAGCAGCTGAAAGAGCCGACAAGATAGCTAAGGGTTTATGCTTCTTTTGTGACAAGCCTTATAAGACAGGACATAAATTTGGTAAGAAGACCACTCAGCGGTTTTTGGTGGAGATACCAGGGGACGATGAAGAGGAGATTGGACAGGCTGATGAGTTTGCTGGAGAACTGGAATTTGACTCGGGAGGAAACTGAACCTAAACCTATAAGTGCTATGAATTAAGAAGCACGCCAGGATACGACGCGACACTGACTTGGCAACACGTGATTTTTGAAAAAAAAAAGGGGTATAAGACATGTAATCCGACATGTTTATTATTAAATTTTTTCTATGAATTGAAAATTTTGCAACAAGTTTTACACTTAAACAGACAGAGGGAATTTTTTTTTTGTTTTTAAAGGAAAAGTGAAGGTGAAAACAGTTTCTGATTGGGGTGACTTGAAAGGTAGTTACCATAAATAAATAAATAGGTAAATTTTAATTGTTCAATATTTGTGAGATAGCAAATAACTTGAAAAAAATAATGATAAATGAAATGAAAGGACCCTAATTGTGTGGTGTGTAACACGTGGCAGCAACAGTAATCTTTTTCTGACCAATCACTTTATCCTGTCCTGTGCATCATGAAAAGCAGGAAGGAGAGAGAGAGAGAGAGAGACAGAGACAGAGTGATGTATCCCTCAAGGGGTCCAAGCTAAAACTCAATTTAAGAGTGAAAGCTTAAAACCAAGAGAGAATACAATCAAGGCAAACTCAAGAAAAGTGGTACGTAATAAGCTGGTTGTGAGGCAGCAAACACGTGAGGTTGGATGGAATTTAGAATCAAGGGATTCTAAATGGGAAAGGAAAAGAAACTTCAAGTATCAAAGAATTAAGTGAAAACTAAAGCTAGAAAGCAAGAACACACGGTTTGCAATCTGAATTCTAGCTAAGTACTTTTCAAACCCGTGAGGATAAACAAGGTAGATTGATAGAACTAAACCCTTGTTTGGATACAGAAACACCACCAAACTAAAGTTTAGGGCCCTTAAACTATGATTAAGATACAGAAACATCACTTAATCAAGTTTAAGACTACACTTGAACACCACCTTAACTAGCCTAGTTAAGGATAAGCAAGTTTAGTATTTGAGTGTGCAAAGGCACAAAAGGAACTAATGCTCTCACTTGGTTTCGATTCAAATCTGGTTGATATTTTACAAGGGGCGTGCATAATGCTTAAATACAAGTCAAGCAAGCAGCAAACTAAGTAAGCACACACCTAGACCTTACCCTCCTAGTGAGGAAAGGTATTAACTTAAACTAATCTACATGGTTAGTGCTAACCGTGTACTAACCTAGTTTTAACTTAAACAAATTACATTCAAAACATTAAATAAAGCTAATAAAAGATGTTTACAACATAACCATGCTTATTTAGTCCTAATACAATCAACTTATCTAGCAAAGAAATGTGATTGGCCAGCCGTAAAGTGATTTCTCCTTTTTGGCTAACCAATGAGCTTCAAGAACATCGTTTGCTGCCTTTGCTTGCCATTGGACGTTCCTTTTAAGAACAACTCTTTCTACAGCTGATCATTGGCCTGCTAGAGAGCCTTGGGACGTGTGTCGCTCAGCATTGGAAGGGAGGAAACCCTCTGGAGAAGGAAACTACAACCGTCCAGGTTTAGGGCAATTTCTGGCCGGTTTTTTAGCTTCTGTAAACCCAACCAAAAGTGAGCATGATTTTGTTTTCAGACCATGGGGGGAAACCTTAGGGTGTGTACAATTTCCCCCCCCCCCTCCCCCAATAAAGAAATCAAGGTTAAACCATGTTTAAGTAGGTTAATTCTACTAAAACATTTAACCGTGCAGCTTTGGACCAAAACTGGCAGGTTTGACAAAATGAATTGATCACTTTGGCTCCTTTGGGTATGATTGGAATTCAATGCTTGGACCTGAAAGTAGACATCTTGGGGATTCCAAAAAGGTAAAAATCCAAGACTTAAACCACCATTAAGCTTAAGAAATCATATACCCAAAACCGGGTATATTCTGATCGAACTGGCAGTTTGTATATCTTGGTTTTATTAGCTAATTTGAGAGGGTAAATGAAGTCCAAATGGGATGAAACTTGATTTTCTGAAAAGCTAACTTCTTGAACTTCAATCCCAATGCAAAATATTGGACTTAAACCTTAAAGAGGTTTAATTAATTAACCTCTCAAAACCGGGTTGGCTGCTGGAAGCAAAATAAGGATGATTTATTCATCCTTTGGGCATCAAAATGAAATTACCTAGCTTGATTTGCTTCTTTAAATCAAGAGACATAGATGGATCTCCATCATCCTCCCCTTGTTAAAAAGGATTTGTCCACAAATCAAATTAGGCAATGACCTCCTCTTCTTGCTTCAATTCTGCCTGAAATAAAATCAGTCATACAAACAAGTCTCTTTTGATCTTAGAGACTCTTTTCTTTTCTTTCCCCTTGCTGGTTTGAAGAATGTTTGTAGGGGACTCTTTGGACTTGTTTTGAACCACTTCTTCAAATGCTCTTAATTCAGAATTAGGAGCTTCTAATAATGGTTCTCCACATCCAATAGATATTTCCTAAGGAATCAAATGACAGAAGTTTTATGTGAGTGTTTGGGCTAGGGGGTGAGTGGGTAAAGGACTTGGTGGTTCATCTTTCACTCCCTTTTGATTGCTTGGAACTCGTCTCAAAACCAAGAGTTCTTCTTCACTAGTCTCTTCCACAACCTCCTCTTGAGTTTTCTCAAGTTCATGATCACTTTCATCTTCATTTTTTTTCTCATTCTCTTCCTCCATGTAAGCTTCCCATTTGGCCAAGGTGATGAATTTCTTGTTAGGGCAGTCCGAGGATGTGTGACCAAAGCCTTGACACTTAGAACACCTTTTAATGCTCATAGGGGCAAGGTTAGGGCGGTTTGGAGGGACTAGGCTTTTCCCGAACATCAACTCATGCTGTCTCATTCGTGCATCAAATCTCTCACTCAAACTCACACTAGTACTCACGATAATAGTAGCTAAGTGGCTTTAAACAAGTGAAATAGCACGGAATGAGGGTGGCACGGTCGTGCTATGGTGGCACGGGGTGACCGTGTTGTGCTGTATTTCTGCCTGGCACGGCTGAAAACAGCCGGTTGTGAGGTTTGTGTTTGGGAATGTGTTTGGGCATGTGGGGGTTGGTTTCAGGCCAAGATGAAACCTAATCTGATATCAAAGTTGATGTATCCCTCAAGGGGTCCAAGCTAAAACTCAATTTATGAGTGAAAGTTTAAAACCAAGAGAGAATACAATCAAGGCAAACTCAAGGAAGGTGGTACGTAATAGGCTGGTTGTGAAGCAGCAAACACGGGAGGTGGGATGGAATTTAGAATCAAGGGATTCTAAATGGGAAAGGAAAAGAAACTTCAAGTATCTTCAAAGGATTAAGCGAAAACTAAAGCTAGAAAGCAAGAACACACGGTTTGCAATCTGAATTCTAGCTAAGTACTTTTCAAACCCGTGAGGATAAACAAGGTAGATTGATAGAACTAAACCCTTGTTTGGATACAGAAACACCACCAAAGTAAAGTTTAGGGCTCTTAAACTATTATTAAGATACAGAAATATCACTTAATCAAGTTTAAGACTACACTTGAACACCACCTTAACCGGCCTAGTTAAGGATAAACAAGTTTAATATTTGAGTGTGCAACTAATGCTCTCACTTGGTTTTGATTCAAATCTGGTTGATATTTTACAAGGGGCGTGCATAATGCTTAAATACAAGTCAAGCAAGCAGCAAACTAAGCAAGCACACACCTAGACCTTACCCTCCTAGTGAGGAAAGGTATTAACTTAAGCTAATCTACACGGTTAGTGCTAACCGTGTACTAACCTAGTTTTAACTTAAACAAATTACATTCAAAACATTAAATAAAGCTAATACAAGATGTTTACAATATAACCATGCTTATTTAGTCCTAATACAATCAGCTTATCTAGCAAAGAAATGTGATTGGCCAGCCGTAAAGTGATTTCTCCTTTTTGGCTAACCAATGAGCTTCAAGAACATCCTTTGCTGCCTTTGCTAGCCATTGGACGTTCCTTTTAAGAACAACTCTTTTGCAGCTGAACATTGGCCTGGCCTTCTAGAAAGCCTTGGGACATGTGTCACTCAGCATTGGAAGGGAGGAAACCCTTTGGAGAAGGAAAACTCCAACCGTGCTGCTGAATCGGGTTTAGGGCAGTTTCTAGCCGGTTTTCTAGCTTCTGTAAACCCAACCAAAAGTGAGCATGATTTTGTTTTCAGGCCATGGGGGGAAACCTTAGGGTGTGTACAAACCCCCCCAACAAAGAAATCAAGGTTAAACCATGTTTAAGTAGTTAATTCTACTAAAACATTTAACCATGCACAAAACTGGCAGGTTTGACAAAATGAATTGATCACTTTGGTTCCTTTGGGTATGGTTGAAATTCAATGCTAGGACCTGAAAGTAGACATCTTGGGGATTCGTAAAAGGTAAAAATCCAGGACTTAAACCACCATTAAGCTTAAGAAATCATATACCCAAAAACCGGTATATTCTGGTCGAACTGGCAGTTTGTATATCTTGGTTTTATTAGCTAATTTAAGAAGGTAAATGAAGTCCAAATGGAATAAAACTTGATTTTCTGGAAAGCTGACTTCTTGAACTTCAATCCCAATGCAAAATATTGGACTTAAACCTTAAAAAGGTTTAAGTAATTAACCTCTCAAAACCGGGTTTGCTGCTGTAAGCAAACCATGACCTGTTGTTTTAGGTCTTAAACAAAATAAGGATGATTTATTCATCCTTTGGGCAGCAAAATGACATTACCTAGCTTGATTTGCTTCTTTAAATCAAGGGGCATGGAGGGATCTCCATCATAGAGAGAGTGTCAAAACTATTCACCCCCGAGCCAGGCATCCCTCTCTCCTCCCTCCCTCTCTGCAAGTAGACCCCCTCCAGGGAATTTCACCCCTAAAATGGCAGAATCAAGGCTACAACATCCCAAATTTCCGTCCACTGCCCCCTCCGGATCTGCCTAACTGGTCGAAGCCACAAGTCCAATGCAGGAAGCTGTGCAGTTCAGCAGCCTGAACCTGTCCAACATTGAAGTTCGCATGTTGCCCCATAAGTCCAGTGTGAGTCAGAATCATTTTTAAGCTTTTATTTTTGGTCTTGTTTTTGCCCGTATCTGACGTGTGTCTAGCGCGTGTCAGGACATATCCGTTTCAGACAAGTATCAGACATGGGTGCATGACGACAAATGGCACGTCGGTGCTTCATAGCTACGAATGTTGAGCAAGGATTCCACATAATGAGGGTGAACTGGGATTTCCGCAAGAAAAGCCAGTACATTCTCTTTGGTTCTCGTAGCGCACACAATTTCTTGGATTTGGATTTGGCAAGAAAACTAGGATGTGAGTTACAAGCAATTGAGGCCCAATTTGTGACTATTGCTGATGGTAATCAATTGAAATGCCAATTCATTTGCAGTACCTTCCAGGCAGTTGCAAGGGACTACTTTCACATCAGACATGCTCTCATTACCTTGTCAGAGTGACATGGTTTTGGGAATCCAATGGCTAGCAACTTTAGGGGTCATGGTCATCAAGTAGGATTTTAAACATCTGAAGATGGAATTTATTTTTAGAGGCAAAATCATGTGTTAAGAGGGATGAGATGTGAAAAAATGCAATTAATGTCTCAAGCACAGCTACTCAAAGCTTTGACCATAGCAGCTCCCACCTATATGCTACGGGTAATTCTAATTGAAAGTGACTTTACTTGCTCAAAGTGACTTTACTTGTTTGAGCAGCACAATGGAAGAAGTTCCTTCTCAGCTACAGCCTATCTTGTATACCTACTCAGATGTCTTCCAAGAACCAGCCTCTTTGCCTCCCTCAAGAGGAACATTCCCCCTGAAGGAAGGGGCAAACACAGCAAATAGAAGGCCTTACAGGCATACCTTAAAACATAAGGATCTTATTGAAAAATTGGTGAAAGAGACGTTGGATAAAGGGGTTATTCAACTGAGTTCAAGCCCGTTTGCATCATCTGTTATACTAGTGAGAGAGAAAGATGGAACCTAGAGGCTATATGTGGACTATAGGCATTTGAACAAGAGCACAATTAAGGACAAATTTCCAATCCCCATCATTGAGGAGCTGTTAGATGAACCGGCAGCTTCGGCCATTTACTCCAAGGTGGATCTAAGATCAAGGTACCATCAAATGAGGATGAGAGAAGATGATATTCACAAAATAGCCTTTAAAACACATTTAGCGCATTTTGAATTCTTAGTGATGGCTTTTGGCCTCACAAAATGCCCTAACAACATTTCAAGGCCTCACGAACTGTGTTCAAGCCATTCTTAAGTTTGTTTTTTTTTTTTTTTTTTTGGGATGACATCTTGAGTTACAACTCATCTCTAGAACAACATGCTAAACATCTTCAGATAATGTTGTAGACTATGAGGCAGCAATGCCTATTTGCCAAACCAAGTGTGCCTTTGGTATTTCCAAAGTGGAGTACTTAGGCCACTATATCTCTGCAGAAGGAGTAAAGACAGACCCCAAAAAGATAGGAGCCATAATCAAGTGGCTACAACCTCGGTCAATCAAGCAAGTAGGAAGCTTCTTGGGACTCACCAGGTCATACAGGAAATTCATTAGAGTTTACATATTCATTAGTAAACCTATAACAAAATTACTCAAGAAAAACAACTTTGTTTGGGCAGAAGATACCACTAAGGCCTTCGAAGCTCAGCAGGAAAGGCACCCCATTGCATTCATTAGCAACACTAGGACCAAAATGGTAGAATCTCTGAGTGTATGAAAAGGAAAAGGAGATGTTGACAGTGGCTTTTGCTGTGCAAAAGTGGGAAAAATACTCAATGGAAGAACGTTTATCATCAGAATGACCAGAGAAGCCTCAAATACCTCATACAGCAAAGATTACCACCCCTTTTCCAACAGTTTTGGTTGTCCAAGCTAACAGGGTCCGATTATGAGATTCATTATAAAAGCGGTAGTGAGAATGTGGTAGTGGATGCATTGTCAAGGGTCAAAGGAGCTGAAACTACTGATGATGGTCATCTATCCAATCTGGTCTATTCCAATTGACACAACAGTTTCAGCAAAAAGACTTACAGCAAATTATCAACCAAAAGATGGAGGACCCACACAGTCACCCCAAGTATCTAACGTCTGAAGGTTAATTAAGGAAAAAAGGCAAGTTGGTGGTGGGGAATGACACAGACCTGTGGTTCAAAATTTTGCATTGGGTACATTCATCTGCAACAGGAGGTCATTATGGGTGCAAATGACATATTAAAAATGTTTAAACAACTTTTCTTTCAGGACACTATGAACAAAGATGTCCAGCATTTTGTTAGGCAGTCAGGCAGTCTGTAACTTGTCAAGATTTTAAGCATCACAATAGTGCTTATCCTGGACTCCTGCAACCACTGCCAATTCCAATTCCTGAGGAAGTTTGGGTGGACAAATCCATGGATTTTTTATTGAAGGTCTTCCATAGTTCTTTGGCAAAGAAGTCATATGGATGGTAGAGGATAGGTTTAGTAACTATGCTCACTTTGTTGAAATAAAGCATCCATTTTCAGCTAAGGATGTAGCCCAAGCCTATGTAAATCACATCTTAAAATTACCTGGTATGCTAAGAAGCATTGACAGTGATAGAGAAGCTCTCTTCACCAGCTGCTTTTGGCAAGCACTATTCCCTATCCAAGGGGTGGACCTACTATTATCTTCATCCTACCATCCTCAAACAAATGGACAGACCGAAGTCCTTAATAGATGCTTAGAAGGTTATCTAAGTTGCATGTATAATCAAAACCCAAAGGAGTGGTCTAAATGGTTGTCCCTTGCTGAGTGGTGGTATAATACCACGTACCCCTCTTCCACTTGACTCACACCCTATGAAGTGATGTATGATCAACCCCCACTAATCCATTTACCATATCTACATTGGGAACCAAGGCAAACTACAATTGATAGAACCTTGCAAAGGACGAAAGGGATGATCACTAAGATGAGGTATCACCTAACCAAGGCATAAGAGAAGATGATTGGGTTGGGTTGAAACTTCAACCCTACATATAGACCAACGTTCAACATAGGCCTAATACCAAATTGGGCCCCAAATATTTTGGACCATCCCAAATCATGAATAGGGTTGGAAAAGTAGCCTACAAATAGCAGTTCACAACCAGTGCTCAAATCCATTCCACCATGCATGCGTCACTACTAAAAGCTTTCAGAGGTCAGTTACCAGCTTTAACCTACATTCCACATTGGTTGCAAAAGGCACTGATGCTAAAGCCACCCCTAATCTGGACAAGAGTTTGGCTAAAAGGATTGCCAAGAGGCACAATAGAATAGTTCAATATCTAATATAATGGAGGGGTGGAACTGAGGAACAAGCTAGTTGAGTCTTTGCTGACGATTTTGAAGCCAAATATCAAAGGATTCAAAATACAGCTTCAGTCGCGATTTCGGTTTCGGTAGCGGTACTGCAAAATCGCTCAAAAACAACAATCGCGTTCCATATCGCGGCATGAAAACGCAGATCGCCCAACTCCAAAACCTTGCCAACGCGGACATTTCGTCGTGGTTCGGCCACATTTTGAATCCATGCAAATATCCACAATTCCAGCCTTGAGGGCAAGATTGATGTGAAGGGGGAACAACTAAGGGCAAGATTGATGTGAAGGGGGAACAACTGAAATAGAGAATTACATTTTTACTGCATTTCTCTATAATTTCTAGATGTTTGCTATTTTTTTTCCCATTTTTTTTCCCCGGTATTTGGTGAGCTGTCAATTGCTGCCCGCAGTTGGCCAGTTGTTTTGCTGAGTTGGCCAAATTTGGCAGGAAATACGGTTATGGTGAGGTTGTATATGAACTTGGCTTTTAGAAGGGGAAAGCATCCGGAAAATCAATCACAAGTTCATTTCTTTCTACTTCTTTTCTCTCTTAACATTTTCTCTGCTGAGCTTTGATATTCTGTAGCTGCTATCGAAATCCCCTTTCTGGAATCTAGGTGATTTCCTTGGAACCACATCAGGGGGTGGGGCTGGGGAGACGGAGCTGAGTAAACATGGATCAGCAGCTGCATAAGAAAGACACAAATATCTGCAAGACTAAAATGCAGAAGCCTGGTTGATCTGGGAGGGATGTTGCAATACCTGAACTTCAACCAGGGAGGTTCTGCATTCAAAACCTGCTTAGGGTTTTATAAGAATTCTCAAAATTAATTTTATTAATTATTAGTGTATATAAAGAATCGTAGTCAAAGTGTGGTCTTAAAGACCATAGAAACTCAGACTGCAATATAAACATGGAACAAATAGCATATTTGATGCTTCACTAGTGTAAATAAATTTGTTTTCTTTTTTTGATAAGGAAAAAAAATATATATTTACACTAGTGAAGCATCAAATATGCTATTTGTTCCATCATTATATTGTAGTATGAGTGTAAATAAATTTGTTATTTCCTTAATCTTGGATATTTTATGATCTCCTTCCCCGAATACCCAATCCAAGGTATAATGCACTAGGATGAGATTTGCAGCCATAGTTTTCTTTCTTATATAGTGTTTCATTATGAAAACAGAGACCCAACATGAGTAGATTGTCACCGTCATGAGTCATGACCATAGGATCCTTGAGTATGTTCATTTCAAATTTTGAGACTTGTTCAGTAATTTAGTTAGGTATTAACGCACACATTTTGCGCCAATTCTGAGTTGCGGTTGTGAATGAATATAGGAACCTATGCCAACATAATCGCAACCATACAACAGGCCAAGGCTAGAGCCCAGCTAGGTACTTTCCATCATCCACACATACCAAGCTTTAGCCTCATCCTAATGTACTGTACCTGCAGATTCCCTAAGTTCTCTACTGGTCAGTAAACTGGAGGAATGTCCTCCCATGCAAAACTCAACATTTAATGGTTAGCTGCCAACATGGAAACGCAAGGTTACCAAACCTCAATCTGGGACAGAAACATCCAGACCAGCACTCTCATAGCTCTAGTGACTGCTGGCAAAAGCCAAAAATCCACCAAAACCCAGCCAGTCACTGCTCACAGTTTGCTCCTAAGATATTGTTCATCATAAGACCAGCTAAAGAGCTACAACTTTGGTTTTTAATTATCGTAGACCCCCATAACTCACTTCACTGGGTACATGCCTTGTTCTGGAATCCAGGCCATTGTCTTCGGGGCAACTCTGGTCTGCACAATATACTCTCTGTAGACCCAGAAATTTATACAAAAGGCTCCCAGTATTTATGATGCTCGTTCATCCTTTATTAGAATGATGAGATGACAAGGGAAATGATTAGAAATTCAAAATGTGACTAATGCCTTAATAAAGCAGTTCATTATGATTAAGTAATAAACTAAGATTTTCAGTAGAATTTTATTTGATAGTTGCATATGATTCAAGAAACAATATTATAGGTATCTTTTAAATTATTGTCCCCCTTTCTGAAGGTATCTTTTCTGGTGTAAATATAGATTTGGTTTTTTCTTTATTTCTTTCTTGGTTTTTTCCCCCTTCTCCTTTAAATAGCTAGGTATTACTTGTCTAAACAGGATGATAAAAATGCATACCTAACTATCATAAACGAGTCTCTTACACCTGCTTTTCCAAATCCTCATTTGTTGATCTCAAAAGAGGGAATGATCTTTAACTTTTGAATAAGAGTCCATAGCCGTCAGCACTCCAAATGGGAAGGAATACTCTTGAGCATACAAGCAAGTACATCAACATGCTCTTTGGTAAGCTACTTGCTTGCTTCTTAATCCAATTTTGGGTGCAGATCTGAATTTGAAGAATGTCTTAACTCTTAAGCTCCTCAAACCCATCACTAGTTTGGTACGACGTTAGCCACTCATGTTTTGAATGTAATCAAAGCTTACGTAAGAATTATCCAAGACTGGGGAGCTACATCAAATGGGTTTGTTTGTCCTCAACCTGTTTCTATTTTTTCTTAACTTGTTTAGCCTCTAATCTTGTTCTATTTGTTAACATAACAATCTTAATTGCCTTTACCAACGGTTAGCTTAGGATGTAATTAGCCTCAATAGGCAGATGAAAAGACAGCAATTATGAGTAAAGATACTCAATTGCCAGCTCCCTCTCAGTGCATGCAGTTTTGCCACAAGTTGGTCTCAAGAGGGGCTTTTCCCACCAGAAAGCAGTTTGCTCATCACTCAGACATGCTGGATACTCTTAAAAGCATCCAGCAGAAGGCTCCCCATAAGAACCAAAAGAAACAAAAAAATAAATAAGCAAATGAAAAACAAGTGAAGATAGGCTGGAGAATCAGAGAAGTAATACTCATATGAGAAAGCTTCGAAGATGAGTCTCCTACAAAAAATGGGAAAAACTCTCTTGTACAATTAGCCAAAGAGTAAATATCAATTCAATTTGTTTCTGGAAGTGAAAATTTTCTCTTGAACTCTAGTTTGTATCACTAAAGTGAGGAAAGCTTTAGAGCAGAAACTGATGAGTTTGGACTTTAGATCCGAATATGTCATACCACGCGCCTAAAGCTTTTATTTCTAACAGCATTAAGTGGTTTTAAGATTACAGAGATCCATAGTTCTTGACTCACTGGTGATTCATTTTAGTTGGTTTGAGTTCGTAATCTTCATTTTTGTATTCAAGTGTTCTCGTTCGCTTTCTTGTATTTATAACTGTCCCTTGGCCCTTATTGAAGATTGAAATTATTAAAACCTCAAAATTCCCGGAGTAAGAGATTTTAAAGAGCAGTGAACTCACTATAACTTTTTAGAGTTCATAGTTGGGAAATAGACCCAACAGTCTAATTCACAGGAGTTGTGAGTACAAAACTTAAGTTCTATTGATCACATTTTGGTACTTAATTTTGAAGTTTAATTGGATACTTTTGCAATCCAAATTGGTTGAAACTTGAAGCGTAATCACTAATCACTCTTGGCAGTTGTCCACTGTCAGTAGCACACTAGCACCAAAAGGCAGGGAAAAATGTAATCCAAGACACCTAGTCAAAAGAACAGGTAGCCCACCATCTAAGCAGTTTACTTTAGGTGGGGACCCACAGTCCCAATGTTAGATTCAAAATACAAATGTCTGCTTGCAATAGCATGGAAGCTTCTATATCCACCTCTATAAATTATCTATTGCGTTTTCTAGTCCCTGATTTTCTATGTAAGCCTCAGTCAATTTGAGCATTTGCTAAGAACTTGACTTGTAAAGTTACCTTCCCAAAAAACATGAAAACGCAACAATCTAAGGCTCATAAAAAAAGAAAAGGGACCTAGCAACCAACATGCTCACAAAAATATAATCCAACCTTTTGCTGCTAAGCAAGGAGGGAGTAGCCAGAAAAAAAATACATAACTAGATAAATTTCCCCAGGAAAAATAAAGGAATGTATACATGCAAATATTTTAATAATCTTCCCACTGACCATCACGGCATCACCCCCCCCCCCTTCAGGGCACAACAGAAAAAAAAAAAAAGAAAAAGGATAATTTTTCAAAGAATAGGTTTTTCGAGCATAATGGCAGTGATATCCTGTAGGAACTTCATGCTTGATTAAGTAAGAGAGTGGTGGGACAGACTAGCTATGCATCAAATTTACATGCTTACCCAGCTTGTCCACAGTTGTTGCACACAGAATCATTTGGACATTCTCTGGCAAAATGACCAGGGCGCTTGCAGTTCTTGCACAGATAACTTTGCCTGCAAAGCAGATTTGATATTCATCACAAAGGTTAGTGGCTTGGCGTGGGTTGTCGGCCAGAATTAATACAACTGAAAGTGCGAATTACATGCTGGACTAGAAGATTTAGTCAAGCACAAATTTGAAGCAGATCACTTCTTCTTAAACAATATCATTTCTATTTTAATACTTCAAACATTTAATAAGCAAAAGAACACTGGATAATCTAAGGAAAAAAAAGGTCAAACAATCACTTCACTTTCTGGAGGTGCACAAATCCTCCTTTTCCTGCCCTCTTTTAAAATGAGAAGGAATTGATTAGGAAGATTTTGTCATGGCATGCCATATATTCCAATTCACCATCCATAACTGCCTCAAAAGCTAGGGTCTAAGAAGTACTGCAACTTTAGACAGAGGCCTTAGAATCCAATCTTTACCGAAGTCCTTCAAAGCATCATTCACCACGGGGTGGGGGGTGGAAATGCAGCACATGTAAGCATGCATTGGCATTCACTTCAGAGGCTAATATCTATAAGTGAAAGATTGCATCAAATCTACTTGAACACCCCCCCCCAAGGCCCGAACAAATGTTTGAATTTTGGCTGTAGTTCTTAAAAGCTCATAGGAATCAGAAAAGAGGTAGGCATCGTGGCAGCTAGTAATGGTGACAAGACCACTGGCTCTCTTCCAATCAGTAGAGAACACAAACTGCTTTGCAGTTACAATAAGAAAATCAAATGGGACTGATTATGTTCGGCAGTTATCACATGGTTCCTGCCATCCTGGACCAATTATTTATAATGTGGAAGTCTAGTCGCCAGCCATGGCAGGTGACTTCCGAAAAGCACACCCCATAGACAGGGTATTTACTGTGATTCTACCCACTGTATTCTGTATGATGAACCCAATGAGTTGACATCTCTGCTATTTAGTGCCCTAAGGCTGCACAGTCGACTGCCTAGGTTGTAGTGAGGAGCAAAGATCTCAGATCCACTAAGAAAAGATTTAAGCATACTGATTGCTCAACAGACTCATCCAGCACACTTACTGAGGAGCCTATCTAATTCATCATTGGACAATGGTGGAACTGGTTATCACATATGGAAAGTACATTATCGACCTGTTTCCAGGAATGGTCAGCAACTGGCGAGCAGCTTGTGTTTGCGCTAACTTATGTAACAAGACAATAATTATGATCATTTTCTCATGATCTTCCTTCAGTTATTAATGGAGACTTCCTCCAAAAGCCTCCATCCTCTTGCTCATTCTATTATTCTTTTATTTGCTTGTCATGCCAAGATTAACAATAGCATGCACAAAAATACATGCAGTGGACGAGGTTACCAGGGTATTATTACACACGTAGAAAATCTGACAATTTGAAGCACATCCAGGCAGCTATAGCTGGACGTATCTCGTTCACATAATCAAAAGAATCATTTCTGTATCATTAAATTTTCCTCATAAGCCACCTAAGTAGCATGCACCACTTAAGGACCAATTCGTCAAGATAATTAGAATATATAGCATAGAAGGGTGCCTACTCTCTTCACGAGGGTGGTCACTTTCTAATAGAGTAATTACATATCTATAACAATTAGGACTATGCATTATGCACGCCGAACCTAGACAACAACAAAGACTGGTGAGGATCGGACTAGACAAGGCTGACTTTATTTGGTCTGGTCCACAGAAAATTTCTTATTAGGTCTTCAGTCCAGCTTGGACCGTGGACAGAATATATTTTTTTATTGAAAGTCATGTCCTCCCGCTTAGGATTTATATGCTATTATGCTTTGACTTTTCATTGCCATCACAAGCTCCTTATTCCCATCTCCCATCTCCCAAAGTAACCCTGCTCAAACCATCCCCAGCCACTTGTTGGCCTTTGGCACCATCTCAGCTCATCAACAGTATTCATCTCACAGCCCCATTCAATTAGGTCGTTTCCCAGTGCTCAGTTCACTTTGCTCTCATCAGCCTCTTTGCCAGCCTTGCTCACAATTAAAGGCAACTCAATTCCTCAGAAGTCAGAACTGTGACCCGTTCCTTTGTTTTAATTATACAAGATTTGGGAGTCTTTCCCAACAAAGACTTTACTTTCTTGAACTAGAATCAACTGCTCGTGATTTTTATTTTTGATCTGAGTCACTGGAAGTTATGTCAAGCTCGTCACCATTTGCAGATTCCAGCGGATTCTCCGATTTCTCAGATAGTATGTCAAGTAGATACACTCCTCACTTTCTCTATCTCTATTGCAATTTGCAACTCAGGATATCCTTGTCTCTCCACTCTCACTGTCTCTCTCTTATGTGTCAGTTTCTTTTTCAACTCAAATTATCTCTCCTCTCTCTTTTCCTCTATTTGTATTTCAAATGTGCTTTCCCATTGGCAAAAACTCTCAAGTCTTATCCTGATAACAAACAGAATGGTGTTTGTCCAGTATGAAATGACTCCTATTTGGTCTGTTCCTCTGTCTGCTATTATGCCCTTATTCAGTCTTGTCTTGTACAGATTTGAAATAATGAAAAGCCCTTATTACAACTAGATATTTCACTTGGTGCATATCCATTTTCTGTTGCATATAGCCTGAACTCTGCTTATCATAAGTGAATCATTGCAGCCGTTAACCCAAAATATACCACTTCAGCTCACAGTAAGCAGAGGCCCTCCGACGTCAGGACCATAGTTACTAGGAACGCTTCCTGGATCCTTTAGTCCAAAACGCAGATCGCTACTTATTCAAGAATTTAGCTTAATTTAGGCTCTGGACCACTTGTTCCCGGAATGGGGATCGTGGGGGTATAAAGCGATCCCTGTAACTATGGTCAAGACATGGCTAAAATATACTCAAAAGGCCCAAATGTCCACAAGAGCAACTCTATTAAAAATATAAAAGATTTAACCGCCCCAAGATAATCGAACTTAGGGACAGTGCTCACTTGCTCTCATTACCAGCAAGTAAGATGCAACATCACCTATATCAGTTGCAGAATACTTCCCTCAAGAGGGGAGATACTGGTCAGTATTCCCCACAAAACATTAAATCGACCACTTAGATCCTCCATTGTTCCACTCGCAAACATTACCCATCATCAACTTCACATGCTTTGGGCTCGGATGTAGTTTCAAGATGGCCCAACAATTGTTGCCTGTTTCTTATCTGCTGTGATGTAGTCATGAATTAATACAATGTTCTAAGAATAAACAACTATGCTTTTGCAGAAGACTTTTTCCAATCAAGGGGGCAATGGGATTTTATGATATTGCAATTAAGATGGAAATCTTATCCCAACCGATCCACAAATTTTTTGGAATAAAGAATCTCAGACTTCAGAAACATGCAGAAATCCTTCTAACTCCTATCCCCAAATAGTTAAGCCTATCAGATTTATGAGCTTCCAACATCATCTTCAGCTATGTTCAAACAACCTTATTGAAGCAACTTTCAAAGACGTATTCCTATCATTCCTGATGCAACAGGTAAGAAAGCATGGACTAACCACTACAAGCCTTAAGAGAAGAAGATAACACAAGCTCAAGTGCCAAGAAAGTGAAAATAATGTGATACCCATCTTTCCTTTTCCTTACCATATTTATAAAGACCCCCACAACTATAAAAGGCATGCTATAATCATGCATTTCATATGATGATAGAAACTTGCAATCAATCTTGATACCTATCTAAAAACCCGATTGCTTCACGTGAGGGGAAAACAAAGGACATGAGGTTACACGCATATTAGAAAACTCATGCTATATTAGTACACACTGACACCAATAGGCTATTAACAAGTTCCTTTATCTAAATAGCAAACAGAACATCAAAACAAACAGCTAATTCATGGTTCATTTTAGTTTTAAAAGAATGGGTCATTCATGTGGAAAAGGAATTGCTAATTCGTTGTTCGGATCAATCAAAACTCAACGTAAGCAATTCGCAAATTGATAGAATTTACAGTTAGAGCGGAGTAACTCAAACGACAAACAAAGAAATCTAGGGCAAGGAAAGAGGCATCACTGATGAACACGTAGCGTAAGATTCAATCAAAATTGTGATACAACACCTGAAACTACGTCGATCCCTTTGGTAAGGAGCATATGAAGTCCGCTCCCTGTTGCGAAATACTCTACCTCCAGTGTCTCTGCTAGCATCCATATTACTTCTGGACTAAAATCAAGCCAAACCAGTCTCAAATCAGTGTTTTGTTCTACACAACGTGTATTAAAATCCCAAATTCATGATTATTCTCGAGCTCAGATCATGATTTGAAAAAGGTCAAAGTAGAAATTGATAACAAATTGGAATCCCATCAACCCGACCAGATTGTTTGATTGAATTTCCAATTTCGAACCAACAAAAAAACTACGAATCAAGAAAGACAAAATGGAACGAGATGAGAAAAAAGGTACCTGGAAACAAGTGGATAGACCTACGGTTACGACAACAGTTGAATTTCGAAACGATTGGATGGTGAGAGTAGGGAAACGGTGGAGCCGTGGAGGGATTGAGCAAATCGGTAAAAATGGCTACTTAAAGCCAGCTGTGAGCGGCTCGGCTGTTGGGATGGATCCAGCAAGGCAAGAGAACTACCAAGAGAGAGAGGGTGAGACAGAGCACGACATGGGTACGATCATACACAAGAACAAAGGGGTTCAATCCTCGGGGTAGCACAATGTTTTTTTGCGCGGAAATTTGTGCGGGTGGTGGATAGTCCGGGGTTCTAATCTGAGTTTTGATATTGTTTCTCCCCTTAATCTGTCATGGCCTATCAGAATTCTCTTGAAATAGGATTTGATGAATAGGTCTATTTATCATTTATTAAAAAATACAACTTGAAATAGGATTTAATGAATAGGTCTACTTATTATTTATTAAAAAATACAAAAAACAAGGAAATTATTGGCCTAAAGTGTCACTGAAATTTACAATTTATTAATAATGCTCCATACCTAAACACTCCAATAAACTATGCAAGTAAGCATTAAAATGTCATTGTAACCGATAATAGCATGTTAAGTAATAAAATAATATTTTTAACCAATTGTAAGCACTTAAAAGTTTTAAGGAAAAACAAGAAAAATGAAACTCTCCTAAGCTGGGAGATGGAGGAGAGAGTGTATACCATGGGGGGTGAGACTTGAGAGGTGTCATTAACTCTCAAGTTGTCATAGGGGAGAGAGATATTAGTGTAGATGAGATTAGGGATTTGAGGGGCATAAATATGGATTTCTCTTGATATTGGTTATTACTTAGGTCTAATTTGGTTAGAGTTTGAAACTTCATGAATGAACACGACACTGTTCGTGTATCTATTGCTATTGGGATGGAGGAGAGAATTCCTCCACTAGAACATCTTTGAAATTCACTTGGTTGAGATTGATGGCGGAAACAGAGGGCAAAATAGAGGAGTAAAAAGGTCCTTTGTAATTACACACATTGCAACCAATCCAAGTAGTTAGAATCTCATTTGGGTCCTCAACAATGGCGATTTTCCATGACCGAAGACTTGTGCAAGCTCTACTCAAGATGGCACTCAACAATGCCTCAGTGATTGTGGGGGGTGCTTAGTTGTGGTGTGGGTTTGTGATGGAGATCCCTCCATGCCCTTGATTTAAAGAAACAAATCAATCTAGGTGATTTTATTTTGCTGGCCAAAGGATGAATAAATCATCTTTATTTTGTTTAAGTAATAAAACAGCAAGTCACGGGGTTTAAGTTAGCAGCAAACTCATTTTGGAGTGCTTAATTACTTAGGCCTCTTTGAGGTTTAAGTCTAACATTTTGCATTGGGTTTGAAGTTCAAGAAGTCAGCTTTCCAGAAAATCAAGTTTCATCCCATTTGGACTTCATTTACTCTATCAAATTAGCTAATAAACCCAAGGTATACAAACTGCCCAGTCCAACCAGAATGTACCTGATTTTGGGTATGTGATTTCTTAAACTTAATGGCGGTTTAAGTCTTGGATTTTTACCTTTTTCGAATCCCCAAGATGCCTACCTTCAGGTTCAAACATTAATTTCCAATCATGCACAAGAGAAGTTGGGAGATCAAGGTATTTTGTCAAACCGGCCAGTTTTGGTTCAAAACTGAACGGTAAAATGTTTTAGTAGAAATCTTCTACTTAAACACAATTTAACATTGATTTCTTTGCAGGGGGGTTTATACACACCCTAAGGTTTCCCCCCATTGCCTGAAAACCAAATCATAACCACTTTTGATAAGTTGAATTCAGGTTTGAAAAACCGGGTAAATTCTGTCCTTGAACCCGGTTTGCAGCAGCAGCTTGTTTTCCTTATTTCGTGGGTTTACTCCTTCTAGCTAAAGTGGCACACGTCCCAAGGCATCTAGAAACTCAATCATCAAGCTGTAAAAGAGAGTTGTCCAGAGAAGAACAACCAATGGGAAGCAAAAGCAGTAAAAGATGTCTCTTGAAGCTCATTGGCTAGCCGAAAAGAACTCTTCACTTTACGGCTACTCTCTTTTCATTTGCTAGAAATCTGGTTGTATTGATGTATATTTTCGGAGTCCAAACTCACAAAATATACATCAATTGGTATCAGAGCTTTGGCTACCCTCTTGGCCAAGCTTCCATTCCCCATACACATCCCCTTAACCCAAACACAAAATCATCTCATAAAGAACCCTTGCATTTCATCCATCATGCCTTAATTGAGGAACTTCCGGAAAGAGCTAGCCTTGATAAACATTGATTTGATTAGCCTAAAAATCCCAAGATTTTATGGCCAAAACGATTAGTTTACAACTTGGTTTTCTAAGGTAGAGCAAGCTTTTGATTGTCACAACCTTAGTGACCCAGAGAAGTTCAAGGTGGTTATTTCAAAATTGAGAGATTGTGCACTTCAATGGTGGAAGAATTACAAGTTTAAGAGAAGGAAGAAAGCAAAAGAGAATGTGAGAACTTCGAAGAAGTTGAGGGGTAAGTTGATGGGTGCCTTTCGCCCACCCACTTACATGCTCAACACATGTTTCTCTACTTCCTAAGAAAAATGGCTCAAGGCCCTCATGTGTGGACATCCTTTTCAACAAGGGGAGTCCAAAGAGTCATCACACTCCTAGCCTTCCTACCTTGCTACCCTTGAAGGAAATCATCTTTTGTGAAGATGAACAAGTAAACAAAGAGGAGGAAGATTTAAATCGGTTTGATCCACCTCCCATCTTTGATGAAGAACTCTTAAAATTTGAAGACTATGGTGATGAAGAGCTCTTAGACTTTGAAGAGTTAGGAGAAACCACAACTCCTTCATCTTCTTGTGAGGAAGAAGGACAAGTTTGCAAGGAAGAACTTCATCTTCCTCTTTACAAGGATTTTCATCATGAAGACAATGAGATTATCTTTGACCTACCTCCAAGATTTGATGAGCATGAAGATGGCCAAGGCTCTTATGAGGTATTAATCATCTTGGGCGCCCCACAAAATTTTGAATTGAAGCAAGAGGCGATTGTACAAGGATTTAAGTGATGATCAACTCAAGGAGGTTGTCCTTACTCTCAACAAGAATTGAAGGCAATTCTTTCCCAACAAGGGGCGTATGATGCATATTTCCTAGGGCATTACATACAACCTTACTCATCCAATCCTTTTGGGGTAACTTCATTTCAAATCCAAGTTCGGCAAGATCTTTTTACATGTCCATTGTTTGAGTTTTATGGTAAAAGGCACCTTATGGAGTTTTACTTGAACTTCAAAATGCCATTTTTAAAAGATATAGTTCCGGACAACAAGTGCAGCAACTTGGTGACCTTAATCACCTAACTTCAAGGTGGTTTAAATCCGTTTCATTGCTTTAGGATTTAAGTTCAGAAAGTTAGCTTTCCAATAAAGCAAATTTCAAGTCATTTGGACTTCATTTGCCCATCCAACTCAGCTTTCAAAATTCAGCTATACAATCTGCTCAGATTCCAACGCAGCAACCCGATTTTGTGAGCTTGATTATTCAAGCTTAAAATAGATACAAGAAGCTGCAAATATACTTATTATAAGAAGCTAAAAATATGCAGTTTGGAACCCTTAATATGTAAGCTTCGAGCACATATAAAGAGTTCTAGGTTAGGTCTCTAGAAAATAAGTCAATTGGAGCCCTTTTCCAGATGCTGCAGAAACTGTCCCAGTCTACATATGCTGCACCTTTTGGCCCATATCTCCCAAACAATAACTCCAAATTGCTGGCAACTTGAGGCACGTGAAAGCTGACTTCCTGAGCTTTCCAGCAAGGTCTATTTTAGCCAATTTGAGTGAGAAACCTAGGAGATATAGCTGTTTGAAGTTGACCTATGTAAACTGAAAAGTTGTTGACAAAAGCAAAAAGCACTTTTCAGATTTTGTCTTTGCTTTTTGGTCTCATCTTGCTTTTTGGCCGTGTAAGGCTCCTTTGTTTCCCTTTGCTTTAGCTTGTTAGAGTCTCCCATTATATAAGGGAGGCCTTAGGATTGTAAGAAACAACTTGATGAATGAATTTGAAATTTGAGTTGTGAAAACTCTCTCCATTATCTCTTAAAACTCCTAGTGTTATATCTTGGGTGTTTGGCAACCCTAAGTGGGTCTCTATGTCTTCTTCATTCAACTAAGAAGGTGATTAAGTTCTGTAACTTAGGGCCTGTTCTTTTCGTGGGTCAATTCACTTTTACCCACTTCAACCTACTTCAACCTACTTCAACCCATTTCAACCTACTTCAACCCACTTGAAAAAAAAATATCAACTTCAACCCACTTCAACCCATTTCAACCTACTTCAACCCACTTCAACCAACTTCAACCCACTTCAACCCACCCCTTCATAATTTTAATAATTTGTAAAGTATCATGTGAGATTTAGGGCCTGTTGTTTTCGTGGGT
>JACYFF010031952.1:49072429-49112744 GCA_017589665.1 Selenicereus undatus
CTTAGTTGAAGAAAGAAGATTGCCCAAGTGTGCAAACCAAGGTGGGTTCTTTAATCACCCATGCTAGTCCACTTGTGTTCTATCTTGGTTCTTGGTTACTTTGGTTCTATCTTATTCCCTTCTACCCATTGTATATATTTTTTTGAGTTTGGACTCCAAAAAAATATACATCAATTAGGCTTAATTACTTGTGATTAAAGTTGTAAGCATCATTTATCTTGATTTCCTTTTCATTTGAATGTAATTAGCTTAAGTTAATTCAGCTAAGTACACAGTTCAGTGCTAACCGTGGAGATTAGCTTAGATTAAATGTTTCCTCCCTAGTAAGGAAACCTTAGGTGTTTGCTTACTTGCTTAGGTACTTGCTAGGCTTGTATTAATAGGCTACTCACGGCCATGGGCAAAAAAAATTAGACTTTGAATCAAAAAAACCAATTGAGAGCATTCTTGCTTTCGTGCTTTGCACATTCAAACACTAAACTTGCTTATCCTTAACTAGGTCGGTTAGGGTGGTGTTCAAACTTAGTCCTAATCTTGTTTAAGTGGTGTTTTTGTATCTTAATCAAGTTTAGGGGCCCTAAACTTTCGTTTGCGTAACGCCTCGAAAATTTCAGTTACTAACTTCGATTAATATGTGAATGCGTGTTCTATGTTTATGTATTTTAAGTGTTTTATTTTGATATATATGTGTGATTTAAATTCATATGATTATGTTTGGGAAATAAATTAGTTGAGTTTGTATTCTGCTAAGATTTTGGTTTTCAAAACAAAAAAAAGGGCTTGACCGAAAAAAGGAAAAAAAGGAAACGAAAAAGAAGACCAAAAAAAAAAAGGAAAAAAAAGGGGGGCGAAACAAAAAGGAAAAAAAACAAAATGGGGAGGGGGGATTATTTCTTATGTGCGTGAAAAAGAAGGGGGGTTGGGGTTTTCTCTTGCCCTCTCTGCTTTGCATTTCACACACCACACACGCACGAACAAAGAGAAGAAGAAGGAGAAGAAGAAGAAGGAGATTAAGATTTTAGTTTTGACATTAATTCAACGTGAGTAATTTTTGCTCTTCTTCAACCTAAAATTGATTAGGGAAAGGTTAAATTTGAGATTCCTAGCTTTGAATCTAAGGTTTTAGGGTTTAGTAGATTAAAACCCTAATTTCAATTGGTAGAAACCCACAACTAAAATTTTTATGGTGGTTTGTGATTTTAGGGTTATGGGGGTGTTTTGGATTGATATTTATGTTGTGGGTTTGTTCATATACATGCTATCCTTTGAATTTTTGGATTGATTGCTTGTATTTGGTTGAGCAATATGGTAGAAAAATATAGGGGGGATTTGCGAATTTTCAGATATGGTGATACTATTCGAATTTCTGGGAATTATGGGCTTGTTGGAAAATTCTAAAAATTTTACTGTAGATTACCCATTATATGAGGCAACTTTATGTAAATTTTCATAATTTTTAGATGTGAAGTTTATAAGCTATGAACTTTTGAGTGAAACTGCCCTGTTGTTGAGTGCAAAAATTTAGATTCTGTTTGGATTATTGTGAGCTATTTAATTGGAAACAACTTACTAAATATTTACTGTAGAATAATGCTGATGTATTAAAGAATCCTGAAAATTTTCATGAATTTTGGAAGTGTATTTTAGGAGTTACGAATTTTCGATTGGGATTGCTCTGTTTTGGTCTTTGATTTCAGTTACTGTTTTAAATTTTGTTTTGAAGGATTTGCTTGGATAAAAATTATAAAAATATTATTGTAGATTCCTCATGGTATTTGGTGTTTGATGGTAAAGTTTTGTAAATTTTGGTGGTGTATGCTAAAAGTTATGAATTTTTGAGTTTAATTCGCAGATTTTTTGATTATTTTGGCTGACTGTTTGAATTTCTGGGAATGATGGGCCTGGATAAAAACCATGAAATTTATATATTAGAATCTATATGTTATTTTTTAATTTTTTGCAAATTTTGGTGAAGATTGGATGCGTATGTTGTGAGTTATGAATTTTTAAGTTAAAGTACCTTGTTCAGTGTAATTATGGATTGTTTGTATGTTTAATCCGTAAATTAGATATGAAAAGGCCATTGTTGAGCTTCCTAGGAATTCTAATTGTGTGATGAAGTATGGGAAACTTGTGAAATTATTTTGGGTAGAGTTATGCCCTATTTCGACTATGTTTTGTTCAAAGTTGAGAAATTAAGCTTCTTTGAAAATAAAAATGTGATTGTATGGATTATACGATTTCAATAAGCTGTGTTTTTGGGGAAAATGGTTCATGTCTTGCCTTAAGCTATTACATAGCGTTCTAGAGCTATGGCCATAGAAGTAGTTGTCTTTGTGTTTGGAGTTGTATGAGTCGTTGCTTGGTACCTTGAGTGGGCATTTCCCGGTCCGCCAATTGACTCTTCAGTTTGTGTTATTTGGGAGCTGTGTAGGTCCCTGGTTTTTCAGGATGTGAATGTAACTCTACAGTTTGTGTTCTGAGGGCATCTACTTACTCTAGAGTATGTACTGTGTGATTATATGTTAACCGGATAATGTGCAAAGTGTAACAAAGGGGAAGGTAAGGGTTATTCACTGGGCTCGGGGAGCTCATGACCTCACTATTTTTTAGGTTTTAAAAGCGAGAAGGGACCACAGGAGCATTAAGAGAACTAGCTAACTCTGAAACACTTTTGAAGAACTTATTTGGAACTGTAGGGCTCGTTGTATGTATATGTTATGGATTATGTTAGTAAATATAGTTTTGAATGTATTTTTGTTTGGATCTACGTAAGAATATTATGGACAAGGTTAAAGTATGTATGTAATGCATGTTTAGAATAACTCTGCCCAACCTCAGTTGGATTTTGATCAGAGCTTCCACTACTATCGGTTATCAGCAGGTTAATTATGATTAATAAGTTCATAGAGCCTTGTGGCGCCCCTGACCGAGCGTCCACGGCGGTGACGCGCTTGCCCCCTTTGGGCGGGGTGTTACAGTTTGGTGGTGTTTCTGTATCCAAACAAAGGTTTAGACTATCCATCTACCATTGATTATCTCATGGCTTAATGTGAGCTTAGCTAGATTTCAGTTTACATAAACCGTGTATGCTTGAATTCTGGTTTGAGTTTTCATTCAATCCCTTGAAGATACATCAACTTTCTTTTCCTTTTCCCATTTAGAATCCCTTGATTCTAAATTGCATCTCTTTCCTTACGTTTTTGCTGCCTCACAACTAGCTTATAACGTACCATTCCTTTGAGCTTTTTCTTGATTGTACTCTCTCTTGGTTTTAAGCTTTTGCTCTTGAATTGAGTTTTAGCTTGGACCCTTGACAGATATATCATATTTGGTATCAGAGCTTGGCTTCTCCTAGGCCTGGTACGTCCTTCACACTTCCAAAAATCCATCCCACTCAAAATCCCAAACACATCCCACAAACCAGCCCCACACACCTTCGATTTCACCATGAGTTCTAATACGAAGTTGAGTTTGGAGGAGAGGTTTGAAGCACTTATGAGACAACATGAAATACTAATGAAGGTCCTTAGCGAAGATGCTCAATGTGAGCAAGAAACTAAGGCTCAAAATGAGTATCTTCGAAAACAGCTTGGTGCATTTTTGAAGCAAAAGCAACAAGCCAATGAAGAACCACTCCAATCTGATTCCAAAAGGCAAGAACAAGTGTTTAGTCATACTTTGGATTCACCTAGTGAGGATGAACCCTTAAGAATGACAAGACCATACCCATGGATTCAAGCAAATACAAATGATTTCAAGGTTGAAATTCCAGAATTTGAAGGCAAGCTTTATCCTAAAGAGTTTTTGGATTGGCTACACACGGTTGAGAGAGTTTTTAAGTACAAGGACATCCCAAAAGACAAGAAAGTGAAGTTGGTTGCTTTAAGGCTTCGTAAGTATGCTTCTCTTTGGTGCATTAACTTGTGTGCCAAAAGAGTTAGAGAAAGGAAGTCCAAAATCAGAACATGGGAGAAGATGAAATCCAAGCTTAAGGCTTGGTTTCTTCCTCCTACCTATGTTCAAGATTGTTACACTCAACTCCACGACTTGAACCAAGGTAATTTGAGTGTAGAAGAATACACTCGTAAGTTTGAAAAGCTTGTAATCAAGTGTGATTTGCATGAACCATAAGAGCAAACAATCGTTAGGTACTTAGGAGGTCTTGATCCTAGGTATGCTAATGTTGTTGATTTGCAAGCTTATACCTCTTTTGATGAAGTTTGTGTCCAGGGTCACAAGGTGGAGTAGCAAAAGAAGACTAAATAGCCCCTAAAGCATGAAATTCCAAAGCCCTCACCCCATGAACAAACCTTGAATAAGGGGAGTTCATCTTCCACCCCTAAACCCACGACATCCATCTCCCCCATTCCACAAAAAAAAAAACAAACACCACAGCAAGGCCTACCCCCACAACCTACACCCAAACCCCTTCCTAAAGGTGTCCAAAGATGTTTTAAGTGCCAAAGGTTTGGCCACTTAGCATCAAATTACACAATCCGATGGTATGTTACCTTAGCCGAATGGAAGGCAGTAAAGGAAGTTGAGTTACAGGAGGAAATTGAAGAAAAAGATGGGGATAATTTTGAGGTGATAGTGTTAGAGGCTGATAAAGGTGATATGCTCACTTTGGACGCCCATCACCCACCAAAAAGTCATGAGCATCTCAGCCTTTTTCTCACTTTTGGTGAACCATCACTTAATGCTCCTAATTCTGAATTGAGAGCAACTAAGGAAGTGGTTCAAGGCAAGTTCGAAGGGTCCCCTCCAAGTACCATTTAAACCAGCAAGGGGAATGATTGGAAAAGAGTCTCTAAGGCCAAAAGAGCCTTATTTGAATGGATGATTCTATTTCAGTCAAACACTGAATCAAGAAGAGGAGGTAATTACCTAAACTGATTTGTGGACAAATCCTTTTAACAAGGGGAGGATGATGGAGATCCCTCCATGCCCTTGATTTAAAGAAACTAATCAATATAGGTGATTTGATTTTGCTGGCCAAAGGATGAATAAATCATCCTTATTTTGTTTAAGTAATAAAACAGCAGGTCACGGGTTTAAGTCAGCAGTAAACCCGTTTTTGAGTGCTTAATTACGTAGGACTCTTTGAGGTTTAAGTCTAATATTTTGCATTGGATTTGAAGTTCAAGAAGTCAGATTTCCAGAAAATCAAGTTTCATCCCATGTGGACTTCATTTACCCTCTCAACTTAGCTAATAAACCCAAGGTATACAAACTGCCTCGGCCAACCAGAATGTACCCGATTTTGGGTATGTGATTTCTTAAGCTTAATGGTGGTTTAAGTCTTGGATTTTTACCTTTTTAAAATCCCCAAGATGTCTACTTTCAGGTCCAAACATTAATTTCCAATCATGCACAAGAGAAGTTGGGAGATGAAGGCATTTTGTCAAACCGGCCAGTTTTGGTTCAAAACTGCACGGTAAAATGGTTTAGTAGAAATCTTCTACTTAAACATGATTTAACCTTGATTTCTTTACAGGGGGGTTTGTACACACCCTAAAGTTTCCTCTCATGGCCTGAAAACCAAATCATAACCACTTTTGATGAGTTGAATTCAGGTTTGAAAAACTGGGTAAATTCTGTCCTTGAACCCGATTTGCAACAGCAAGTTGTTTTCCTCATTCTGTGGGTTTACTCCTTTCTAGCTAGAGTGCCAGCATCTAGAAACTCAATCATCAAGCTAAAAAAGAGAGTTGTCTAGAGAAGAACAACCAATGGGAAGCAAAGGCAACAAAAGATGTCTCTTGAAGCTCATTAGCTTACCGAAAAGCACTCTTCACTTTACGGTTGCTCTCTTTTCATTTGCTAAAATCTGGTTGTATTAGGCTTAATTACTTGTGATTAAAGTTGTAAGCATCATTTATCTTGCTTTCTTTTTCATTTGAATGTAATTAGCTTAAGTTAATTTAGCTAAGTACACAGTTTAGTGCTAACTGTGGAGATTAGCTTAGGGTAAACGTTTCCTCCCTAGGAAGGAAACCTTAGGTGCTTGCTTACTTGCTTAGGTACTTGCTAGGCTTGTATTAATAGGCTTCTCACGGCCATGGGCAGAGAAAATCAGACTTTGAATATAAAAAAAAAACAATTGAGAGCATGCTTGCTTTTGTTCTTTGCACATTCAAACACTAAACTTGCTTATCCTTATCTAGGCCGGTTAGGGTGGTGTTCAAGCTCAGTTCTAATCTTGTTTATGTGGTGTTTCTGTATCTTAATCAAGTTTAGGAGTCCTAAACTTTCGTTTGGTGGTGTTTCTGTATCCAAACAAAGGTTTAGACTGTCCATCTACCATTGATTATCTCACGGCTTAATGTGAGCTTAGCTAGATTTCAGTTTACATAAACCGTGTATGCTTGAATTCTGGTTTTAGTTTTCATTTAATCCCTTGAAGATACATCAACTTTCTTTTCCTTTTCCCATTTAGAATCCCTTGATTCTAAATTTCATCCTTTTCCTTACGTTTTTGCTGCCTCACAACCAGCTTATAACGTACCATTCCTTTGAGCTTTTCCTTGATTGTACTCTCTCTTGGTTTTAAGCTTTTGCTCTTGAATTGAGTTTTAGCTTGGACCCTTGATAGATACATCAGTTTGAGTCTAGAGTGTTAATGCCTATGCTACCAACCCAAACCACTACTACCTCCAACGCCATCGATGACAAGTTTGGGCTCCGCTAGAGGAGGTGGAAGAGGAAGAGGAAGAGGAAGAGGAAGAGGAGAAATAAAAGCAAGTAAAATGTGCACGTGTTTAAGGAAGTTCGAGAAGTTTTTAAAGATGTTTAGTTCGATTTTACTTTTTGAGGAGTTTGGAACATAATTGTATTTTGGCTTTCCAGATTAGATTGGGGTAGAGAGGTAGGTTTTACTGTTTAGCGTTTAATGTTGCATTTCTCTTTTTTTCTTTTCTTATAAAGTGAACCTTAAAAAAAAATTCAAATTAAAAAAATTTGTTGTTACCGACAACAAATGTTCAATAGTAGCATTTTTTTAGTACGTAACTTGCTATAGCCAATAACAATTACATTCTAATAGATACTTACAAAGTTATTGGCATCCTTCGGTTCGAAAGAAAAGTTAGTGGTATTTTTTAATAAATTGGAAAACTTTAGTAGCACTTTTGGTGAAGAACTCATAAATAAAGCAACAATTCCATTGAACATTAATGATCCTTCCAAAGTTCAGCTGAAAGAGCTACAATCTTACCTTTCAATATAAAATTTTAATTCCATAAAATCTAACCTAGTACACATCCGTGTTCCTATGTTAATTGTTTTCTCTCGATACCATAAGATGGGGAAGAAATGCACATATATCCATCATAATCTTCTTCATAATCGGATCTACTAATCTACTATAGATTTCCACGAATGAGATAATGGCTTGGTATAAGATATTGTACATGATTTGTCGAACGTCATTCAAGAGCCTTGTTGCAACATTCAAAATGTTCATACAAACCCCCACACAGTCGTAGAGGTAATTTACATAACAGAGTTCTTGAATCTTAGAATGGGGAAGACAATACCTACCAACGACAATTAAATACCTACAAAGAAGAGAAGGTTGGGAACAATAGAAAAGTAATCATTCAAGACCATTGCGGATCAAACCGAGAAGGCCAATAAAATTGAACGAGCAATTTTGTCGAAGAAAGAGAGAGGATGGCCAATGGTTAAGTCTCGTCGATGTGATGGCCTAATGATTTGATGACAGATCACTCACACAAAGAATGTGGGCACAATCACGATGAGACATGGACATACATATATAGGTACACACACACACACACATACATACATATACACATACATGTATCTGCTTGGATTTGGGGAGAAATGATTTTTTGTGGGAAGTGTGAGAAGACAAAGTTTGGACCGTTTAATTAAACCAAAGGTGTAGATTTATTTGTCTTTTCGTCTTCTGTTTTTAGTTTAATTCGTTGTTTTGTTAATTTGTTTTCTAGCCAAATTACTAGGCTGCCCTTTTTGTTCTTATATGATTTTCTTATTGAAATTTTAATTCTAATTGCTCTTTATGACTTTTTAAGTTCATTTTCTTCATCTGTGTTTTATGTTATCTGGGATTCATTTATGTTTCTATGGGGTTGATACGATATAGTATAATCAAAGGTTACTTCTAATAAAGCAACCCAATCTCTAATTATGTTTCTATGAGGCTCAGATGGTTCGACCATGTAAAGAGGAGAAGTGTGGCCGCTCCAGTGCGGAGGTGTGAGATGATCGACCCCCTCGGTGGAAAAGGAGGGAGGGTTAAACCGAAGAAGAGCCTAGAAGAAGTGGTTAGAGAGGACCTGAGAGTTGTCGGTCTGACGGAGGACATGGCTCAGGATAGGAGGTTGTGGCGGGATATGATTAAGGTCTCTAATTGTAGGGGACCGGCTTCGTAGGTGGCAGCAGCTTCGGTGGCGTGAGGCGGGTAGGGTTTTTGTCATGCTTGTCTGCAGGTCGTGCTTTTCTGGGATGTGACAGCATCAAGCGCCCCTGGTTTGTTGAGGTATGTCTCCTCTCCCTCTTTTGCTCTCCGGAACCTTTTCTTATCCTCGGTAAATGGTTTTGCAATCGTTTTCTCTTTAAAAAAATTTCACATAACTGTTTTGTGGGTCATATGGAATCAACCTCTCTATGGGTAGGAATACCGATAGAGGTAAGGTTGCCTATAGCTGGATCTCCCCAGACCCCGCGAAAGCGGGACCCACACTGGGAGTTTGTTGTTTTGTTGTTGTTATTGATTGAACAGTATAAAGGAGAGTTAGGAGGTAGTTTAATCTAGGTTTGATATTCTCCAAGCAATTCTACCGTATGATTCTGGTGTTCTATCAAATAATTTTAAGAAATTTCATGCTTGCTCTTGTGAATAGTATTTAAGTCTAGATATATTAAAGCTTTGTTCGGGTAAGTAATCTCCGTCTCTAGTTATTTTGGAGTTTGATTGTAGTTTATTTCCACAAGAACTCATGGTCTGGGTAGATCATGGGTTGGTAATGGGTAGATCATGGTTAGGCTCTAATACCATTATAATAGTGGGTCTAGTAACTTTTTGTTAAAAAAAGGTTTAAAACTCTTTGTTGAGAGAACAATAATGAATGAAAAATAGATAACACTATTTTAAATGGCATTGAAATGGTACTCCCATAGTGATAATTTGAACTATCAGAAGAAAGCGTGAGAAATTTATATCTTCTTTCTTCTAATTATCCTTCATGGAGATTCTTAGTTCTTTGATCTACTGCTACGCCCTTCTTCTCCACGGATCTTACTTGGACTTACTTCGATTTACAAGCTATTTCTCTCCTCTCAAGAACTTGAAACATAACAATATAAACTTGGACTTTTCTGGGAGATAGTTCTTTTCTTGCTTGGTTTTCCAACGAAACAGGAGATTTAGAACATATTTTTGAACAAACTGCTCTTTGGGTGATCTATTCTTCGCTTTAATGCATCTGTCTTCCCTCGTAGAGATTACATCTTTTTATAGATCCCTTAAAGATAATGTTTATATAAGCACTTACATAATGTTAAAGCTGAAGTAGTACAATTATGCTGGTTCTAGGATATAGAATGCCAATTTCTTCATCCTTTTCTGGTGGGTTGGTGTAGAACTTTACAAAAATTGATCCTTCTTTGAAAGTTTTGAGGACTTGAACTATTTGAGTTGAAAATTTAGACATTTCGATTAGTTTTGAATCTGGATAAATAAGTTCAAGGTATTCATATTCATAGAATTGGTAGATCATTTCTGGATTTGCTCCTGTACAGGCAGTGAGTCTGATAAATAGCGATTTTTCTCAGCTATGAAAGATTTGAGATACTTTATGGAGTTTCCGGTAAACTAATTCATTTGTTTTGTGACATCCCATAATGAAAGGGTCACAAATATCAAAAGGAACAAATTTTTTACTTTGAATAGTTTGATTCGTAGTTCGTTTTGCTAGTAGTTTTGCCTTTAGGTCTAGCATTTCTTTCTCTGTTTTGAGAAATGAAGTGCTTCAACTTGGCTTTGCAGTTTTAATAGTTGGCGAAGGTTATGGCTTCGCTGGGCTAGTAGTTGATATAGTTAATATAGTTGGAGAAGGTGAGTTTAATTTAGAGAGCTAATTGACTTTAACATCTCTACTATCACAATTCTTCCTTGTTCCAGATCTTTCTTCATGTGTCCGATGATGATGTCCTGTAGAGAGCTCATCAATGTTTGTTATGATATTATCAAGTGCAGCTTTGACCCCTGTTTTGAGTTGTTCTAATCCTACTGAAACAGTTTTTAGATACTCATTGAAGTCGATAATAATATCTTCAAGTTCTTTAAGCTTGTCTGGAGTTATCATAGTTGAGATACTTCGATTCTCCTATTAGATAATCTGCTAAACATTTAGTATTTTCTGTAATATGCTCATAAACAACATTAAACCGAGATAAGAAAGTTTGACATCTATTAAGTTTTCACACATGAGGGTCATTATCTAATACGTGTTTGACAAATGTTGTTGCAACTTTTTATCAATTAGTACCTTAAGAGGTTTGGGTAGAAGAAATAATCCCCACTTTTTTATTTCTCTGATTATTGCTGAATTTCTTTTTCCATAGTGTTATAGTTTTCTTCAGTTTTGGAAAATGTACTACTATAGTATCCACATAGTTCATTAAGATCACTTCTAAGTATGGCTGACCAAACTTTATCAGAAGCATCAGTTTGCATTATTAAACTATCTTCTGATTTTGGTAATCTTTATTGGGGTAAATTTCTACACTCTTCTTTAAGATTTTTTACTATTGGAGTATGCACGCTCCATCGTTTGGTATTATTTTTCTTAGTAGATTTTGTAAGTCTTTCTTTTTCTTTGCTAAGTCAGGAATATAGAAGCTAGTATAGTTTAATAATCCCAAGAAGCCTGTATTTTTTTTTAGTTCTTAATTCATCGGGGTATTCTGTTATTTTTTTCTTGAAATATGATTTTGCAAAGAGATACCATTTGATCCTAGTTCAAAATCCTAAAAATTTAATTTTTTCTTGTTCAATAGTGGCTTTCTTTTCACTCAGATATATTCCTTCTTTTATAACAGTTTCTGTAAATATTTTTAGGTGTTCTATGTGTTCTTCTAGAGTTTTTGGAGCTGATTAAAATATCATCAACATAAATGACTAGAAATGAGTTAAGATGTTTAAATGCATCATCAATTCTTCTTTGAAATATCCTAGGTGCTTTTTTTTTCCATCCAAATGGCATTACAATCCATTCATGGAATCCTTAAGGAGTACTGAAGCCCATATATTTGATATTTTTTCCTTCCATTTTTATTTGCCAAAATCATGATTTACAGTCAAATTTTGAAAAATATTTTATATTTTTGACAAGATTGATTAAAACTTCTTTGTTAGGTAAGAAATAATTGTCTGTTTTTGTGAATTGGTTAAGTTTTTTGTAATTAATAATCATTCTTGCTTTATTTCTTCCTTTTTCTGCATCATTCATAACCATAAAGCCTGGTGATGAGTAACTACCTTTTGTAGGTCATATTAATCTTTTCCTAATAATTATTTGATTTGTATTAAGAATTCTTTTATATCCTGGGGTATAAAGCATATGTTTTTCTTTAATATATACATCTTGTGTTAATTCTATATTTGCTCTTGGATGTTAAGGTTTCCAAAATCGTAAATTATTCTCAGAGTAGATTTGTTTAGTTTATCAACTCCTCCTTAGTGATTATATTGACCTGAAAGCTTGGTTTTTGTATTTGTGTGGAAAGTGAGACCTATTCATATCCCTATCTACCACGCTTCGTGTGTACTCTGTGAGGTTGTTTTAGTGTAGGGATTGTTAGTGTATGACCATATTTTGGGGGTAAGGTAGACTATATATGGATTCTAAGAGAATTTAGCAAATTGTTTGACAAAATCATTTCCTAATAAAACATCATATCCAGAATTGTGTTGTAATACTAAACAAATATTTAGAATTTTGTTTCCTAATATAATGGAGACACTACTTTGTACAAAATCTAAATAAGTAGTTGTAGGATCAACACCTTTAATTTTAATCTTTTTGTTAGATGAGAGTTTCTCCCATTTTGGCAGTAAAAAGTCCTGGAAAAAAGGTTACTTCTGATCCTGTATCTATTAAAGCTGTAGTGGTAACATCTAAATCCTTTACTGCTACTCCAATATATGTGAGGATGGGAATTTGTAGTTGTTTCATATTCTTTTAAGGATAATTTTGTTTCCGTTATCAACTAGGGCAGTGTGAGTTGGTTTTATTTCATATGATATTGTTATGAAAGAAACTTACTTGAATGGTGGTGACACCCAGACTTAAGTATAGTTGACGTATCAGTCAATCATACAAGCTGACATGTCCTCCCTCCAATGACCTACATGAAGGTCGACCATGGGTGTTTTACTCGAGGAAGGTCCTGTCAACGCTCAAGTCAGTCTCATGAAGAATTAAGGAAACAAATAAAGACACAACAAAGAGTAGAGAGAAAGAGAGAGAGTTTACTGTTTTGGGAGAGAATTTAATGAGGTTCTCAAGTTGTCCAAAGTGAAAAGTAACAAAAGGTCCCCAAATGGAGAAAATTGAGGTAACTATAGCCTTAAGGTTGGCACCTAAGGGTAGGAGGTTAATTTCTTCACTAAGGAGGTCAAATTACCATTACACCCTCCAACATCCCTCCATCTTCCTTGTGGTCAACTATGACTCCATGTTGACTTGGTTAATGCCATGTGTCATCTTCCCATTGGATGAGTCATTAAGTATGCCAATAATTTAGCCCTTCACATCGTAACAGAACGTCTTCTGAGGTGTTCGGATGAGATATGGATTCACGCTGTCCTTTTTCTCAAAGCATTATAAATATTTCCAATGCATTCACTTGAGGCTCTATTCATTCGCATATCCAAAATGTCCAAGCATCGATTCCCCTTTCTCTGCAGCGAGAAGGATGACGAGCTCCTCCTATCATGGTTCGATTTTAGGAAACTTCGTGTGGAGCCCCTGATCCCTCCGCTCAAACCTCTTCCACCTCATTGACCATTACTATGTCCTCGCTTAGCAAAAAAAGTTGAGCGCTACGCATATGGCATCAAGATTCCTGAAATAATACGGTTGGTCTTCTATGCCTCTGTTCTTCAAGAGGTGACTCACTTCCGGATCATCTCTCCCTTCGTAGCGCAGGATTTGGCTGAGGCCCTAGAGAGGTTCCGCTAGGTGAGTTTTTGCTTTGTTTTTCCTTGCTTGTAATGGAATCCTATGCCCTTGCTTAATGTGTATCCATGCCATGACATCGACATCTTTGTTGTTGCTTTCGCTCGTTTTCACCATGTACTTAAAGTTTTCATTATCAACGAATCATTGAACTTTGTAAATTCGACATTGTAAGAGTTTTTGATGTCATAACTCATGGCCCTTTGTTCTTATGCTTTTCTTTGCTTATTCCGTTGGATTTCTTTTCATAATCTGAGCCACGGGTACCATGCGAAGACATTCTTGCATTACCCTTATTTATACGCTCAATGAACATGCAAAATCAAGTTTTTTTTTTCTAACATAGCGGAATGGGAGAGAGACCGTCTCTCGACTCGGTAGGTCGAATGGGAGAGGGATCTCCCTCCCAGTTGGCTGACCAAATGGAGGGGAGCCCCCCCCTCTCCATTCGACTGACCGAATGGGAGGGGGTCTCTATCCCATTCGGTTGACCGAATGGAAGGGCTACCCTTCCATTCAGTTGGCCGAGTGGAGGGGACTTTTCCCTATCCATTTGGCTATCCGAGTGGGAGACGCAACTCCCTTCCATTTAGGTTACTGAATGGAAGGGCTTTCCCTTCGATTCGGTGGAACGAATGGAGGGGATTCCTCCCTCTCTATTCGTCTAATCGAATGGGAAAGGGTTACCTCTCCATTTGGCCAAAACCAAATGGAAATGGACCTTTTCCATTGAGCCAAACCAAATGGTGAAATCTCCTCTCCATTTGGCTAGGCCCCCTATCGTGGGGTCCTTCCTTATTTTTTTCAAGGCCTTGTTCTTCCTTTTTCCTTTTGTTTGTGTGCCTAATGGCATCATAGCTGTCGCTTGGCATTGGATGAAGACCGACTCTCTAACTTGACTTCATTGCGGCCAAATCGGAGAGATTACCGTGGTCAAATCGAAGGCGCTCTCTCAGCATCGTCATAGCCGAATCGAAGAGGTTTCCTTTGGGCGAATCGAAGATTTTCTGACTTAGCATCGTCAAGGCCGAATCAGGGTAATCACCATGGTTGAATCAAAACTCTCAAACTCGGCCTTGTCATAGCCGAATTAGAAATATCGCCATAGCTGAATAGAAGACTCTACGACTTGGTCTAGTCATGGCCAAATCGAAGGGAACGCCCGACCAAATCGAAGACTCTTTAACTCGGACTCGTCATGACCGAATCAGAAAGATTGTCATGGCTGAATCGAAGACTCTCTGACTTGGCCTTATCATGGCCGAATCAGAGAGGTTGTCGCGGCCGAATCGAAGGCTCTCCGACTTGACCTTGTCATAGCCGAATCGGTGAGGTCATCTCGAACGAATGGAAGACATCATTACAGTTGAATTAAAGATTCTTAGACTTAGTAGCCGAATGGAAGAAATTCCCACGATCAAATCAAAGACTCTTTGACTTGGCCTTGCCGTGGCCGAATTAGAGAGGTCGGCATAGCCGAATAGAAGGTTCTCCGACTGGGCCTTGTTATGGTCTAACCAAAGAGGTCGTCGTGGCCGAATGGGAGACGTTTCCATGGCTGAATCGAAGGCTCTTCGACTACGCTTCGTCATAGACAAATCGGTGAGGTCGCCGTAGATGAATAGAAGACATCGTCGCGACCTAATCGAGTCGAATCAAAGACTCTCCAATTTCGCCCCATCATGGCCGAATCGGAGAGGTCGCCGTAGCTAAATGGAAGACATCGTCGTGGTAGAATTGAAGGTTGTCCAACTTAGCCTCGTTATGGCTGAATCAGAGAGGTCGCCACAGTCGAAAAGAAGGCATTGTCGCGGCTAAATCGAAGGCTTGTCTACTAGGCCTCGTCATGGCAGAATCAGAGAGGTCACCACGACCTAATAGAACACAGCGTCATGGCTAAATCGAAGGCTCTCCGACTTGGTCTCAGCATGGTCGAAGTGGAGAGGTCATTGAGGGCAAATGGAAGACATCGCCGCCGGCCAAATCGAAGGCTCTCCGACTGGGCCTCGTCATAGCCGAATCGAAGAGGTCACTACGGCTAAATGGAAGACATAATTGCGACCGAATCGAAGGCTCTCTAACTTGACCTCATCATGGCCGAATCGGAGAGGTCACCATGGTCGAGTGGAAGACATCGATGTGGCAAAATCGAAGGCTCCTCGATTGGGCGTTGTCATAGCCGAATCGAAGAAGTCACCATGGCCAAATGGGAGGGATATCCCTCTCCCATTCGGCTTGCCGAGTGGGGAGGAGGTCTCTCTCCCATTTGACTATGTAAAAAAATAATAATTTCGCTTGTTCATTAAGCTAATGAATAACGGTGATGCAAGGACGTCTTTGCACGATACCAGTGGCTCGGATTATGAAAAGAAATCCATTAGAATAAGCAAAGAAAAGCATAAGAACAAAGGGACATGAGTTATGACGCGTCAAAAACTCTTGCGATATTGAATTAGTAAAGTTCGACGATTCATTGATAATGAAAACTTTAAGTACATGATGAAAACGAGCGAAAACGACAACAAAGATACCAATGTTGTGGCACAGATACACATTAAACAAGGGCATAGGCTGCTATTATAAGCAAGTAAAACAAAGCTAAAGATGCTAAGGTGCTTCAACTCATTGGCGACGAATAAAAGGCTGTATGAATATGATTTTAAGACCATGAAGCTGAATTGAGTTCCCTTTTGGATGAAGGGACTCTTTTCTTCTCCTTGGGAAGGAGTTGTCTCTGCTCCAAGGTAGCGCTCGACTCTTCGTCTAAGAGGTTGATCTCTTTCTCCTTGGGAAGATGAAGGGAAATGCTGAAGAACCTGAAATTTCCACACCCTCATAACCAACTAGGACAGTGGTTCCCGCCTGTTGTCGATAGATCAAGTGAGTCGGTTGCCATTAGCGTCCAACCAAATCTCAAAATTCTCCCAACGGAACCTCTCTAGAGCCTCAGTAAAATCTTAAGATATAAGGGAAGAGATGATTCGGAAGTGAGTTACCTCTTGAAGAACGGAGGCATAGAGGACCAACTGTATTATTTCAGGAATCTTGACGCCATATGCGTAGCGCTCAACTTTGGCTTTTACGAAGCGAGGACATAGTAATAGCCAACGAGGAGGAAGAGGTCCGACAGAGGGATCAGGGGTCTGTATAAAGTTTCCTATGGTCGAACCGCAATAGGAAGAGCTCGGCATCCTCCTCGCTCCCTAGAAAGGGGAATCAGTGCTTGGATATTTTGAACAGAGCCTCAAGTAAATGCATTGGACATATTTAAAATGCTTCGAGAAAACAGACAACGTGAATCCACATCTCATCTGAACACCTCGGAAGGCGTTCTGTTAAGATGTGATGGGTTAAATGATTGGAATATTTAATTTCCTGTCCAATGGGAAGACGACACATGGCATTGACGAAGTCAACATAGAGTCATAGTTGACCACAAGGAAGATGGAAGGATGTTGGGGAGTATAATGGTAATTGACCTCCTTAGTGAGGAAATTACCCCCAACCCTTAGGTGCCAACCTTAAGCTATAAATACCCCAACTTTCCCCATTTGGAGGACCTTTTGTTACTTTTCACTTTGGACAACTTGAGAACCTCACTAAATTCACTCCTAAAACTATAAACTCTCTCTCTCTCTCTCTCTCTCTCTCTGCTTCCTTAATTCTTCTTGAGATTGACTTGACTTCATTAGGTAAAACAACCAAGGTCGACCTTTGTGCAGGTCATCGGAGGTAAGACACGTCAATGTGTACGATCGACTTATACGTCAGCCATACTTAAGTCCGGGCGTCACCACCATTTAAATAAGTTTCTTATGTAACAGATATAAATTAGTCTAGGAAATTCGTTCCTAATAAAATGGGATAAAATTTATTGTTTATTGTGGGGTCAATATAGCAATAGAATTCTAAAAGGATAGACTCGGGATTTTCATTATGATTTTAGATTTTCGATTAAGGGTAGATCTTCTACCATCATATGTAAAAAATTATATTCTAGACCTTAGCTACTCAGGATTGGTAGCGTTATACAATGACATTGAGAGGCTCCCTTATTTATTAAGATTTTATCTTTTATTCATGTTTGACCATTAAAATATTCTAGCATAACTTTATATGTTTTATTTTCAGTATTCATTTTAGTAATGGTTCTAGGACTGAATCTTGATATACTATAACTTCTAGGTTAAGTTGGTTGATTAGAGATTCTCAATCCTCTTTTTTGTGTAAGATAGTCTTGGAGCTTCATGGCTAGTTAATGCTTCATCATCTTCTACTAATTAAAAATCTATTAATGAAGGTAACCTAACTTCTTAAGCCAGTGGTGCTATAACAGTACTTACGGTAGAGAAATAGGGTCTATAATAATCGTTTCTTTTTGGTTTATTTCCTTTATATGAAAATTAGTGTTAGAAAAAACATATAATCCTCTTTAATAGAAGGATAATGCATCATTTTTCAAGTTTCAGTCCTATATCTATTAAAAGTTTAAATTGCAAATTGAGAGTGTCTTCGATGTTTTTGCTTCTAAGAGTGACAGAATAATTAGGATAACTTTCAAATTTAGTTTTGAATTAGTCAGGTTCCTGTGTAGAGTTCCTAAAGGAATTACTGACTCTTAGGTATCTAAATTCGATGATAACTATTTTTAGCCCCTGTCTTTCTAAAACTAATCTCGGGGTACCTTATGTTTTCAAACAATGCAATTTTAGGTCCTTTTTCTTATTATTTTAGCCCCTAAACTTTTATAAATTATAGAAAGAACCCTAAATTGGGAGAAATATGCAAATAAGTTATTTTTAGAGTCTAATTAAGAAATATGCATGTTTTCAACAATTAAACTTCTTATAATGATTTTATTGGTACTAGTTATCACAACCTACTACTTATATCACAAATATTATATTTTTTGTGATTAGAGGCCCATTGATGCGGATTGAAGTTGCTCTGATACCAAATGATGCATGGAGGCTTCTATTTGGCCAAATAATGGTATGAAATGCTTGTAGGTGAGCCTAATGGAGGTTGAAGATTAAGTACCCTAAAGATGAACCGAGAGAGAGAGAGAGAGAGAGAGAGTTCCCAAATAATTAAAGTAGGCTTCTGATGGAAAACATTCAACACTTGAAATAAGTAGCAAGAAGATATTACATCCCACCCTCTAACCCTCCAAAGCCTTAGCACCAAGGATTATATTAAAGAGAATACTCAAATCACCACCCTCCTAAGATAGATAAAGATTTTGAGAAAAACCAAGCTTTAAGTTCTCATATCATTCATTCAATCTCCTTTTCCATGGAGGTAATTGGGTTCATAAATACCCAATGGGAGGGAAAATTAGTGGACTAATAGGAGACTTACAAAATGTCCTAGGAAAATAAATCAAAGTACTTAAGATAATTACAATCACTATGAACTGTATTTTTCAGGATTTATCTTCCATCTTCTAGAGAGCCATGAGTAGACTTTACTCCTCCAAATGAGGTGTCACCACTTGTTGACTCCTCCTTTCTATGTGAAGAATCTTGCCATACTGATTAATCCCTAAAATTACAACCTTAACCTGCCTAATTAAGCCCATAATCAAAATCGTGCACTTTCGAGTCTTGGACCAATCCTTACTTGGTATTTAGCCTATAACTTTCTTAATATTGAGAATTTGAGGGCGATTAAAGACTCATTGGAAAATAGACAATCGAAGCTTTCCATCCATGTATAATTTGTTGAAATTGGAGCTCATTTGTATGGTAAAACTGAGCTAGAAATAAGGCAAAGTATTCTACCCAGAAACTAAAAATGAGCTAATGAGGTGATTTTGGGAGGAGTAAGTGGTTAACTCCTTATTTGGGGCTAATATTAGCCCAACCACCTTTTTTAATCCTCTTGGACCTTCTTTAAGGTCCCAAGTCAATATTGACCTAGAGGGACCTAGTTTTTGACCTAGGGTCAATATTGAGCCGACTTGGTTGATGACCCTCACTAGTGAGAGTAGACCCAAGCTCGGTAGTTGCTCCGCATAAACCCTTTCCCCCTTGAAGAGGATTTCTCCTCAAATTTTCTTCATGTTCCTCATCATCTTCAAGGTGAGGAGTGAGATCCCCAAAATTAAAAGTGGTGGATGCTTGCATATCTCCCGGAAGTTCAATCTTGTATGCATTCTCTTCCATCTTTTGTACACCTTGTATGGACCATCTCTCTAGCCATGAGCTTGTTCTTCTTTCTTGAGGGGAATCTTTTCTTCCTCAAATGTAACCAGACAAGACCACTCGGTTTGACCTCTAGGTGTGGGCGGTTTTTGTTGGCCTTTTGCTTGTATTGCTCATTCACCTTTTCAATTTGTGTCGTCACTTGCTCATGTTACTTCTTCATTTCTTTAGCTCTTGCTTTGGCCTTAAAACTCACCCTTGATTCTTGAGGAATAGGTAAAAGGTCGGGAGTAAGGGGGTTAAGACCATAGCACACTTCAAAGAGACAGTGAAAGGTAGCATAGGAGGAAGCCCTATTGTAGGCAAGTTCGACATTAGCAAGCTTGATATCCCAATCCATCAAACTCTTACTCACCATACCTCTTAGTAATGTTGTGAGAGTTCTATTTGTCACCTCCGTTTTCCCATCGGTTTGAGGATGGCAAGCAGTACTAAAGAGAAGCTTAGTCCCCACGAGCCTCCACAGGGATCTCCAAAAGTGAGATAGAAATTTGGCATCCCTATCCGACACGACGGTTCTTGGAATACTATGGAGCCTCATAATTTTTTGAAAGGAGAGGCCCTTAATGTTGGTAGCATCATCACTCTTGGGGCATGAAATGAAGTGAGCCATCTTGGATAATCGATCTACCACTATCATGATAACATCTTTTCCTCAAGGGGTTCTTGGAATGGCCACAAGGAAATCCATGTTAATGTCATCCCAAGGCCTTGAGGGGACCGGAAGAGGAGTGTAGGGACTTTGCTGGAAATGAATCTTAGCCAAGTGATAAATGTTGCACCTTGAGATCACCTTATGAACATCCCCTCCTATCTTGGGCCAATAAAAATGATTCTTGAGTATCTCAAGGGGTCTTGTTAATGCCAAAATGACCAGCTAAGGCTCCTCCATGTGCGTCCTTGACAATTAAGTCCCTTGGAGGACTTTTAGGGATGCAAAGCTTGTTTTCTTTGAAGAGGAAACCATCTTGTTGAGTGAAAGAACCAAAGTTAGAAGTATTCTCCACCACTTCCTTGAAGTCTTCATCCTCATAATATAGAGCCTTGATGGAATGAAATCCAAGGACCTTGGCTTCAAGAACAGAAAGAAGAGCATATCTCCTTGATAAGGTATCAGCCATAACATTCTCTTTCCCACTCTTATGTTTACAAGAGAAGGTGAAAGGTTGAAGGAACTCAACTCACTTGGCATGTCTTGAGTTTAACTTGTGTTGACCATTGATATAGGACAATGCCTTGTGATCCGAATGGAGCACAAAGGGCTCAGGCTTGAGGTAATGACTCCAATGTTCTAAACCCCTAGCAATGGCATAGAATTCCTTATCATAGGTGGAGTAGTTGAGCCTTAAATCATTCAACTTCTCAGTAAAGAAAGCTAGAGGGTGCTTAACTTGAGTGAGAACCACACTAATCCAAACACCACTAGCATGACACTCAACTCTAAATAGAACATTGAAGTTGGGAAGGGCTAAGATAGGAGCCAAACAAAGCCTAACCTTGTTGGTTTCAAAGGCCCTTTGGGCGGCCTTTGTCCACTCAAAGCTTCCTTTTTTCATGCATTTGGTCAAGGAAGCCACAATGGAGCTAAAGTTTTTGATGAACCGTTGGTAGAAAGAGAGCAACCTATGGAAGCTTTGCACTTTCGTGATAGAGGTGGGAGTAGGCTAACTCTTGATAGCCTCAACTTTAGATTCATCAACTTGAATTCCCTCACGAGACACAAAATAGCCAAGAAAGACAACTTAAGGAGTGAATAGCTCACACTTCTCAAGTTTAGCATATAACTTTTGTTGTCGCAGTACTTGGAATTATTGAGAAAGATGCTCAACGTGAGACGTTTCATCATGACTATGCACCAAAATATCATCAAAATACACCACAACAAACTTCCTAATGAATGGTCTGAAGACCTTATTCATGAGCCTTATGAAAGTGCTAGGAGCATTAGATAGACCAATGGCATCACAAACCACTCATATAACCCAAATTTGGTCTTAAAGGCGATTTTCCACTCATCTCCTTATTTCATTCTAATTTGGTGATAGCCACTATGGAGTTCAAATTTGGAAAAGACCCTAGACACATATAACTCAACAAGCATATCATCCAATTGGGGAATAGGGAATCGATACTTGATGGTGATGTTGTTTATGGCCCTAGAATCAACACACATATTCCAAGTGCCATCCTTCTTAGGTACTAAAAGGGCGGGAATTAAACATGGACTCAACCTTTCCCTAATGTACCCACAATCAAGCAATTCTTGGACTTGTCATTGAAGCTCTTTTGAATTATTAGGATTGCACCTATAGGCCGACTTATTTGGCAAAGGAGCGCCTAGTAGGAAATCAATTTGGTGCTCAATTCCTCTCAAAGGAGGGGGCCCCGGGGTAGATCATTGGGGAATACATCCTCAAACTCTTTCAAGAGTGATTAAGCTAAAGGATGCATGGGTTTCACTCCCTTACTTGTGTTTGATTCTACCATTAGTAAGGGAAATAAAGGCTTACTCTTACTACTGGCTCTCTCTACCCATGTTTTACTTATAAATAGACTTTTCTCACTTCCTTTCCCGGTTACATTTATGGAGTTTAGTTAGAGGTAGCGGTGCTAAAGTAAGATTACGACCCATGTAGTTGAATGCATAAGTATTGGCATGTTCATCATGAATCACGTGATTGTCAAACAACCATGGTCTACCAAGCAACAAATGACATGCATCCATAGGAAGAACATCACATAATACTTCACCACAATATAGAGCAACCGAGAATGCAATAAGGGTTTGCTTAGAAACAATTACCTCGCTTCCTTGTTTGAGCCATTCGAGAGAATAAGGGGTAGCATGCACCTTGGTGGGTAATTGAAGTTTGTTAATGAGTGTTGTGGAAGCTACATTAGTGCAACTCGCTCCATCAATGATGAGCTCACACACCTTGCCTCCGAGAATGCATCGGGTATGGAAAATTTGCTCCCTTTGGCTTGCTCATAAGGAGCCTCTTGGACATGGCGTGCTCTTCGAATCACCAAGAGTTCTCCTACATCCGGGGTGACCAAAGTTTGATCCTCATCCTCTACTTTCTCTTCACTAGTAGCCTCTTCAATAGCTTGAATTTCTTCTACTTCTCTAATGATAAGGGTCCTTCGGTTAGTACAATCTACTTGAAAGTGTCCATAACCATGACATTTAAAACACTTGTTACCCTCCAATATCTTTGGTGGTTCACTAGCAATCCCTTTACCCTTGTCAAGAGTTTTGACAGGTGTAGGGGTCATGAGAGCTTTGTTGGGCGCGGAGTAACCCTTGGGGGTACTTGAAGGACGAATAGAGGAAGTGGTTTTGAAAGGGTTTTTTACCCTTAAGTTGTTTCTTAACCTTGATAGCTAGGTGACAGACATTATCAAAGGATAAGAAAGGTTGTAATTCCACCTTGCTATCAATGCTAGGAGATAACCCCTTAATGAACCTAGCGATCTTAAGTTTGGGTTCTTCATCCAAGGCAACCCTCATTTAGAGTTGTTTAAACTCCTTAATGTACTCTTTTACCTTTAGATTCTCTTGATCGAGAGAAGTGATCGAGAGGTAGAGTTCTTGTTTGTAAGAAGGAGGTAGAAATCTCTTGTCCACATGCTTCTTGAGCTTAGACCACATCTTGATTTTGGATTTGGCTTCTCTAGCTCTACTCTTCTTCAAATGTTCAAACCATAATGAAGCATACCCGTTTATCTTAAGAATGGACAACTTGAAGGCCTTCTCATTATTATAATCTTTGAGGCCTTCTCATTATTATAATCTTTGAGTTTAAAGATCCTTTCAAGGGCTTGAACCTAATCAAGATAGTTCTTTGGGTTAAGATTGTCATCAAATTCCAGAGTCTTAACTTTGAGATCCTGAAGATCATCCCTTGGATGCCTTAGTCTTCTTGGTCTTCCTTTCTCATCATCAACGTCTTCATGGGAGGAAGAGTATTCAATGTCAATAGGGCGAGCATTGTAGACTCGTCATGGAGTGGATTCCCTTACTTGTGTAACCTCTTGGGTGAGTTTTCTCATTTGCACTTAAAGCTCTACAAAGGCCCTACCAATCTCATGGGCTTGCTCAAGAGGAATGTTCGAGGAGTGAAAAGGACTGCCCTCACTAGTCATGGTAGATAAAAATAAAAAAGGAGGGGAAAACAGAGGAGGCACGGGTATGCTGAAGGAGCACGGATAGGAAAATAGTGAAAAAGGAGGTGGCATGACCGTGCTATGTGGCATGACCGTGCTCTGTGGCATGGAAGGGTCATGCCAGATCTCTAGAATAGGATTTACGAGTGCAGAAAAGGGACATGGTTATACCAAGCAACACAGGGTGGTCGTGCCAAATCTCTGGGTCAAATTTTCAAAGTGCAGGATCTTGGCATGGGGTGGAAGTGCCAAATTTCTAGTTTCATTTTTTTGGCATTTTTTTTACAGTTTTAGCGATGTGTTTTGGTTGAGGTTTGTGTTTGGGCTATAATTAAGGTTCTTTGTGGACTAGATAAGAGATTTAAAGAGGAAGATCTAATGACAAAATAGTATAGAAAGGGAAAAACTTAAAGCAATTCCAACATAAGGAAGGTTGGAATGGATGCTTACTAAGAGATAGGATCATTGTGCTCTTATGCCGATTGATGCAGATTGAACTTGCTCTAATACCAAATGATACATGAAGGCTTTCATTTGGCCAAATAAAGGCATGAAATACTTGTAGGTGAACCCAATGGAGGTTGAAGATTAATCACCCCAAAGATGAACCAAAAGAGAGAGAGAGAGAGAGAAAGAGAGAGAGTTCCTAAATAATTAAAGAAGGCTTCTAATAGCAAACATTCAACACTTGAAATAAGTAGCAAGAAGATAATACATCCCACCCTCTAACCCTCTAAAACCATAGCACTAAGGATTAGATTAAAGGGAAGACTCAAATCATCACTCTCCTAAGAGAGATAAAGATTTTGAGATTTTAAGAAAAACCAAGCTTCAAGCTCTCATATCATTCATTGAATCTCCTTTTCCATAGAGGTAATTGGGTCCATAAATACCCAATGGCAGGGGGAATTAGCTGTACATTAGTGGAAAAAGTGGACCAATAGGAGGCTTACAAAATATCATAGGAAAATAAATCAAGATGCTAATTAATCCCCAAAATTACAGCCTTAACCTCCTTAATAACCGTGCACTTTCCAGTCCTGGACCGACCCTTGCTCGGTATTTAGCCCATAAATTTCTCAATACCTGGAATTTGGGGGCAATTCAAGACTCATTAGAAAATACACATCTAGGGATTTGCAACCATGTATAATTTATGGAAATTAAAGCTCCTTTGACTGGTAAACACTGAGCTAGAAATGAGACAAAGTCTTATGCCCAGAAACTAAAATGAGCTAATGAGGTGGTTTTGGGAGGATTAAGTGGTTAACTCCTTATTTGGGGCTACTATTGGCCCAACCACCTTTTCTAATCCTACTTGGACCTTCTTTAAGGGTTCCAAGTCAACATTGACCTAGGGGGACCTAGTGCTTGACCTAAGGTCAATATTGACCCAACTTGGTTGATGACCCTCACTAGTGAGAGTAGGCCCAAACTAGGGAGTTGCTTCGCATCACCCACCATGTTTAGCAGAATAATTAAAGCTTAATTAAAGAGTTTTGACTATTGCCTGAACTTAGTCAGTGCTATAATCTGGCATTCCTCTAACTTCCAGTTTATAGAGATTGTTAATCTCAACCACATCTTCCTTAGATCAGGCATAGTATAGATCTATTTTGTTTACTACCTCAGAATGTAGTCACTAATCAACTTTTATATATTTTAAAGGATAGTAAAACTATAATAAAGAAATTATAGTATTTAAGACATAAGGTTCGATTGAATAATGTTCGCTATTTGGAGGATTCTTTCATTGAAAGCTTGAAAGTGGAAATATTATAACGGAAAGATTGAAGAGGAACTTGAGCTACTAAGATCATCATAGGTGGTTGGCCATAGAGAAATGGAGAATCCCGACTTCTCTTTTGCTCAATTATGCTCAAATAACCATGCCCTTTCTCAGCATTCAGCTTCTCCTTTTATATAGGGGATGGGGGTACATTAGATGCCCTAACAGCTATAGTATACACTGATTTTACACATGGGTGCAGTTACTTTCACATGGCTATGGTGGATTGCCTTATTTACAGATCTGACACTTGTCAAAATAGTATAATGGAGCAACCACTTTTCAAAGCCTTTTAATAATGATAAGACTAGTCATCCATATTGAGATTGTGTATGCCTTCATCTCTAGTAATATCTTCCAGACCATCATTATCTAGATAATCATCAAAATCTTCATTAAATTGCAGATGCTCTAGAACTCATTTCTCAAATAATTCAAGAAGATATTTCTTTTCCTTTTCTGATAAGAATTTTCCACCACCAACATTAAAGAGAAAGTCAAAGACATCTTTTGAAGCCGCTTCTTCTACCTTCATATATTCGCTAAATTCATTGTGATAAGTGAAAGTTGTTTTCCCGCAATGCATTAGTGTTTTTTTTTATCGTTCAATTGATGCCCAACTTTGATGATAAATGTTGTAAAAACTGATGGCTCTTGCTAAAGGAGAATCAGCAACTAATTCTTGTCGCTCTAGAAACCATTCTTGTCGTTGAACATTTGTGTCGTCAAAATAAACTATTTGAACCAAATGATAGGGCGGTTTAGCCTTCCCATTTTTATGGTCAATTAAAGCACAATGTTTCTTCACATATAGACATCTATTATATGGAATTTTTGTTGGACCATCGGGAGATGTAAGAATCCAATATATCTTTTTGAACATGCACTGTTGGAACTTAGTCTTGAGAAAAATGGGAACTTCAGATTTGGAAATTTCATAAATTCAACTACCATCCCGTATTTTCAGGCTTTAATGACGAGGTCATTTAGAGAGATTGAATTTGTTGGGAAACTAACACCACCAACTCCAGACTTATCGGGAAAGTAGATTGTAGTACTCCATGATCCTCAGATATCATATGAATAATTATGATAATAGTAGATGCAAGCTGCACACCACTCATTGAACCATTTTTCTTGAACATAAGCACTTATTTTTTCTTGGATATCATAAGAACACCTTAGGTAGTTAATTTGTAACTCTAGAAGAGAAAATCTTTGAGCTATTAGGTAGGCAGAAGATATCAGATCAAAATGTGATCTACTTTTTGTATGAAATTCCAAATTATCTATAAGGACTTTACTAGGAGGAGAAACTTGTTCTAATAATAATGACATTTCATATTGGATTTCCTACTTTCCGACAGGTGTTTTGCTCTGATGGTCATCATTGGTGAGTTCTCGAGTTAAATTATCTGCCAGAGAGTTTTTCGATCCTTGTATATGTTTAATAGAGAAGGAAAACTGGTTAAGTCATAATTTCCAATGCAGAAGTTTCTTTTACGCTTACATATTGGATAAATTCTTTTTCACAAAACCAAGTATTTATTTATAATTAGTTCGAATAAGAAAAGGTGTTGGGGCCAAAAAGATTAAGAACTTTTCAATTCTCCTTATGACTGCATGGATTTCTTTTTCCATTGTAGAATTGTTGCATTCTGCTTTAGTAAGACTTCAACCACAATATTTGCAAAATTTTTCTTCTTTTTTGATTTTGAGTACCACACTCCAGTGCTCATTGTCGGCATCTGTCTCAAAAATTAAATCATCTCCTTCATTAGGCAAAGTAAGAACAGGAAGATTTTACACATCTTTTTGAAGTTTTGAACAATATTTGAATTATTAGAGGTCTATGTCCAACTTACTTCTTTTTTGAGTTTTCATGACAATGGCTTTCTTAGTTTAGCTAAGTCTTTAATGAAATTTGTAGCACCAGTGAGGCATCCAAGAAACCTTTCTAACTGCTTCCTATCTTCAATCTTTTCAAGAAAATTTTCTATTTTTTTTCTATGATGTGCTTTTGTAGGATGATTTGTCCAACTTTTATCTCTAGGCCTAAGAAATCAATTTCTTGTTCAACATAAATACACTTGTTCTTACCAAGTATAATACTATGATTAATGCATCTTTGGGTCACGGCTAGGACATCATCTTTATGTTGTTCTATGGTCTTTGAAAAGACAAGAATATTATCGATATAAAATAAACAACAATGACTAAGATCTTCAAAGATGTTATCCATTCTTCTTTAGAATATTTGAGGTGCATTTCTAAGACCAAATGACATTACTATCCATTCATAATGTCCTTATCGGGCACTAAACGCAGTTAAAGGAATGCTTTCCTCATCCATTTTTATCTGCCAAGGCTCATTGAATTCTATTGAAAATGATTGTTTTGTTAAGAATATAATACCCATCAAAGGCAGTATTGTCCTTAAGCTTTTTATAATTGATTATCGTTCTTGCTTTTCCTCTTTTTTCTTCTAAATGATTTGTTACCATGAAGGCGGGTTGGTGTGAAGACTCTTGCTATTCCCAACTAATCCTCTATCCAGAAGTTCTTTGATTTGTTTATCAAACTCTTCAATGTCTTGGTGTGTATACACCATTTGCTTGACTCGAATAATAGTGTTGGGGTTTAATATAGTGATTATAGCAAATGTTTTATCCTTATCCCAAAATTTTAGAGGATTATCTGAGTAGAGTTCTTTGTATAATTGCTCTTGTTGTTCAACAATATGCTCTTTAGTAAATAATTCAAGTAGTGAGATTGCAATGCTATGTCACGTTGTACAGGCTTACCTTCTTACCATATTGACTACGTGTAAACCCAATTTTCTGATGAGTGTAAGCCTTACTTAATTTTTCAATAGGACCTAAATGACCATTGATTGTAAATATTATTTGATTTATAGTTTGTGTCCATGGAAAATATAGTCTCTGAAAATTATTTCTAATAATCATATCGTGAGAGGGTTGATCAGTAGCTCATAGAACTGGTATAATGCATTGAATTCCTCCTAATTCTATATATAACCATTCTATGGCTTCATTGTGGCTCACAACACTATTATTATCTATCCTTACTTGTAAAGAATTCTTGGCTTTATTCCACATAAATTATGGAAACAACGTTCTTTTTCCAAAGCACACAGAACAACCACTATCTATATAGGCACACAATTTATATTTATTATATCCCTCTAAACATTCCTTTATTGGGATATAGATAAAAGCAAGGCATCAACATTTATCTTATAGACACCAACTGGGGGTCGCATCCAGGCCTTGGCTATACCAGGAGGCCCAGCTGCAACAACCTTTTGATTTAGGGCATCCAACAGGCTAGTCCAAGCATCCATTGCACCTTAATTCATCATCCACTTTATCAAAAATATTGTGACACCTAGCGCCAAACTCCTGGACCTATCTTTGTTTTCTATTAAACCATAAAGGGCTCTTTAGCCAAACCTCTGTTATAAGAGGGCAATCTCGAAAAAGGTATGTCAAGGTTTCATACACCCCTCCACAAAAACGGTAAAACACACCCACTTCCACACCCCTCTTCACCATATTAACTCTTGTACAGAATGCATCAAGACAAGCTCCCCAATAAAGACTCTTAGTCTTACGTTCTGCCTTGGCATTCCAAATCTTGTCCCATCTGCCATCTCAGACACTAGAGTTACTAGATAGGCTTGGATTTAGTATACTATTGGTGAGTCTTTGAGAAAGGAAATAGGATTTCACTCAAAATTCACCATCCTTGGATGGTTCCCACATTAAAAGGTTACACTCATTGAGTTCACCAAGAGGGATACTCAAAATCTCACATACCTAATTCGAAGCAAAAATATGGTAAATTAGTTCATGCCTCATGTTTTAGTCTCATGGTTAATGAGCTCTGCCACTCTCACATCTTCATCCAACACATTAGCAATTAGTGACTCGATTTCCTTCTAAGTGTGGCAACCACTTATGCTTCCAAATATGTGCTGTGCAAATATTTCCAATGTTCTACCGAGCACCTACCTGTAACGAGAATCCAACCTTCAATAGGCTATGCCAAGCACAACTTGGTTGGTGGCTTGGAGTCACTTCCCAAAAAGATGTTCTTGTAAAGTATCAAGCCTTCAAGACTTTTGCAACCAAAGACGAAGGATGAGTGATTAGACGCTAACCCTATTTGGCAAGGAGGGCTAGGTTGAAATTATGGAACTTATGAAATCTAACAACTCCCCACAGTTTAGGCATGTAGATTTTGTTTGAACTAACCTATGCCTTCTTCTTCTCATTCTCCTTTGTCCCCTCCAAAAACATCTATATAAACTCTCTATCCATCACAAAGCACTTTTCAAATCTCAAAGCACTACATTACATAGGTGGGAATGGATTGGACTACTGCCTTTAGCAACACCTCACACACCACCCTATATAAGGTACTCTCCTTCCAACCCTTGAGCTTGTTCCAAATACAGTCACGAATAGAACAAAAGATAGCTTTTTTGATCTTCTAATGGAGGTGGGTCACTCTAGGTACCTTGATGAGTGTCCATAGCCTTAAAACCCAAACTTCTCTAGAGGATGTCTCATATATGTTCGCCCATATTTTAGCTAAATAAGATGTCAGATTTATCCAAGTTTATCACCTATCTTGAACATTACTTATAGAGATGGAGAATTTATAGAACCCTCAAAGCTTTATTTTGGTTTGCCCTAACAAATAGAAGGTTGTCATCTGCAAAGAAAAGGTGTGAGATGGGAGGAGCCCCCTAATATATACATATACCATGAATCAATTTCTGGTTAATCAAAAACTACCAGCGAGGGCAAACACTTTACACAAATGGATGAATAGGTAGGGTGAGAGAGACTCTCCCTAATGAAGACCCCGCTAATGGAGGAACCATTCTATTGGTCGACCATCATAATCACAACATACAAGATAGTTGTGACACATCTCATGATAAGGGCAACCTAACTCTCCTTAAAGCCCAACGTCCTCACAACCATCTCCAGGAAATCCCACTCAATTCGGCCATAAGCTTTGCTTATGTCCAATCTTAATGCCATGTAGCCTTTCCTTGCAGATATTTTCCTTTTTCATCAAATAACAAAAATGATCAAAAGAAACGTTTGCATTATCCAAGACTCATGGACAATCAAAAGAAGCACATCCTTAAGCCTATTAATGATAATTTTTGACACAAGCTTGAAAATCACATAACATAGGCTTACAGGTCTGAAGTCCATAGGAGTCTTTGGGGACTTAATTCTAGCAATCAAAGCAATAAAGGTCTTATTCAAATCCCTCGAGCTTGCCCCATTATTAAGCACATCAAGCACCATTTCTACCACATCCTCATACATGCTAATAGTGTTGGTAAAAAAGTGCAGACATTCCATCAAGTCCCAAGGCTTTTATGGGATGCATTTGCGTGAGAGATTCATGAACTTCTTAATATGTATAAGAATGATTAAGGTGATAATTCCTGGAAGCTGTGACGATCGACAACATAGTATTCGGAACTGTGTCAAAATCGCTCGAATTCATTGGTGCAAAAAGTAGTGGAGAAAAGCACTTTCTAAATCTTTGTCTTTGCGAAAAATATGTACCATTCTTATTCTGAAGCTGATGAATTGAATTCCTTCTCTTGCAAAGTGAAGCCTTTTGATGGAAAAAAAAAAGGTATTACGATCTCTCTCCACTATCCATGATTGCTTGCTCCTTTGCAAACACATAATCTCCTCCTCCTTCTCTCATCAATTTTCGTATTCAACCTCCTTATCTTCTCAATGATCAGCACAGCTTGATCTTTCTTTTGCAACTAATCAATTTCATCATTTTTCTCTTTTATTAGCCGTTACAGATGGTTTGTGCCCACATTCTTTTTTTTTTTTTCACGAGTTGGTAGCATTTGAGTAGTTTGACCCCAACATCGAGGCACTTGCAAGCCTCTCACATGGACTAAGACTTCATAGTTGTGCTGAGTTGTCTAGGCTTTTTCAACTCGTATGGGCTTTTCACCCCTTACGTTGCGTTGGTCTGGGTGCTTTAGTGTGTCTGCACTCTAAGAGAAAGGTGACCCCATCTTTTCTTCAGGAGATGCTCCATTTGATGCCAGGGGAAGATGGTTTGCCATGCAACACTAGAGAAAAATCTGTTTAGACACTCTTAGACATTCTTCATTCCACCTTGGTGCTCTATGTGAACTCATGCCCTTCAAATCCCATATGAATAGAGCTAAATCTGTAACTACATCCTAGAAGCCTCTAAATAGATGGTCATATGGGCTATTGCCACCGTGCTTTTCATGCATACCCAAGATTTCGTCAAAGTCACCAAAACAAAGCCATGGAAGGTTATTAACATTTACTGATCTTAACAGCTTCCACGTCTGATATTTGTCCTCGTCGTCTATGTACCCATATATTCCTGTCACTCTCCAAATAGTCGTATATTCCATGTCAAAGTTCCAGAGATTAATGTGGTATTGGGACTTTGTTCTTAGACTTAGCTATAAATGGGACTTCTAGAAAATAGCAAGACCTCTACTCCTATGCATCCCTTATCCAACACAGTGAACGTAGATTTTATTCCCATATCGCAACCAATTTCAAACTCTCTTCATTTCTATTGTTTTCAATTTAATTTTCAAAAGGAAAACTAAATCAAGATCTTTCTCATTAATGATGTCCTTGAGGGCACCTACTGCGCGTGGATTCACAAATCCATGATAGTTGTATGGTAAAACTATTATTCCTCTTTACAGGGCTGGTCAACAACCTCTGCCTCATCAAAATCATAACTTGACGTAACAACCCATCATTTCTGTTCTTTTTAATGGAAGGTTCATGCACCATGATGACATCCTCCATTGGTCGTGTCACCCCTCCCCTCGCTGTCTCACAATCATTATGTGATTTAAGTTCAGCCGACATGCCCCTTTGAAGCCTATGCCACTTCTTCCCCAAGGGCCTTGATAACAACCCTAACACCCTAGAAAAAGACCCTTCACTTTGCACAGTGCCATGAAGCCCCTTATTCTCCATATGAACTGGAGCAGATGATTCTTTTTATCATTTTCCTCCCTTGATGGTGTAGTGTGGATGGTGTCCCTCTTTTCATTGTTTACCTTTTATGGAGTCTCCTTTACTTCCTCAATTGGATCTTCCTTTGATTTCCTCTCTTTCTTCTTTGGCCGAGACAACAATGGACGAGTTGCTGTTCTTTGAGGACTACTCCCCTGATTACGTGGCTGTCTCGAGGCTCTTCATGGGGATGCACTCAACTATTCACCACAATTGAACACAATCCCATCATCCTCTTGTTCAAGATTGTCCACTCAATCTTTCTCAACATGCCCAATTCGCCCACAAAAATAACAGAAATTTGGTAGCATTTCATACTTCACCAGCAGTTGTTGTTGTTGTTGTTGTTGTTGTTATCATTATCATCACCATTATTATTATTATTAATATTATTATAAACTATGAATCTTTGTGAGATGGTTGACATGCTAACGTTTTTATATTAATTTTTGTGATGTTATTAATATCATCCTATACCTTATAATAAACTTTTTTGAGAAATGATTTTATGTGGTATGAACTAAATTAAAAGGTAGGAAGGAAAATAATTTATGAAAAAGGTAAATTCAAGTTTAGCTTTACAGAAAAAAAAACCAATAAAAAGGCAAAGTTTAAAAATGTAATTGTAATTTATGAATCATGAAACATTTCTTTGTTATTGTCAGAGTAATTTATGAAACTGTGAAGTCAAGGGAGGGGGTAGGGGGTTGGGGGAAAATTCTTAGATACAAACATATGTACCTAACATAATACACACCTTGGAGTTGTTTAGTGGATGCGCGCCTATATTTTGTAGTGTATCTTTTTTTTCACATAGTAATGTATATTTTTTGTTTTAAAGTATACCTTTTCCTTCATGCAGTGTATCATATGTTTCCTGCAATGTATCTTTTCTTACTTGTATTGTATCTTTTCTTATCTATAGTATACCTTTTGTTTCCTACAATGTATATTTTTCTAGTCGGTTGGGTTGAAAGAATTAAAAAATAATTATTAAATTAAAAAAAATAAAATAAAAGTTTAGCTCAATTATATAATATCTTTTATATAAATATGTAATTGACTTATGGTATATAGGTATATGCTTTAGAATCACGGGGGGTTGGGGAAAATGAAAAGGACGGGGAGGAGGGGGGGGGGGGGGGGGTTGGGCATAGAAGCAGGGGCCATGCCATGAGCCTTGCCTAGAAGATTGGTAAGTTTGCCATTACGCAAGAATAGCCGTCGAGGTGGCTATCTGCTCAGTGGAATCATCGGACCCCGGCTCCATTGACTCCGGTTCCCTGACTTCTTGTTCAACAGCGCAAAATCAAAGCCCTTACACCAGCTTGTCTCTTGGGCTCTCGAGCGACTAAAATCCGCCATTGCTTTCCTGTCCCTTCGCTTTGCCTTCACCAGAAAGTTGAGAGATGAACGCTCCCGACCGATACGAGCGATTCGTCGTCCCCGAAGGCATCAAGAAGTATGTTTCCTTCTCTCTCCTCTCCTCTTCTTTCTCTGATTTCACTTACTCACCCATGCCTCTGCCTTTTTTCCTTTCTCTTTCGTCGGTTTTTTTTTCTTTTTTTCTAGGGTTTCTTATGAGCGGGATACCAAGATCATCAATGCCGCTACTTTCACTATAGAGAGAGAAGACCACACCGTTGGGAACATCCTTCGCATGTACGATTTCTCCGCTTCATTAATCCATGTCAATCCGTCTCACTCAACTTTTTCTGGGTTTGTTTTAGTGTGCAAAAAAAAAAAAATCCCACAAATTTGTTGCCTTTTGTATGTTGATTTGCTTTCTGCAGGCAATTGCACCGAGACCCAAATGTGCTTTTCGCTGGCTACAAGCTTCCTCACCCTCTCCAGTACAAAATCATTGTCAGGGTTAGCTTTCTCTGCCCTCTAGTGCATGTATAGAGGTTTTGGAGCTGTTAGAAGTTAAGCTTTACTGTGAAATTGGAATTCCTGTGTAATTTGCGCGTAAAGATGCTGGTGCCTGTTTCAATGCGGATTCTTTGGTTTCGTAATATTTCTCCTGGGTTTGATTTGAACTTTTAGATATTGGCTAGAAACTGAATGATGAAGGTGAATAGGCTGTAGTGGGTGTTTATGAGCTAATTCCTGAACTGTGGGATGAAATTTTCAAAGCTTCAGCTGCTCACATCACAAAAAGCCCTGAAAATCAAATGAAAACCCATTTAGGGGCTGTTTGGTGAGTGAAAAAGGAATGGGACTTGAAATCTGAGGGTTCAAGTTCCTTTCCTTATTGTTTGGTGAGAGTTTTTAAGGAAAGGAACTTGATACCTTAGATTTAAAAAACCCGAGGCGCAAAAAAGTGCAGAGGGTCCTGGAGCCCGGGTGCGGACTTCGAGGCGAAGGCGTGGGCTTTTCAGATGCGAGGCGCACTTTGACCATAAAATGCTCCAAAATCATTTCCAAACCATATTTCTTTGAAAATAAGGTAGATAATGACATCAAATAAGAAATTAAACATCAAGATAACCACGAATAACATTGCAAATAGTCATAAAACACGATAACATAACATTATAGTTTCTCAAAGTACATGCCAGAAGATAGTAGAAGCCTTAAAAGATAGAAACTAGCATAGCTATAGAAAGAAAGCATAAAACACATAGCACACAAAGCAAAATAGCTCATAAAGGTGAACTAAGCATCCTCATCATCATCTAACACCACATACTCGGCATCTTCATCATCATCCACCAACTCAACATCATCACCTCAAATGAGTTCACTACAATTTTCAACCCAAAAAAACAAACAACTAATTAAACAAAGCAATCATTAATTAAAAATTTAACACATAAACAGTTCAACTTAAATTTAAGATCATAATAGTGAATCAACATCCCAAGATAATGTTGCCACCATAATATGATACTTAAAAAGAGTTTTCTAAACATTAAAAAAAATAACAAAATAAAAAACACGAGAGGAGAAGAAGAGGACAAATGGACAACATGAAATATCGACCGCACAAGCAGAAATTAACAATCTAAAAAAGGGGCCAACACAACAAACACCCCATCGAATTAGACAGAGAACTGAGGGGGTTATTTAGACAGGGCCACAGGGGCTGTTCGAGACAGAGAAAGAAAAGAAAAGAAGAGCACAAGGGGTCTGGGCAGTGGGCACTGTAGCAGCAGTTGCATCACCATGCGTGCAACCTTTTAACCCCCCCCCAAAAAGGAGAGAGCTCGAATCCTGTGCCATGGGGTTCGACTCACAGAGAAGAAGTAGAAGGAGGAGGATGATGATGGAAAAATCAAAGAACAGAGGAGTAGAGAACACTTACCTGCTGTCGAGGAGCTAGGGTTTGCGGTGGAGTCAAGGACGAAGAAGTCTGAGAAGCAGAGAAGGCTCGATCTGAAGCAGCCGAAGGGTTGTAAGTGTGATTTGCATTTTTTCCCCCCTTTTTTCTCACACTAAACCATTAAGATCCAAGAAGTCTGGAAAGTCCGCACCCTGCGCCTCGGAAAAAAGCCCTGAAAAAGCCCCAAAGGCGCGCGCCTTTGGAATGGGTTGCGCCTAACCCTCTCTAAGGTGCCGAGGTATGCCCCTTGGGCTTTCCTGCGCCTAGGCGCGCTTTTTTAAACTAAGCTTGATACCCCCGGGTATCAAGTTCCTCCAAAACCCCGGGACTTGAACCCCCCACTTATAAGGGGTATCAAGTTACCAACCCTGAGGGATGAACATTATATTTTGAAAAAATAAAAAGAAAATAATTTATTTTTCATTTGTTAGCCATGAGTTTCTTTCGTTCTCAATTCCCATTTCCATTTTTATTTCACTAACCCATAAACCTAGAGTGAGAGAGTAGAGCCGCCTCACCCTCGCCACCGGCCGCCGCGTTGTCGCCGGCCGCCGAGTGGTTGTACTGGGTTTAAGAAAAAGAAAACATTCAGAGAGATAAGGAAATTGAAGGCTGATACTGCTTTGCAAATCGAACTTGTTTTCAGCCAATTGAAGGTGGGTTGATGATGGTGGAGAAGAAGGATCCTCTGATTTTTTTTTTTTTTTTGGTGACCCTAGATCTTCTCTTTTTTTTTTGGGTGAAGAAACCCCAGATTTGGAAGGTAGGTGAAGAGGATGAAAGAGAATGAAAAAGCTATGGTGGTGGAAGCTGAAGAGGATGAAAGAGGATGAAGAAGAGGCCATAAAAAGATGCGTTGGAATGGTTGGATACGAAAAGTATTTTTTCTATAATTTTTTTGGGATTTTTTTGGTTTTTGTTTTTGGGTTGAATTGAATCTCTGTTTTTAGTTTTTGCATAGAGAAAATATTACAAATTATAAAATGATGATTAATTATTAAAAAATAATTAATTACAAATTATAAAATGATGATTAATTATTTAAAAAATAATCAATTACAAATAAATATAATGAAATGCAAATGTCAAATGGTTAGAAAATAAGGTGCTTAAACTTCACTTTTAACAAAGTAAAAATAACGAAAATTAAAACAATAATTTACAATTACATATAATATTTCAATAATAAAAATAGGTTCGATTCCATTCCATAACTGCTCACCAAACAACGAGGATTGGAACTTGATTCCATTCTAGTTTTCATCGAACAACTAAGTTCAAGATTCAAATTCCATACCTAACCCACCAGAATTCAAGTTATGATTCCATTTCATTCCACTATTTCTCACCAAACAGGCCCTTAATCTCTATCTTATATCTGACGTTATTTGCTTCACAATACCCTCAGCCCTGAATGTTTCTGCTGAAAAATTCTTTTGTTCCTTTCTATCCAAGCATGATAGATTATAAGCAAAACATATGTATGTTTCTGTCCCCTGGAGGCAAGCTTAGCAAGAAAGTTCCAGCCAACTTCTGCCCAGAATTATTCCAAAACCTAATGTGCCACCGCCTTGGTATATTGACAAGTAAAGAATAAGTTGTGATTACTCTGAGCAGCAGCTTCACAGCGCACACAAGCAGTGTATGAGTGGTAGCCAAATTGAGCAAGTCTGTCTCTGGTCTACACTCTACACCCTATTATGCGTCAATATCATTGTAACACCTGAAAATTTAGGAGTTGAAAACTTGTTCCACTCCAAAGGGAACCATTGCATTCTGTCATGTATTTTATTGAGCCATTTTTACACTTTACAAATAGAGTACTGACCATCTATGCCTTCTTAAAATGTTTTTTATCTATCCTTTTATATGGAATGAGGGTCCTAGATTAAGAATATGAGTAGTGAAGGGAATAAATAGTTTGACTGAAACGACCGTTATCCTTTTGTAGTTTAGGCCATTACTGGGATAGGATATTTTACATTCACAACATGGAAAGTTTGGCATTGGATGGATCTTTTAATTTTTGGGCAGATTCTTTGTTAATAAGCTGGGGTGGCTGCTGGAAGCTTGTTGCTTAGTTTTAAAAAACGCGAGGCGCACTGAGGCGCATAGGGTCCCAAAGCGTGAAGCGCAAGGCACGAGGCGAAGGCGAACGCATCATGGATGCGAGGCGCACTTCTATGCAAATTTTTTTTAAAGTATTTCATATTTCACAAAACATATTTTGCATAAATAAGTTAGATAAATGCATTAAGAATGTGATTAGACATCTTTATGACTACTAACATTACAAATAACCTTAAGGTATGTTATCTGATCATCGTAGTTTCTCAATGCACGTCTTACAGTACAAGTTTAGCTCACCTTTTAGCTCCCAAGGGAGGAAAAGAAGGAAAAAGGTAAAGGCAAGGCTAAGAAAAAGAAAAAAGGGGGGGGGGGGAAGATATAGCCTCGCATCCTTGAGGCGCACCTCATCCCCTTCGAGGCGCTAACCCGGTAGCCTCACACCGAGGCGCGCCTAGGCGTGCCTCAGGCGGGCTTTTTTAAACTAAGGCTTGTTGGGATATAGTGTTCATTACGTAGAGCAATAAGGAAATTAACTATTTCAACTGGAGTCATCATATGCTGTGCGCATGTGCGCATGAAAAAACAAGAAAAAGAATCGGCTTTAGTATTTTCTCTTTTCTAAGTTTATTCTTGTTGAGGTAGTTAAGATTACTGTTTCATTGTTTTTAGCTCCTAGAGTAAATGGTGTCTCTTATATATGCAACATTGTAGCATTGATTTCCTTCTATGTATTTTTGCAATTTAGAAGTTTTATTGTTCAAATTTGGATGTCTGGGAGAGAATTTAGTTATGCCGTTTTTCTTACGGAAATATGTGATCTAGTTAGTGGTTTCCCTAGCTTATGGAAGATGGAAATTGACAATGAGCTATCAGTTACCATGCCAGATCGGATGTTAGGCAATGGAGATGATTTTTCTGGCTTTAATGCTAGCATGAAAGAACTTTGTATTTCCATCCCCAGCTTTGAACCAGTTCAGCCTAGGGTTTTGTCTAATATTTTTCTTTTCAGTAGTCTGAAGCTCGTGTAACTGAGTGAGCAGATCTTCCTCCTCAGGAAGAAGTGGATGAAAAGGATTCACTTGCAGTTTTTGTTGAATATCAGATAAATCTCCTATCAAATGTTGAACATGTTGCTTAGCATTGCTAGAGCTTTCCACTCCTTCCTATGTTTTAATTTAGACCATATTTGAAACTTTATGTATCCCTTAACAGGCTTGCTCTAACTTGTATTGTAGACACCATCTTTGCCTACGCAGGAGTCTCAGTCGGTACATTATAGATTCAAAAAAGTTTTCTCCCATCACTTTGGTCCTGCTTCAAGATGATAAGTGCTGGTGAATGAGCTGATGACACAGCTGTTTGAAAATCAACCTCAACCATAGGGCATTCTAGTAGCCAGGCATAATTTCCCCAGACTAGATCTGTTTTTGAGCAAAATTCTTGTGTCAACATTTTTGTGCTTGTTGCTTCATGTATATTTGCACCCTTTTGCCCTGAGATCAGCCAAATTCAACGTGTTAACTACTTCCTGCTGCTCACAAGAAGCTGTGAAGTTAATGCAATGCTTGCACCTCCTTTCTTGTGGATGCAAAATGGCATTGAAGTCCCCTCCTAGCGGCCAATGTCCAGTCACATTCCATTCGCATGTAGAGTCCTAGCAATGTAGCTTTTTTAAAGCATCATTAGGCCCATAAATGAAGGGGAAAATAAAACTATAAATCATAATGACAGAATAATGAATGAACTGCTCAGTAACCTGTAGAACTTGCACTTCCACTGCAGAAGCATCACAAGTGAGCATATTCTGTTCTTAAGGTAAATATAACCATTTGATACCAGTTTCCAGTGAGAAACTCCATTCAACACTTTCTTTTCTTCTTCTTCTTCTTCTTTTTTTTTTTCCTTTTGCTTTTACTTTGGCTTCACCCAAGGCTAATATCGTGGCTTTATTCCTTAAGAGATGGCTTCTCACCTTTTTGCCTAGGATCTTAATTTAGGCCCCGAACACTCCAAAGTAATACCTTCATGGGGGGCTGATGATTTTGTCGAGCCTTCACCCCTGTATCATCAGCAGGGACTATCACCAACATACCAGCATTTGTCTAAATTTGTCAACCCATCCTGGACTACCTTCTTCATTTGCAGGTAAAGGAGTAAGCACATCTCTCCTGAGGACCAGCCTTCCTCCTCCTCCATGGTGCCACCATTTTAATCCCCTGGTTGCTCTATCACAGTCTCTGGTTCCTGTGCTACTGCCACCTCAATTGTAATCTTTTTAGCTCTCTACTCTGTTCTTGGCTTATTTCACCTTTTCCTGCTCCTCTGAAATGGACCAGTACACTCAGCTGCTATATGAGTAGATTCCGTACAGGTTGAGCATGATTTTGGCTTCCACTCATACTCAATTTGTTTTGGTGAACACCCCCCCC
>JACYFF010031952.1:49113578-49162100 GCA_017589665.1 Selenicereus undatus
TTTTGGCTTCCACTCATACTCAATTTGTTTTGGTGAACACCCCCCCCAGCAAAAAGAATTTCAGTAGGAATCTCCTCCTATATGGCAGTGTAATATCAACATCTACAAAATTTTTGCACAAGATATTCGTTCCTGATTAATATTAAAATGATGCACAAACAATGGTGTACCCAGCACACTTTCTATGCAAGTCAGAGAGTCCTCCATCAAGCAATTGAGAGGTAGCCCAGGCAAATGAATTCAGAACGGGATGATACGCAACAAATACCTCAAGAATAAACTTCTCATTTGATGTTTTCAATCATAGTAATGGTTGTAGTTGAATGAAAAAGGTCCCATTCTAATATAGTTGTCTTTATCTGCAGCACTACTAAATGGGAATAGGAATTTAACTTTTTCATGATTCATGAAGATGGCCTTTCGGAAGAGTTGCACGTTCCGAGTAATCTGGGAGATATTGTACTATTTGTTCGTAGAAAGGTTGAACTCCAGCTACATAGCCCTTGAGTATAGCACCATTTTTCTGCAACTTCCTCAAGCTCACCGTTCTGTAATTGGTCCAAGGTCCCCCCATTCCTTATAACCGGAGGAATGAGCTCTAATTGAGTCTCCAATTTTCACATAAGACTCACTGAATCATTAGGTGCTGATGTAAATGAAGCAGAATGAGCAAATTCGATGCTCGAACTAGCCCCAATTGAGCCTTTGTGCTGATTGAGGCAGCAAAATATAAGTATCCATGTCCGTTGAATGTGGACTCCCTGGTGTGAAAATGCCTCCGCCGTGAGTTAAACCTACCGACCGCCTGCTGGAAACTTGCAAATCCGAGTCTACCATCACCAAAACTCCAACCAGCGCCCAATAGCGTAGTCATCTTAAGTTCTTAACCTATGCCTGTAGGGTGTTGTTTTTAAGTGTTTTTTAATAGTCATGTATAAACCGATCAATTTAAAGTTGAGAAATTGTTATTCAAGCACTTCAATTTCTACACTATGTTGTGGATTTACGCGTTGGCTTCTACAGATTCACACGACAAGCCAGTCTTCACCTACACAGGCATATAATCAAGCAATCAATGATCTGGACAAGGAGCTGGACTGTCTGAAAAGTGCATTTGAGGTGAGAAATCATTTTTATCCACTTGTGTTATATACTATACACTTCTGTCTTGTCTGGTTTCCTTGGCTTATTGAAGCACGAGCATTCATAATCATTTTTTTTTTATTTTTGAAAAAAATAACACTCAACTTTTGACTCCGTCTGTCGGGTGCTTGAGGTGCATTGGGATCCTATTACTTTGCCAGATATCGAAAGTTATCTAAGGCCTTAGCTTTTGATGATAATCTTGTGCAAGCTTGATGTCCGAAACTGAAGTTATGGATTGCTGCTAGTCACTAGATGCTTGTAATGTTTGTAGGGGGAGATGGCAAGGTTTACAAGCGACTATTGATTCAAGCCCGGGGCACCATGTTGGTTCCTGTTCAGTCACGGAAGAATCATCGTCTGTCAGATTCTAGTATTTAGATGCCGGGATTGTGTATGCCTTCTCACTAGTAACCATGGTTTGCATACTTGCGGGATTGGATTATGTAGTGTACAAGTATGCGCTGTGTATTTAATTTCTTTTTTGCTCTTGCTACAGCTTAACCAATGTCCCCTCCCCCCCAACCCAAAATAAAAAAAAGGCCATTTAAGATCTGTAATGGGTTTGATGTTCCAGGTCAGTGTGCCTTGGTTATGGCTTGTGGCTGACCACTGAACTGTAAACTCAGACTTCTGTCCACGTGAATATTACCTTCTGTAGTATGTACGTATTTTGCTTGAATGATGCACGCACTAATTTTCTCACCAGTTAATCTCTAAGCAGGGGCATTTCTGATCTCATTTCTGTTAAACATTGATATTTTCGTTGAGGATATATAATAGTAAAGTTTCTAAATGGAAATTGGATAGCCCTCTTGCTTTTGAAATTTATTTTTCACCTTAAATATACTTTGGATGTTGTGCGTGTCTGCTGACGTGAATTGTTTGTGGCTGAACCCATGGGCCATAGCTTTGTTGTTCAAAGCACATCAGAGCCGGGTCTGATTGATTCTTATGGACTTGTGGAAACTACATATCTTATTTTGGCAGGTAGAATGAAGGTGGCACATAATTATTCTCAGAAGTTTTGGTTATTATTAATTAGTTATAAAATACCATGCCAAAAATAATAAAGATCACAATTATAAGTAGGAGATACGTTTAGGTTATCGTGCAGAGTCTCATGTCTTAATTAAACTGCTTATTTTCTTGTTTTTTGGCTGTTGGGTGGCTGAGTCGAGCTGGTTTCCTTTCTTTTCCTTTTTTTTAATTAAAGAGGGGGGGGGGGGGCGGCATGAGCCGCATGACTGCAAAAGCCATTCCCGTTTGAAGGGGTGAAATGCATGCTAAGCATAAGCTAAGGTCCGAAATTAAAATGAATGACCTGAACCTATATGTAAGTTGATACTTAAAATAAGCTAATTAGATTTAGATTTTGAAATCTGAGTTAACCAAATCAAATTGATTCAAATTCAAAGTTTCCTTTACAATTACATTTCATTATAAGACAAGTTTATTAGATTAAAATCAATCAATCTAATGTCATGTGATCCAACAATAACTCAAGTTTATTAGATTAAAATCAATCAATCTAATATCATGTGATCCAACAATAACTCGGGATCAAAATAGGACTGAGATCTCATTGACTCTAACATGAATTGATTTGAGATGAATTAAGTTAACAATTACTCTCATATTGTATTCTCGAAAGTTATATGTGATGGTGCCTCGTATTACACCTTGCTTAGAAAAGGGACCTAATGCTCCTGTACCCTACCTAACAAAAAAACAAAGGACAAAACGCAGAGATATACTGATGATTTGAAAAAAAAAGAAGTAATGTTCATGACCAAGAACCAGATTCATTAGCATCTAAGGTTTTATTTGTTGACAAGTCATAATAAGCGAAGAAAGACGGACAACTATTCTCTGTGTCAAGGTCTAAAGCAAAGAAAGAGCAAGATTCGCATGTAACCATTATGTTTTTCACGACGTTGGCGATGCATGGAAAATTAAGAGTTTCACGTTTTTTTATTAGTGGGAAGTAAAAGAATGTATTAATGGGTCTGTTGGGTCTAAGACTATCCACATGAACAATTAGTTGCAGCCAAGTAATTATAAGAAAGCCAATAATATATGAAATTAAATGTAGTAAATAATTAAATGGATACTATCAACGTGAAAAGCCTTCAATGTAAAGGGAAAAACCATGGGGCAAATCGACAGAAAATTTCACTATAAGAATAGTAAACAGTACAACGATTAATTGTCTCGAATTATTTGCCCTAATTCGAGACTCCCAACAATTCGGGGAACAATATAAAAATTATCTCTAGGCTCGAATACAATTGAATAGTACGTCTGGTTGATTCTACCACTGCCTAGACAAACACCTAAATTGTTGTATTCCCTGTACCTCGTGACACCTATGAGATCTCAATGGACTAGCTCTATCGCCCACTCACAAACACACCACAATTATAATTTGTGTGTGACTGATTTGCTTGCTCTTTTTTTGTTGTTGTTTCTTTTTTGTCAATTGGGCTGGACTTAACCAACAAATGTCCCCCTTCAGCCGCAGAGAAGAGACTTTCACTCCTCATCATGTTACTTGAAGCTCAACCCCCTAAGCGGGTACTTTAGTCAACATGTCTACAACATTTTTATCTATGTGAATCTTATTCAACAACATTAGTTTCTCCTCTATAATAGATAGAAACCACTGGCATCTCATATCTATGTGTTTTTTGCAGGAGTGATACATGAAATTCTTACTTAAGTCAATGGCACTCTGACCATCGCAAAACACCACATATTCTTTTTGTTTCAACCCTAACTCTTGAAGAAACCGCTTCATCCCCAACATTTTCTTCCCTACTTTAACAACATCTACATTTTCAACTTCTGTTGTAGATAGAGCCACACATTTTTGCAATTTCGATTGCCATGACATAGCTCCCTCTGCAAAAGTAAAGACTTAGTCCAATGTGGACTTCTTACCATCAAGACAACCTGCCATGTCAGAATCAGTATGTCCTTCAAGAATTGGATCACACCCACCAAACTGCAGAAAGAGTTTGTTGTTCACAGTAAGTATCTCAAGATCCACTTATAACAGCCTCCCAGTAAGCCTTTCCAGGTTGGAAAAGAATATGCTCACAACACCAATAATATGAGCAATATCTGACTAGGTGCAAACCGTAACACCCAAAATGTACATAATTCACTGTTTGCGTTTTCTTCATTAGTTTCACCAATTTGAAGTAATATCCCAAATGATTGGGGCATTACCACCGTCCAAAAAGGACAAGGGTTTGCTTATAAACAATAAATATAGCAACGCTAAACAACGTTTACAATCACAAGGCTTTCACACCATCACAACCCATCAAAATCATATATGGACAGTTCTAACATCAAATCATTCAACTATCTCAAGGTTTACACCAAAATATAGTAACTCTTGTGGAGTATACAGTTCCAACATCAAAATATTTCACAATACAGTGTAAAAGCATGTCAACACTAATACACCACCATTCCATTCAGACTTCCTTGCTCACTTATCACCTTCAGTCGGTCTGCCGGCCTGATGGCGATTCACTGAACATTTGCCTAAAATAAAACATTAAAACATTTCGAATTGTGAGCCGAAACTCAGTGCATACATTCCTGTATTGTTAAATGTTCTCTGAAAAACTGGTTGGGCCTGCATTAAAACACGGAATGAGATGTGTATAAAACTGCATTGTTAGTTATTATCTGTTAGTGAACCCTTGGTAACTGTTACGATATGAAGATAGGTGTACACCTGCCAAGTCGATCGAGAGACCTAGCCTGAAACTGAGCGAGTAACTGAAGGGCAATGCCCTGTAACTGATAACTGACGGGGTCACTAATTATGTGATAAATTATTGATTAAACTGATTCATTGATATACTTACCAAAACATTATAATTTTAATAAATACGTGCTGATTTCTAAAGATACAGACAATGAACGTACATGAGACTTTTAATGAAATTTCACTGAGTATGATTATGCACAAAATGGGAGGAAATGATAGATTAGGCCTTGATTCTGTACAAAAATATCGTTATAGGAACATATAGTTAGCAAATGTATTTATTTTCATAGTTGATATTTTAGTAAAAGAAAAGTAAAGGCATAACTGGGGCTTGAATAAATGACTCATAACCTAACCTCCTGACCTCTGTTTGAGACCTAATTCCTCAAGATAGAAATCCTAAGAAGTCCCGAAAAACTTTCATTTACAACACAAAACATGATTTTCACAATAAGGTTCCCAAAATGGGGATAGAACACAAGTGTGCCAGTTTTGGTCTAACCTGCACAATTCTAGCAAAACAGCCACAACTTTTTCCACAAATCTTGGATTAAGGCGATTGAAAATGCATTCGAAAGATAACACACTGATCTATGTACCCACCAAAAATTAAAATTTTTAGCTAGGCCAATCATTACCAGTTTATTGGCAAAGAGTCCCTTGTTTTCTGTCAGTTCACAGCCACACTACCTTGCTTTCTCCTCTCTTTTCACACAAATACTCATCTAAAATCACTCTTTAAAATCATGTAACAAAGCTTTGATCCTTCTCATCACCATACAAAACCATAATACTCAATTTCACTCCATAATTATGTACATCAAATTTTCCATTCTTCTCTTTCTCAAACCCACTCAAAATACATCCATGATCATATTTAGTTGCATAAATGAGCAAAATGATCCTTTATAATCAATTGGAGAATTTTCATAATCCTCCCATTTTTCAAGAATCACACCAAATCATTTTCTTCAAGTCAAAGAACACATCCAAGATTCATTTTGCATCAAAATATAATCAGACAACATGCTTAATGCCAAAACAATTCAAACGATGCATTAATTGCCAAAAACCTAGCTTGTAACCAACTTACTTCCTCTTCATCTCATCCAAGACCACCAAAAATGCCCTCATAAACATTAGTAGAGTTTAAAACCACTAAATCAAATACAAACAATCCAAGAAAAACATACCTCCAACCTTAAGCTTGCATGATCATGAATAACCCTAAACCCTAGCATGCTCCAAACTTAATCAACAATTAAAATAATCAAAATAACTCTTGTTTTCATCCAAAGAACATGATCAAAACTCAAATCAACATAAACAAGAATCAAAATAAAAAATCCAAAGAAACAAGCTTAGGGTTACTCACTTTGAGCTTGAAAAAAAGTAGAGATGAAGGTGATGTTTGGTGGTTTTGAGGATTGAGGATGGTGGCTAGTGGGACTAGGGTGTCAGGGGGGTTGGAGGCAGCCAAAGCTGGCCGAAAACTGGTCGAAAAACACCAGAATAGTGGTTGTAGCGGGTGGGGGGGGGGGGGACGGGGGGTTAGAGAGAGAAAGGAGAGGGATGTGTGTGTGTGGGTTTTACTTGGTTAGGAATGAATTGAAACTTTACTTGGCTGATTTTATCCCTCCCAAAAGTAGCTTTTGCTAACCATGGTTAAGTTTAAATCATAGCTAGGTTCATAAGGCAAGCTTGTTGGGCTTCACATTGGGTCGAAATAAGTTGGGTTTGGAAATAAATGCTCCGTAACAATAATATTTTTGCTTAACTCAAGATTAAACTTTACGGAAAGCAAAATAAATCACTTAGATTATAATTGTTAGGGCCTACTATCAATTCTCCCAAAATTTTCGTTAATAACTAAATAAATAAATAAAACCCCAAATGCCAAGTGACGGCCCAAATGAAAATATTTTTTGTTTCTACTGAGATGATTAAATGTGATAAATGAATATGAGAGAATAATTAACAGGAGGTAATTAAATAAATAAACATGATTTAGGGTTGAGCTATTACACAAATCATAGCATACATAAGTGAACTGACTGCAGAAGCATATGGGATTTTAGACATCTTTAATTTCTTTGCTTCGATTATGGACAGTCTCGCTTGCTCAACTTAAAGTGAGCGACAAGTAGAGTACTAGTTGACTTGATATTTTTTATGTTTAACTTTTCAAGCACCCGTTCAACATATTTCTCCTGTGATAGGCACAGTTTCTTAGTCTTTCAATATTGAGTAATGGCCATAGCCAAGATTTGTCTCGCCTGACCCAAATCATTCATGTCAAAAGATTGGATAACTCCTCCTTTCAACTTGCAAATCATATTAGCATCTTGCCCAACAATCAACATGTCATCAACATAAAGCAACAGGATAATAAAGTTGCAATCGGGAAATTGACGAATGTATACACAATGATCTATTTTTGTCCTCTTATAGCCTTGACTCGTCATAAATGAGTCAAATTTCTTGTACCATTGTCTAGGAGCTTATTTTAAACCATACAGACTCTTCTTGAACCTACAAACCATGTGGGCCTTCCCTTCAAGTTCAAAACCCTCGGGTTGATACATGTAGATTTTCTCCTGTAAGTCTCCATGTAGGAATACAATCTTCACATCTAGTTGCCTAAGTTCAAGATCCAAGCTAGCAGCTAGTCTCAGTACAACCTAAATGGAACTCATCTTGACTACAAGAGAGAAGCTTTCACTGAAGACAACACCCTTTTTTTGGGCGCACCCTTTTACCACCACTCGAGCCTTATATTTCATGATTTGGTTGCCATCTTTCTTTAACTTGGACACCCACTTGTTTCTGAGTGCTTTTTGACTTTTCGAAGTTCCGCCAAATCATAAGCGTCATTCTTCTTCAAATAATTCATCTCTTCCTCCATGGCTTGAATCCAGCATTGCTTGTCCCTGTGAGACAACACCTCTTCGAAGCTCTCCAGCTCCCCCTAATTAGTTAGAAGAACATACTCAGAAATGAAATCCTCGGTGGACGGCTAGCGATCTCTTGAACTCCTCCTTGGAGGATTTACAACAACTTTAGGAGATTACTCCCCTTGATTAAGACCATCATCAGCAAGAGTATCATTTGTATCATTCCTAGGTTCTACCTCTAACATGGCACCCGCATCTGTGGAACCTCCAGATGAGATAGACACTGGTGTCACATCAGCCACACCAGTTGGATACTGAATGATCTTCCTAGAGCGATCAATGCCAGCTATGGTCTCATGCTTGTGGAAGACAACATATATGCTTTTTTACTATTTTTCCCTTTTTTAGGTCCCATAATCTGAGCCAAACTCCTCATCTCCGTGGCCCACAAACACAAAGGAGTGGCTTTGCTATCAAATTTTGATCTATGTTCCTTTGGCACGTGCATGTAGGCCTCGCAAAATGTAAGCTTAACAACTCAGTAGAAATTGTGTGTTCAAAAGTAGCTACTGAAACTTGCATTAAGCTTAGTAGAATGTCACTAAGCTTAGAAAATGTAACCTTGCTCAATGGAATGTTACTAAGCTCAATGGAATATAGACTTGGTCTTCAAAATTAGCTTATCAAATGTATAGTTGAATATGGGGTGTGCAGGTTTGAGTGCTCGTGTCGTAACCAAAATCATATGGTGTTGATTTAAGATCAGCAGAATGTCAAATGAAAATGCGAATCTCAAATGTAAAGTGTAAATAATAGAATTTTCATTACTCATAAATAAGAGACTTTCACACCAAAAATTATGTTTAAAACCAATTACAACAGGAGCACAAATGTTCAAAACTAATGCCCAACTTGATATGGCCATAGCCTATATGCCCAACCTAAATTGACAAAACCTGTATATTTCACCCTAAAAAAATGTGGCCAACCTAAATGACATGACCTATTTAAATCAAGTCCAAATAAACAAAAAAAACAGCTAATGTTAACTGTTAGATAAAGATATGCATTAGCAATAGCATTAGTAGCAGGTGGGTAATTAAGACATCCCAAATCTTGAGTTGGAATCACCTCTCCACTCTCAAAACTCCTCCTTGGTGCTCCCTTAACTGGAAGCTTCTCCACTGTCTGAGCAGATGCATCAACAATAGTGGGTTCAGAAGTAACAACAATAATAGTAGGTTCAAAAGCAAGAACTCTAGGTTCAGTAGCAGGTTCAGAGGAGCTTGGTGGCTAACAAAAAAGGACAAAAAATGTAGGCATTAACATCATATCATGTGAATGATGCCAATAAGGCACATAATTGAAAAAACCAAGACAAATATGATAAATAACACCTTTTGCTTGCATGTCTTCTTCTTATGGCCATAGTCACCACAAGTAGAGCACTTGACTGTTCCTCTAGATCTTGGTATAGTTCCATAAGGCTTATTGATGTATCTGCCGATGACCAAGCTAGGGTTCAATAGAATACAACTAACTTAGCAACCAGCAACCAAGGGTAGATAACATCAAGGGGAAATCAAAGGAAAGTGATCACATAAAATGATGGTTGTGATGCATCAAGTATGTGGAGGGAGAATGGTGCTTAGAATCAAGTGATTCTAAGTGGGAAAACAATGGCTTTTTAATGTGAAGGGATGTATAACACAAGGGGGGAAATGGACCCAAGCTAAAAACCACCAAGGAGGATGAAAACAAGAGAGAAACCGTGACCCTTGGGGGTTGCACGGTCGTGCCTAATGGCACGGGCAGGCCGTGCCACTTTGCTGCCCACTTTGCCTAGCTTCTTCCATGGTGCACGATTTGGGGTGGTTTTGTGTTTGGAAGAAAAGCTATGCCAAAGGGAGTTTTCTTAGCTTGAATTAAGCATGGACATGGACATGGGAAGGGTTATGGATGTGTGAAAATGGAAAGAAGAATTAAGTAAGGATTACTAACTTAAAATTAAAGCTAGCAAATCCACTTTAACCTTCCTTGAAACACCTTGAGTATATCATCGGTTTTGATAGAACTAAACTTAGGCAAGGATACAGAAACACCACCAAGCTAAGTTTAGGGCCCTTAAACAAAGTGTTAAGATACAGAAACACCACTTAACATTTGCCTAAGACTCACTTGAACACCACCTTAATTGGCCTAATTAAGGATAAGCAAGCAAGAATTTGTGTTTGTGCCTAAGCACCAAAAGCTTCTAGCTTTCAAAGGAGATTTTGATTCAAAGTTGGATGATTTACAAGGGGGGGGGGGCGTGGGCTTCCTTTAATAGGCAGCCAAGACCCTTCTAGCTAGCAAAATAAACACCTTACAACCTTTCTTCATGCTTAGGAAAGGTATTAGTGCTAATTACAACCTGAATTGCACTAACTTAGATTACAACATTCTTAACCTAAACTAATACATTGAAATACAAAGTAAAACCATGTATAACTTATTAATACATCAATTAACACTTAAAATAAGCTTAATCCAAGCTGAATTTGCTGCTACAATCTCATTGGACAGCCGCAAAGGCATTACGGCTGGCCAATAGGAGTTAAGCAACACATTGCCACCAAGCAAGCTCCCATTGGACCTCCTTTTGGCCATGCAACCAATCAATGAAGGCCTAGAAGTGTGTGACAAGCATAGATGGTCGTGCCTAGCTGCATTCAAGTGAAGAAATCTGGCTGGAGGTTTAAAAAGAACCGGTTTATACAAAACCGGGTTCAGGGGCAGTTTCGTCCGGTTTTTATGCAACTTGTTAAGCATAACAAAAATGGGTATGGTTGTGATTTTAATCATGGGGGGGGGGGGGTAAATTTAGGATGTATATAATCCCCTCCAACAAAGAAATCAAGGTTAGGACATGTTTAAGTAGGGTAATTAGGCTTAAACATTTTACCACGCAGATTAGGGCCTAATCTGACCGGTTTGGAAAAACACCTTGTTTCTTCATCCTCTTGTGTGCATTATTGGAATTTGATGCTTGGACCTGAAAGTACACATCTTGCGGATTCCAAAAATGTATAAAGTCGTAACTTAAGCATTAGTATAGCTTAAGCTATGAATTAATCAAAACCGGGTTAATTCTGGATTGTTGGGCAGTTTTGACATCTTTTGGTTTTTGGCTGATTTGGACGACCAAATGAACTCCAAATTGGATGAAACTTGTCTTGTTGGAAAGCTTACATCTTGAACGTGAAATCCATGCAAAAATATCAGACTTAAACCATGTTGATGCTTGTCGAAAATTGCTCACAAAATTAGGTCAGTGCTGGAATGAACCTTATGCCCTGCAATAGAACAACTAAAACAAAACTTGGTTGAATTATACAACCTTTAACCAGCATATTAGTAATGCCAAATTGATTTGATTCTTTTAAATCAAAGGGCATGGTGACATCTCCATCACTTATGTGATCTTGCTTCCCATTCCTCTTCCCTTTTTTCAAAACTATAGTAGCCTCTCCTTTTGTTTTTTGAATTTAGGGGTAACAATGGGATCATGTTGAGATGGACGTCATATGTTTGAACCATTTACACGTTGTAATGTATGTGTATAAGTGTTTCTTAGTTTCTCGAAGCTATAACACTCATGGACAAATTGACTTGGATTTAATTTCTCCTCTCTCATCACTATTAAGGTATGACAACAAGGAATACCACTCAACAACCATGCTCAATAGGTGTAAGTCTTATCCAATATGCCCACTACAAATCCTTCATTACCATACTTCACATCGTATATACCATTGACTCCTAGGCTTGCTTGCCACCACCTTGATTGATTCTTTCCTTTCTCTAACCTCTTCAAAATTATAGGACATACTACTTGATTTAAATGATAAGAAGTCTTTGTCTTTGGAGCAAACCTAGTCATGAAGGAGCAGAAGATGTCTTCAAGTATGGCAATAATAGGGTCAAATCTATGCTCTATAATGAATGCATTGAAGATCTCAGCCTTCTTGTTGTCAACAAAGTCGCATTTGACATGTTATTTGAAGAATACCCTACAAAAATGCTTGGGGTCCTTATTTTGTAATAATCTCCATGCACCAACATCAAGATCTTGCATCTCCTTCACATGTTTGGTGTGATGCACTTCATTGGATGACTTTACGATTTTCCAAAGCACCTCTCTATATTGCAACCTTCATATTTCTTCCATAAATTTTCATATACATGTTGTGCATATAATCTATGTACCGCATGAGGTGAGAATTGTGTAATCGCATCGATAAGACCCTAAACAAGGATGAAATAAGAATATCATCAATTGTGAGCATAATATGTAGGGTTAAATATGGACATTAGCATCAAATTTTACCTTTTGTTGGTACGATATTATAGTCTATCCTTGTCCATCCCCCATATCTAAGTCCTCATGCAAGAACTGTACAAACCACGTCCATGTCTTCTTACTCTCCACATGTACTACACCCTAAGTGATGAGGTACATTTAGTTATTGACATCTCAACCAACAACACATAACACCTAATGATTCCAAAGGCCCTTTAAGAAACATCCATCTAAAGAGAAAACTCTTCTAAATCCATCTAGGAATCCTCTCTTTAAAGGATGATGTTTGGACCTCAATCTTGATAGTTGAATATGTGTTCTTCTTGAGAAGCTCATTAGCATATGCTCATATCATGCCAAACTGTCCACTATGATCTCCTAGGATGGATGCCAAACCTTTCCTCGATTCCTTACACATGTAGACATCGAAGGCTTATAGTTATGATTCTTCTCCACAATGTTTCTTAGCTCTCTCAATCTCAAACTAGGTTGCAATCTAAACTTCTCTCCATATTTTCGGGCCAACCAATCACTACAAATCCTCTTCATTCCTCTCTCAAACCTATAAGGTACACAAGTATGAGGATTAGGCATGTTAATTTGAAGCGATTTCTCCCCTTATGGTCTTGAAGCAAATCACACCCCTTCGATTTGCAAACTAAGTAAAGTCTGTCTGTGTCACTCTTGACTGCCTTTAAACCATATCCATTATACATTCGATAATCTTTAATGGTTCCCTTAAGTTGCTTTTTTATCTCTAAACAACATGCCGTCCTCCAAATGTTCCCCATCTTTTGTTGCCCTTTTCTTGTACCTAGGGTATGTGGCTGTCCCTTTATTTTTTTTGCCATGCTTCCTTCCTCATTACCATCTTCATTTGTTTCACTACTGGGAGGTTGTTTGCATCATCTGAATCTTTGTAATTTGACTAAAAAGCATCCATATCATGAAAGACTTTACCTTCGCTGATGATTTCAACTCCTTCATCCTTAAATGCTTCTAAATTAGCATGATGATGCTTCTCCATTTTCTCCATTTTCTTTATTATTTAAACCACTCACTCATCACAAAAACCTAGCCTAGACTCATTATAATCATGATCAACCATTGAATCACCTTCATCACCATTTGATTTTGTGTTGTCATCATGCTTAACATACAAACAAACATACTCTAAAATTGAGCTTAGAATTCGTAGCTCATCCACCTCTGTTTCACTATTGATTGCCACTAAGCTGTCCTCAAAAGCCAAATTAGGCTTGCTAAAATAAATAGCTTTAATCATTCTATTTGAATAGCCTAATGCAAGAATATTATCTCTAATATTATCAACACTTAGCTTTGTACAATCACACTCAAATTGACTGATATTTCCTCCATGAAACACCAAATGGAGCATTCTTTGAAAACCACTACCATGATATACATGAACACCACCTTCTTTGACATTCTACCAGTAACAAATTAAAATCAATAGAAATAGGCTTAAGATAGGCTATTCCTAATAAAAAAATTACTTTATTGATGTTAGATTTTAATCCACAAGGACACAAGAGGGGATGTGAATTGTGTCTACCAATTTTTCGAATAGTTTCAAAAACACTCCTGATAAATGTTTGGAGTAAGTGTTTCTAGTGAGACAGAAACCAAACTTATTTCAGAACACTCATGAGATCGGTTTGTGATGCGTGTTCTCAGTGAAACAGAAACGAAAGTAATTGCGAAAATAGTAAAGGAGATACAATATTTTTACGCGGAAAACCACCTTTGGCCCAACTGAGGTGTAAAAACCACGACCTACCACTGTAGGATTTCAGCAATACTTTCACTAAACGGGCCGAACACGTTACAACCGTAATACACGTAACTTAGTCTACCCAAGACTCTCGTTACAAACACACATCCAAAGTCTCCCAAGACTTGGACAAGCTCACACGGACAACACGTCCACCGTCTCCTAAGAGACCTCGTCCAACTTGGACAAATACTCACGGACACAATGTCCACACGTCCCCTAAGAGACCATGTCCAACAACTTGGACAACCTCTAATCACGATGACGGAAAAGAGATAAAGAACACCTTACTTGAATGCTTCTAAATAAGCTAAGTGTAAGGTACAATACAACTCCTATTATGCCAATAATGAAGACTCAATTAAGCGCACACTTTGAAGGTTTTTCTCACAGAAAAATTCAGACTCAGAAAAGCAATTTTAGCACTTGAATAATCGTGAAAAGCCCTTGAAAAACTTTGCATGAAGAGATGAGAAGCGAGTGCTTATATACCCATGAAAAAGCAAGGATTTGATTTCCATAATAACTCTGAAAATACTCAGTATCTTAAAAGGAAATAAATCCTTCAAGAATGTATTTTTTCAGGAAATCATATCTTTTAACGATAAGATAAAATCTTTTGAAAAATATTTTAGGAGAACAATATTATTTAGGAAAGTACTCTTTCTAAAACACAATATTATCAGAAAATCGATCCCAAATATATTAGGAATTTTAGCAGTAGAAAAACTCTTAAAAATCTTTGAAAACCGATTTTTACACTCGCTGCCCTCAGAACACTGCAGACCTGTTTGCTCAATTGTTCTGAGCAGTGTTTTGAGTCAGCTTAAATAATTTCTTCAAGGTGAGTGTTAATTCAAGTTCTTCTTTGGCATATTAACAAGAATGTAGACAAATATAACAAGTACTTAGCCCTCAGACTCTGAAGACTCTTGTACTCTGCAGATGATGTGCACATATATCTACTTTGATGATTTCAGCTTCTTCGACCTCTTCTTCAGGGTGTTTGCAAATTCTATCGCTTTCAACATACAACTTTATGACATAGCTTCAAACATGATATTTCGAACTGATCTCCAGGATGTTTGCAATCTATCTTATCACATAATTCTAGCACTCAACTCAAGCCAAGCATAATTAGCATATTTGGGTTGTAATCTGCAAAACCTTATATAATATTGATTCAACAAATTCCCCCTTTTTGATGATGACAAACCAAATGGCCATTAAAAAATGAGACAAGGCAAAGCGCAAAATATTAGTGCCAAGATAGTTCAAGAAGCCAATTCACATAAGAGAGAATAATAACAATAGAAAGTCAGCTTAAAATAGGCAGACCAATCAAAGCATGGTCATAATTATCTTCCCCCTTTTGACATCATCGAAAAGGTCGAGGAAACCATCTGCATAAATTCAGTAGGGATGCACCCACCACCACGGGTAGTGAGGGAAATGACCGCAATGCACTCAAGTATATAGTACAGTAATGATATTGGCCATCCGAGTCACGCACAAACAGGTAACACATGCAATAGGCTAAGTTATAGCATAAATGCAGATACTATCCAAAAACAGCCATAAATTGTTAGTAGGCACATACATAACCAAGTGTTTGAAAAATAGTGTTGGAAACATGGGAAGGAACAGGTTCAGGTAGAGGAAGGTGGAGGAGAAAATTTGGGCTGTGAGGGAAAGACGGGTACTCAGCAGATCCTCGTGATGCTTTGCATTAAGAGTCTTTTCCTCTGTAAGCGCTTGCTTCACTTCAGCTATCCCCCCCTTCAAAGTGATCGAATCCTGCAACAGAGTGACAATTGTAGGACCACTGGATGTGGAGGCATAACTGGGAATATGGCCAAGAGGTGTTTGGAACCCCTGTTCTGAAGGTGCACTGTCGCCTTTTGTAATCTTGAACCCACACCAAATCAATGTACTGTTGCCAATCTCATCACTAATATGAAGGCCTACTTTCTTCCGTAATGGAATCCCAAGCTTCTCAAACACTGACGTCAGCAAGAACCAATACCCCATGTCATGAACCTTGGTTGTGTTGGCAATTCTCCCAATATGGCTAATCATGATTGCAGGCAAGTTAATTTTTTCACCCCTATCTAACAAATCAGTGTAGCACATAGCCATGGGATCAGCAAGGTTGCATCTCTAACCTCAGGGAACAACATTTGTAATCACAAACCAAAACAACAACCGATGCAAGGGCATCATTTCCCCCTTTTTCACAGACCGGGACACAGTCAAATGAGGCTTTTGGCCAGTCTTTGGGTCAGTGCCAACAACCGTTCTTCAGCTAAGATGCTCTTGTCCTCTCTCACATACACATCAAAACCTTCAGAGGACACCCCAAGTAACTCACCTAACTTCTTAGCATCAAACCGCACTTCATGACCATTAATTATACTTGGCACCACTCCATTGGTGACAACATAGTTTGCATAGAACTCAGCTAAATCTGGGATCGAACACCCTCTCTCAGGATCTGTGAACAATTCTAACCATCCTTGGGCTTCTAACGTCTCTACAAACACCCCAAGCCCCGGTTCCTGAAAGTATGACGTCTTAACTACCTTCCCCCGAACCACAAATTTTTGGAGAAAATTCTCATATCTCTCAACAAGTGTCATGTTCTTCCTGACTTTCTTTTTCTTTGGTTCATCAGACTCTTCAACCAGTTCGGATATTTGTTATGCGATAACCCGTTCATCCTCATCACTATCTTCAGCATCCTCATTAATAAAATCATGACCCATACGTTCAAGATCAAAACCCTGTGATTCCTCAACCAACTTGGCTTTATTCCCCCTTAATCCAGACTCGGCCACAACCGGGTCATATACCACTCACTCCCAACCCGTAACTGGGTGTACTAAGGGTACCATATCAGGGTTCAAATCAACTGTCTTTAACTCTAAGCTTTTCAAGAACCCAAAAATAGAGGGATTAATGAAAAAGAAGGTGAGGGAGTATTTTTCACACCAATTGAGTACGCTTGTGGCGATGGTGCCGGTAATTCTTCCTCAAAATTCATCCAATTTCCTCCCCTTTTCCTTGATAATTGGCCCGTAGTGATCTCGGGTGAGAAGCTTTGAGTTTGGAGGATGCTTGACCGCCACGAGTTCTTACCATTGTGAGGATTTGAGGTGATTTGGAGTTAGGGTTTTGAGGGGGTTTAAGGAAAGAGAGGGAAATAGAGAGAGAGAGATGAACAGATTTTGGAAAGAGAGAGTGTTTTGCATGCAGCACATCATTACACTAGTTATGGTATAAATTATAGGTTAGGTGTAATGAAAAAGGAGATTTCAATTTCCAACATTCCTTTAATAATGCCACTTGGTCAGCACATGATACAAACAGTGGTCATGCTTGTTCCTGGAGCCTGTTTTTACTGTTAACAGTTCGGTGTCTCAGGACACTAAGGGCAATATCGTTAGACCTCAATGAGTGTCAGCATGTTACTTTCCACACATATGCCAGTAAAAGCACAAGAATTGAATGCATCCATTGGAATAATGTATTTGGCCTAACGACCCTTAACTAGTCAATCATTGGGGGTTAATTAAGCATGCTCAAGCTCTTTTAATCAAACCCAATTCAAGCCTATTCCTTTCAAATTGATCTCTACTTAGTGCCTTGGTAAAAATATCAGCAATTTGTTTATTAGTGGCACAAAAATTCATTGAAATCTAGCCCTTTTCAACATTGTCTCTTAAGAAGTGATGGCAAACATCTATATGCTTAGTCCTTTTATGTTGACACAGATTTTTGGCAATGTTAATTGCACTTGTATTATCACAAAAGATGGGAATGTATCCCGTATCAACACCAAAATCTTTGAGTTGTTGCCGTATCCACAACAATTGAGCACAACAAGAAGCAACCGCTACATGCTCGGCTTCTGCTGTGAACATGGCAACTGAGTGCTGTTTCTTTGTAGATAAGAGACCAAACAGGGTCCAAGAAAAGCAGCCATACCTGAGGTGCTTTTTCTGTCAACTAGAGATCCAGCATAATCAGCATCTGCATACCCAATGAGATCAAAATTGCACCCTCGAGGATATCATGAAGCTCAGTCCGAGGTCAAATGTTTCCTCATAATCGATCCCCTCTTCTTGATTGTAACCCTAAACCACCACCCTGGCCTTGTTCCGAGTGACTGTTCCAAACGCATCCAGTTTGTTCTTGAATACTCAGTTGGTGCTAATTATCGATCTGTCCTTAGGCCTTGGTTCAAGGTGTCAAACCTTGTTCCTTTCGAACTGATGAAGCTCTTCTTGCATAGCAGTAAGACAATCAAAATCTGCAAGAGCTTCATGAACATTTTTTGGCTCAATGTTAGACAAAAACGCATAGAAGGCACAATAGTTTTTGACTTTAGACCGAGTTTGCACCCCTGTGTTAATATTAGATATAATTAGATCGAGAGGGTGCGAACTCTGATGTTTCCAAGCTTGCGGAGTAAGAGGAGTCGCAGACAGTCTCTCCTGAACACTCGATGAAATAGGGTCTGGATCTGTTCTAGAGCCTGTTCCCACAGTTGTTCAAGAAGGCTCAGGATGAGTGGATTGGTTTTGTCTCAGTTCAGGTTCAGCAGAGCTTCCCCTTGATTGGTTGGCTACCTGTCCACCTTTTAGATTTTCAGATCCAGAACTTGTTTCATCTTCAGGAAACTTACCATTTTCTTCCATGGAGTTTTGAGTGAGCGAAGAGTCTTTCCTTATAAGACCCAGTTGGAATTCTTCATCCTGTACATCATGCTCAACCAAGGAGTTAGATTCATCAAACAATACATGCACACTTTCCTCAACACATAAGTTTCTTTTGTTGAACACTTTATATGCCTTACTGTGTGAGGAGTATCCTAAAAATATGGCTTCATCACTCCTTGGGTCAAACTTTCCTAAGGATTCCTTCCCATTATTATGCATATAGTTTTTAGGGATCCAATTGAAATGTTGAATTTCAATTAAGAATTAATCAAAGGCAATAAAGAACTAATTATGAATAGTTTCTTTTTAAAGAAATCAAAAATAGGAAAGGGGGCGGATGTAGCCAAGTGGATCAAGGCAGTGGATTGTGAATCCACCATGCGCGGGTTCAATTCCCGTCGTTCGCCCACCAGCCATTCTATTATGGGTTGGGTATAATAGTGGATCCTGATTCGACATTGTTACAATTATTTATTTTTCCGCCTTTGTGTTAATATTTGATTCCATCCAGAAATAGATTTTCTTCCCTATGAGTTCGAGTCTCAATAAGAATGCTAGTTCTTACTGTTCCTAAAATTACATATGAAAATTAAATATATAAATAACATATATAAATATATCACACCAATTCCTGATGAGATTTCATTGATACAGAGCCAATTCCAATAGACTTATTGGAGGGTCCCATTGGCGTGCATCCAGTAGGAATTGAACCTACGAATTCGCCTTTGCATCCAAACACCCTCAAGTGCATGATATTGGGTTTTCTTCCTTTGAAAAGTTCGTAGGGAGTCTTGTTGAGTATAGGTCTGATCATGCATCTATTTATAATGTGACTTGATGTATTCAATGCCTCTGCCTAAAAGTTTCTAGGAAGACCATTAGCGACAAGCATTGTCCTAGTCATGTCTTCTAAGGTATGATTTTTACGCTCTACCTCCCCGTTCTGTTGGGGTGTTCTCGGGGTAGAAAAATTGTGATCAACACCATGTTTATTACAATAATCACTAAAGCTTGCGTTTTCAAATTCTTTGCCATGGTCAGACCTTAGACTTACTAATGGGTGTCCTACTCTCTTTTCAATTTTCTTAAGAAGCACAAGAAACTTCTCAAAGGATTCATCTTTTGATGCTAAGAATAAGGTCCAAGTGAACCGAGAGTAGTCATCCACTATGACAAACACATACTTATTCCCACTTCTACTCGTGATCTTCATAAGACCACATAGATCAACATGTAGGAGTTCAAGAGGTCGGGAAGTGCTCACATATTTCTTTGACTTGAAAGAAGTCCTTACTTGTTTTCCTTTAGCATAAGCGGCGCACACTTTGTCATCATTGTACTTGATGGAAGGTAGTCCGACTACTAGGTCTTTAGAAACAAGTTTGTTCAAAAGAGAGAGACTTGCATGACCTAGCCTTTTGTGCCAAAGCATAGCATCATCCTCAAGAGCACTTAAACAAGTCACATGATTGTGGGGAAGTGAGAGAACACAAGCTTTATACACATTGTTGTATCGCTTCCCCCTCAATACAACATCACCGGATTTGACATTGGTAATCCAGCACTGATTTGAAGAAAATTTAACATGATTACCACGATCACATAGTTGGGATATGCTTAGCAGATTGTGTTGTAATCCATCAACCAAGTACACATTATCAATGGAGTGAAAGAGTGATTTACCTATCTTACCTATACCGACAATTTTTCCAGACTTGCCATTTCCAAATGCCACTCTCCCTCCATCAAAGGCTATAAGTGAGAGGAAGTTTGATCTATCTCCCGTCACGTGCCTTGAGCAACCACTATCCAAGAACCATAGCTGGTTGCCTCCTCTCACTTTAGCCTACAAAACAACTAAGTGTTAGTTTTGGGAACCCAAATCCACTTGGGTCCCATTCCTTTAGACATGAAGATTAACTCATCTTTTTTAATCCATATTTACTTAACATATATAGAGTTTCTTTCCATGGCCCCTTTTCTCAAAGGGCAAGTGTGCTGATAATGACCAGTCTTTCCACAGTGAAAACAGATGGTCTTTTCTTGAAGTCCAACGTACTTCTTGTCTACTGGCTTAGTGAAAGGTCTATTCACAAATCCTAGCCCCCTTTTATTTCTGGTATGGTGAGTGTTTAGATAATTAAGCGCTTCTGAGGAACTGTTCCAGCGCCTGTTTTGAGCGAGGTCAGATTTAACCTTATGAGCATGTGCTTATGAGGAACTGTTCCAGCGCCTATTCTGAATGAGGTCAGATTCGGCCTTATGAGCTTTTTCAAGCAATTGGTTATTTTCACTAACCAAGGATTCTAGCCTAAGTTTCAGTTCTAGAGACTCACTTTCCAGTCTTGTAAGATCAGAGTTAAATTCTCTCTCTTGTGTTCATAAGGTGCTTAAGTGCATCAAGGTCATTACCAAAGGCAAGGCTCTTTTCTTCTGCTTCAATTTTTTCACACGTTCAAGTTCTTTTAGCGTGTCAAGATCCTTGCTTAAGGCAAAAGCTTTTTCATCTTTTTCAGAGGTGAGAATCTCATTTGCCTACTCAAGTTTTTGTATGGTTTTTTCAAGCATTCGGACATCCCTTTTTAACTTGGAAGAAGTATCTTTAAGCATACAATTCTTAGTGCTTATTGCCTCACATTCATCCATTAAGGAAAATAGTAATTTTAGAATTTTTCTTTTGTTAAAACCACTTACCTTTTCCTTGAATTGAGACATGGTTTCATCTGATTCTGAATCAGCTTTGGATTCGCTTTTGGCCATGAGTACCAGTGCTTCAGCTTTGTCTTGGGAGCTATCATCTTCTTTTGAAGCTTCACCCCATGCTAGCACCATAGCTTTAGTGAATTGCTTGGCAGTTCCACTCAGCTGTGATTTTTTTTCGCGGTTTCGGAACTGTTCTGAAGCCTATTCTTTCTTCTGCATGGGGCAATATTTTACAATGTGGTTATGTTTTCCACATCTGAAACATCTAGAGGTTTGGTCTTGGTCGCTGTTCTGTGTTTTGCTGATATTCCCCTTCTTGATGCTCTTTCCAACCTTCTTGAAGATTCCTTGTGGTGCACTCATCTTTTCAGGATCTCTCAAGGTGTTAGCCAAGGTGTGAGAACTCCGCTCTAATACCACTTGTTAGATTTTAATCCACAAGGACACAAGAGGGGGGGGGGGGGTGAATTGTGTCTACCAATTTTTCGAACAGTTTCAAAAACACTCGTGAGAACTGTTTGGAGTAAGTGTTTCTAGTGAGACAGAAACCAAACTTATTTCAGAACACTCGTGAGATCGGTTTGTGATGCGTGTTCTCAGTGAAACAGAAACGAAAGTAATTGCAAAAATAGTAAAGGAGATACAATATTTTTACGTGAAAAACCACCTCTGGCTCAACTGAGGTGTAAAAACCACGACCTACCACTGTAGGATTTCAACAACACTTTCACTAAACGGGTCGAACACGTTACAACCGTAACACACGTAACTTAGTCTACCCAAGACTCTCGTTACAAACACACATCCAAAGTCTCCCAAGACTTGGATAAGCTCACACGGACAACACGTCCACCGTCTCCTAAGAGACCTCGTCCAACTTGGACAAATACTCACGGACACAATGTCCACACGTCCCCTAAGAGACCATGTCCAACAACTTGGACAACCTCTAATCACGGTGGCGGAAAAGAGATAAAGAACACCTTACTTGAATACTTCTAAATAAGCTAAGTGTAAGGTACAATACAACTCCTATTATGCCAATAATGAACACTCGATTAAGCGCACACTTTGAAGGTTTTTCTCACAGAAAAATTCAGACTTAGAAAAGCAATTTTAGCACTTGAATAATCGTGAAAAGCCCTTGAAAAACCTTGCATGGAGAGATGAGAAGCGAGTGCTTATATACCCACGAAAAGCAAGGATTTGATTTCCATTATAACTCTGAAGATACTCAGTATCTTAAAAGGAAATAAATCCTTCAAGAATGTATCGTTTCAGGAAATCATATCTTTTAAGGATAAGATAAAATCTTTTGATACCCACGAAAAAGCAAGGATTTGATTTCCATAATAACTCTGAAGATACTCAGTATCTTAAAAGGAAATAAATCCTTCAAGAATGTATTTTTTCAGGAAATCATATCTTTTAAGGATAAGATAAAATCTTTTGAAAAATCTTTTAGGAGACCAATATTATTTAGGAAAGTACTCTTTCTAAAACACAATATTATCAGAAAATCGATCCCAAATATATTAGGAATTTTGGCAGTAGGAAAACTCTTGAAAATCTTTAAAAATCAATTTTTGCACTCGCTGCCCTCAGGACACTGCAGACCTGTTTGCTCAATTGTTCTGAGCAGTGTTCTGAGTCAGCTTAAGTAATTTCTTCAAGGTGAGTGTTAATTCAAGTTCTTCTTTGGGATATTAACAAGAATGTAGACAAATATAACCAGTACTTAGCCCTAAGACTCTAAAGACTCTTGTACTCTGCTGATGATGTGCACATATATCTACTTTAATGATTTCAGCTTCTTCGACCTGTTCTTCAAGGTGTTTGCAAATTCTGTCGCTTTCAACATACAACTTTATCACATAGCTTCAAACATGATATTTCGAACTGATCTTCAGGATGTTTATAATCTGTCTTATCACATGATTCTAGCACTCAACTCAAGCCAAGCATAATTAGCACATTTGGGTTGTAATCATCAAAACCTTATATAATATTGATTCAACAACTGAAAATATGTTGTTAATCACTATCATCACTATGCAATTAAAAAGAAGAATTCACTATCATGACAATGCATATGGCAAGCACAATCACTATCGTCACTTAGTAAAAAAAAAAAAAACCAAAATTTAATGATAACCAGTTTACAATTGGGTTAACAACTTAAATATCAATGATTCACCTTCATCAATGTGCAGTTAAACATTGCTAAACAACGACATTGATATTCACTATCATTGAAATACTTATGCTAACTTCTTGTATTCACCCACAAATTAGAGCTTCACGATAGACTTATATACACTAACTGTTTGTATTCAAATGTTTCATATATTAAAAACATATATATTTATATGCTTCTTTCTGATGAAATAGCTCAATTTTGGGTGTAACCAATGCATACTCGATCTTCTTCTTGAATGGCCTTCGGTTTTAGGATTTATGATTAGAGGAGCATTGCATTGTGGAGTTTGAAAGCAATACGGATGTTTAGGGCATGTGGCATAGACAATCGTGGAGGGAGGAAGAAGGGAGGGAAGTTTAAGCATCACAATTTTCAATTTTAAACAATTTCCTTTTAAAAAAATTTTGGCGTCACTTTTGACCTACAATAGCTAGTTGTGCGGGGCCCAACAATGACATTTGAGACACTAAAATTTTTGTTAGTCGCATAATAGATCAAAGTATAAATTCAGTGGCATGTTAGACAAAAATAAAAAGGTCGGTGGCATGCTGACCAAATAACTCCATTAGAAAAAGGGCCAACAAATTATGAATTTGTAAAAAAGAAAAAATTAATTTGAGAAGATGAATTTTGTGCATCTCAAAAATTTAGTACTATGATTTAAAAAGAGAAATGAATATTCTTCTTGAATAAAATGAGTATGAATTTATGAGGGTTCCTTATGATAGAAGAAAATGGTGAACATAATGGCCAACCTCACTTCTGAGCACCGTCCACTCCATGCCGTCCTGAAAATTCAAGCTTCCCCTTCAGTTAGGGGCGAAGCCACCGTGGGGTCAGTGGGGTCAGCCGACACCCCTCACAAAAAAAAATAAATTAATATACGTCTGATAATTAAAAAAAAATAGGTATATATATTGAATGTGTGCAAATGATACACGAAATGTGTCTTGCTTCAGCGGTCTGGGAGGATGCTTTGCAAGTCTGAGGTCGCGGGTTCGAATTTACACACTGCCTTTTTTTCGGTTTTTTTTTCACTTTTTTTAAAAGCCCAGTTGCTGTTGCCCACTGCTCGACAGCGACTCCACCTCTGTCTTCGGTCTTCCTCTTATCCTCTCAATCGCCACTGCTCTTCTTCGAGTCTTCCACCGTCTGCCACCTCACATTCTCACTCTCAGGCCTCAGCTCAGCAAGTACAGCAACCTCAGCCTCGGCCCTCAGGCCTCTGCCTTTGCTTCGCCTCTAGCAGTCTAGCCAGAGCCCCGAGCCCTCTACCCAGCAGTGCAGAACGCCCGAACACAGAACCCTAAGTCCCTAACCGGCTAACCTGCGGGCCACGACTGAGTGACTGATGAGTGACGACTCAACCACTAGGTCCACCATGCCACTGCCCCACTGCGGCACTGCCCACTGCAGCCCACAACCCCACACGGACACCGAACAGTCAGACACGGCCACACCCCAGTGCCCCAGATTGCCCAGTGCCCACTGAACAGTCTGAACTCAAGTTCTCAACTCCCTCTTCAAATTTGTGAGCTTCTCTTTTAATTGATTCTTCAATTTGTAGCCTAATAAGTTATAAGTTTACATTATCTGATTTAATTTGTGAGTTTATAATGTTTATTTGTCAATTGTAATTTCAAATTTGTTTAACCTATATGTTTAATTTCAATTCTAGGTTAAATTTCAATTTGTAGATTAGTTTATTATATTCTTTAATTTTTTGAGTTTCTTTGCCAATTTCAATTCCAACTTTGTTTAATTTATATGTTTCATTTCAATTGTAGGTTATCTCTTAATTTCTAGATTGCTTTTTTTTTATAGTTTAATTTGTGAGTTTATTTGTTAATTTCGATATAGAATTTATTAAATTTATATGTTTGATTTCAATTATAGGTCAAAATGCATAGATATTTCAAAAAGATAGCTAAGGAATCCTCATCGTTACCTTCAAGTTCGAAATCCGAAAATTCGCCTTTGAATGAAGAAGGTAGAAATGACGTCACTCAACCACAACCACCATCTTGTGGTGTAAATGCCAATTCCACTCCCTTTTCTACTCAAAGAAGTCGGGTTGATGTAAATGCTCTTCCATCTGATCCAAGAGAAAGAAAACCAATGTCACAATACCATCCAGATGAACGTGATGAGGTAAGAAGAGCTTATCTTCAAAAAGGCCCATTTCAACCCCGAAATCATGCTTTCCCTCAAACACTCATGTCTGGAAATATGCATCGATTCAATAATGCTTGGTTTGGTGAATATGGCAATTGGTTGGAATATAGCATAAAGGAAGATGCTGCATTTTGCTTGTGTTGCTATTTGTTCAAAAATGATGAAATAAGCCATTTTGGTGGAGATGCATTTACAACAAAAGGATTTAAGAGTTGGAATAAGATGGGTAGATTCAAAAAGGATGTTGGTGGGGTAAATAGTATTCATAACCAATTTGTTAAACGATGCGAGGACCTTATGATGCAAAAACAATCGATACAAACTGCATTGGAAAAACAATCAGCACATGCTAAAGCTGAGTATAGGACTCGTTTGACTGCTTCGGTTGATGTATCAAGATTGCTTTTGTTTGAGGGTTTGCCTTTCCGAGGTCATGATGAAAGTGAACATTCAAAAAGGAAAGGAGTTTTTCGTTCCATTCTAAAGTTTCTTGGAGAAAAGAATGATAATGTAGGAAGTGTTATTTTGAAAAATGCTCCTGGTAATTGTATAATGTATTCCCCTGACATCCAAAAAGATATTGCAAATGCATGTTCAAGAGAAACTGTTAATGCTATTCTTGAAGAAATTGGGGATGGATATTTTGCTGTATTAGCAGATGAATCCCGAGATGTCTCTTGTAAACAACAAATGGCTATTGTTTTGAGATACGTTGACAAAATGGGGTTCGTTATGGAGCGCTTGGTTAGCCTTGTTCATGTCACTAGCACTACCGCATTGTCATTGAAAGAAGAAATTTATTCTGTGCTTGCTAAGTTATCCTTGAGCCCATCCCGAATACGAGGACAAGGGTATGATGGGGCTAGTAATATGAGGGGGCACATCAATGGACTTAGAACTTTGATTTTGCAAGAAAATCCATCGGCACATTATGTTCATTGTTTTGCTCATCAACTTCAATTGACTCTTGTTGGGGTTGCAAATGGACATCCTCATATTAAAGGGTTTCTTGAGTTGGTCAATCTGACTTTGAATGTGATTGGAGGTTCTTCTAAACATCGAGATGAATATTGAACAAGACAATCGGAGAAAGTTGAAGAAGCATTGCGAATGGGTGAGCTTGTAACTGGGAAGGGTTTGAATCAAGAACTAGGACTGCAGAGACCTAGTAACACTCGTTGGGGATCTCATTTTAAAACATTTGTGAATCTTATTGTCATGTTTGCTCCAATTGTTGATGTCCTTGATGCTCTTGCAACGGATACCGATTCTGATGATAATGTTAGAGGTCAAGCTATTTTGGATGGTATTCAAACATATGACTTTGCTTTTTTATTACATCTTATGAAATTGGTGTTAGGCATTACAAATGCATTGAGTCAGACATTGCAAAGAAGGGATCAGGACATTGTAAATGCTTTGTCACTACTTGGTACAACTAAGAAGCAATTACAACGCACAAGGGATCGTGGATGGGATGCTTTGATTGATGATGTTAAGTCATTTTGTCTGAAACATGACATCGAGATTACTAATATGGAGGATTTTCCTCCACTTCGTGCTCGGGGAAAGTCTAAACGTAGACTTTCTTCGGTGACAAATGAGCATTACTATCGTGTTGATGTGTTCTATTCGATTCTTGATATGCAAATGCAAGAGCTTAATAGTCGCTTTACTGAGGCAAGCACTGATTTGCTAATTGGCTTGTCTTGTTTGAGCCCTGCCGACTCATTTGCTAGCTTTGACAAGGACAAGGTACTTAGGATGGCTCGACTGTATCCAGATGATTTTGATGATTTAGGCATTGAGGCCCTTGGTTTTGAGTTGGACACTTACATCGATAACATGCGTGATGATGAGAGATTCTCTGACTTGAATGGACCTAGTGAGCTCTCTACAAGGATGATTAAAAAAAAGAAGCATTTGAGCTTTCCTCACGTGTACTTATTGCTGAAGTTGGCATTGATTCTACCAGTTTCTACAGCAACAGTTGAAAGAGTCTTCTCTTCGAAGAGGTATATCAAGACCAACTTGCGCAACCGAATCTCAGACGAGTTTTTGAATGACACTGTTATTACTTATTTTGAGGATGATTTGTTTGAAAGTATATCTACTGATGATATTTTGCATCGCTTTCAAAATATGAGGTCTCGTCGAGGACAATTAGATTAGATGTAATGTAATCGTTATTTAATTTCAATTTATGACTATTGTTAAATTTTATATTGTGTACTATTAATTCCGACACCCCTCTTCGATTTTTCTGGCTTCGCCACTGCCTTCAGTTTGGGTTGACACTGCCTCTGTTTTCTTGCTTTTCCCTTGGGTTTTTTGCCAAGCGGCGAAAAATTAGTTCGTCTAAAAGGCCAAATCCAGAAAAGATGGTGGCCAAAAAATTGCAAATTCGGGCTAAAGGGTGAATTTAATCGATGGGGGATACAAAAGCAGATTTAATCGATGGAGATGGGTATATTTAATCGGCAACGAGCGATCTAGCGATAATTCGACTCCAACTGAGAAGGATACCGGCAACTAAAATCAATTCTTACAGTCTCACGTCCTCCCATTCATGCTATGTTATGGAAGATTTGATAGTTGCAAAACAGCCTTGACAACAAACAGAGGAGTTTGCTAATGGAGAGTGGAGCTAGTGAGCTTTGGTAATGGGATTTGTAGAAGTGCTTCCGTACTTTATCATCATTTTCAGTTAGGTGTTTCGCTATTTAAAAAAGAAAAAAGGGGTGACCGGGAGTCGGTTCGGTGCTCTAGCTTTATGTGCAAATAGGACAACTATTTTGAAAGCCTATATTCATTTTTCAATAAAGATGTTCAGTACTTTAAAATTCATCATTTTTCAAAGTAGTAGAATAAACTTTTTCTAAACATAAAAATCTTGTGATTTGGTTCTATAAGCAAATTTCATATATTCTTTTTCTAGTGTTACTTAATTAGCATAATATTTTTTCATCCAAATTAATTTATTACTAAAGTATTCTAATTAATTGCAAAAATAAAAACAGAATTAAAAAAAGTGAATGTCCGTCAAAAAAAAAAAGAGGACGAAAGATAAAAAGACATATATATATTTTCTAAAAAGAAGATATTCATTTTCATATCAAATATGTTCATTCATGCATAGATTAATATAACGATATCCTATTCTTAGAAAAAGATATTTATTGTTTCAAAAGTTTAATCATTTTTAAAATTCTTTTCGTTTTTTTATATTACCATCCTCCCTCCCACCCCCCTAAAAAAAGAGACAACATGTTCCTTCACTTCCTTGTGCTCTAATAAGCATGCCTTATATGAATATGAATAAAATTTTAGTAGAAGCAAGTACTATCTTAATATCTCATCGCCAAAATTGTCCTTTTCCACCTAATTTTTCCCTTTATTTTATTTTTCATTTTAAAAATTGAGTTCTAGCAGAAAGTTGAATTATTTTTATGTAAATTTTCAGTTGCTTTATATTTTAAATTGCATTTATACATGCATAATAATTCATTTTTGCAATAAGTCTTTTACAAATTAATATATGAATTGAAATATTAATTTTTCATATCGATATACTATCTATATGCATATTAGTCTTAGTTAATATAATTATTCGTTAATTTTCAATAATAAAATATTAATTGAACAGCATAGATCAATTATGAGATGACATAGATCAAATTTAACATTCAAATTTTATATAATTTTTGTAAGATTATATTCATTTTGTAAGATGTACATGTTCATTTTGTAAAAGTTAATATCAATTAAAAAAATGTCGTAAAATCAATTGTTTAAAGAATACATAACTTTTAAATTTTTTTGAAGTGTTTCAATTGTGTCAGACAATAGGTGCATACACATTCACTTGAACCTTTTAATATCTTTTTTTTTTGTTTTAGTTATCAACAAGTATTCATCTTAAAATAATGATATTCATTTTTTTGGAAAAATAAACTGCACTTTCTTAGAACATGATATTCATTTTTTTCTATAACTAGTCAATTTTTAGATGCAATTTAAAAAAATAATCAGCTCCTTTAGGGAAAAGGGGGAGCTGAGTGTAAAACCCATACTCTTAATTGCATATTCTAATACCCAACTAGTATTTAAAAACAATTTTTTTTAAAAAAATAAAACTAGGTACTCATTTTCTTAGATATCAATGTTCTTTTTTTTAATAAGTAGACACTCATTTTCTAAAATATCAATGTTCTTGTTTATATAAATATATATTCATTTTTGTGCAAGTAAATATTCATTTTCTTAAAAGTGTGCCATTTTAGTTTCAAAGATTTATCATGCGCCATTTGTCTCTCCCTTATTGCTAATTGCCAACTTTGCTTCTATTGGGGCAATTCCAAAAACAATGTGAAGACATTACGTGCCAAATCTTACATTTATTCTCCCATAAAATAATATTATTTTTAAAAGTATTCATTTTAAAATGTCAATAATCATTTATTAAAAACTTTATTGAAGATTGGATTAAAAATGAATATCTGCTTTATAGAAAATGAATATGCCTATTTTAAAAATGGATACGATTTAATTTCGGTTAATTCTTAACTATAGAAATTTGTGACTTCCTATAGTAACTTTTTTATTTGTTAAAATGTTATATGGAGTAGTTGTTAGAAAATGAACATTAGCTACACTAAAAACATATATTGTATGTCAAAAAGAAAAAATGAGTTACGACTATAAAAGGGTTGCCAATAGAAGCCATGTTCCAGTAGATTATGTTCTGCAAAATGCAGAGCGCAACAGACGAGACATGGAATGAACTGGAAAAAGTATTGTAGAAGAGGGAGAGTTAATCCTAAGGTACCCTGACATATGGGACATTAATTTTTTAGGGCCTAAGTTTTTGGAGTGAATATTTTAGTACCTCGACAATTGCTAACTGAATTTTTAGATGCCCTCCGTTTTTCTTAAGTCCTTAAACTTTTAAAATTTGTATTTTAATCCAAATCCTTAAAAACTTACTTTCGAAAATTGAAAATTTGTGCATGTCTTTGCAGCACCTTACTTAAGTCCTCCATCATTTGGTATTAGAGCCCCGTGACAAAAAATAATTAAGATAATTAAGCTATTTAATAATTGATTAAACTAATTAACTGTGATTAATGCTTGAATCATCACCTGCTTACTGTGGTCCAAATTATTCACACATTGTTAACTCACATACCGGAAGAAATTTTTTCAATAGCACCTTAATTAAACTATATCACTGATATAATTATATGTAATTTACCTTTCTCTAGTTAACGAAGTTAGGCATAATAGAAAATCTACTTCAAGTATTAGTACTCTACTTTAGCATAAATGTCCTTTGGAAAACCCAAAAAATAAAAATTTATTTCCTTAGCATGATATAAAAATTAAAAAAGAAGTAGGGGAAAAATCAGCTGAAAAATCGTATAAAAAGGCAGAAAAAGAAGAAGAGCATGGAGTTTAGGAGTATACTCTTGAAGAACTACAAGATCTGTTCGAAAAAGAACAAAATCCAGAAGAATTAAACAAGATCATGAGCATAATTAGTGATAAACATGAGATGTTGTCTGATGATAATGAAGAGACAAATAATGTCCAAATAGAAGAAGAAATATATTAGTAGATGAATCTCATTAAATTAGAAGATCTTAATATGTTAGCATGAGAAGAAGTCAGAAGAAAACTTGATAAAAAATATGGTAAAATGACTGATGAGATCAATGAGATTGGAGAAGAACTCGACTTAAGAAAAATAGAGACCAATTTAACTAACAATATTGTTCCTAGGCTTGAAGAATTTGGTGAACCTTCTAGAAGAAATACTCATTTTATAAGACATAGGTATGTTCCAGCAAGACGTACAACCAATTTTTATTTTAGGTTTATCCCAAGGAAAACTACTACCTTTGAAGAAATTGGCCTTACCCCATTTAGCCAAACCGTATATATCTTAAACATAGATAGAGCTTATAATAGAGAGGAAATATTTGAGGATTGGAAAAGAGGCATGAATAGCATCTTAAACCTAAATACTACATGGACTGCTCCAAATTTTCTAAATTACATCGAGCATGATTTTTCTGGCACTGTAGTTGTCTGATATGACTCATTGAATGAAGACAGTAAAAATACATTAAGAATGATGGAAATGCCAGCAGCTATGTTCAAAAATCTATGCAAGGAAATTGAAACCGAATTCAATGGAGCTAAACTTGATTATGAAGAAAAAGCAAGAGAATGAAAGAGAAAGATTAATAATACAGAATTGTAGGATATGAAATATCTGAAAAATTGTGTTGCTGAATTTAGTCAATATTATTGCAAAATTGGGCACAATGAAACCAATCTTGGTATGTTCTATGATAAATTTTCATATCCTATAAGTTTCATAATTAATGAAAAATACATTACATGGCTTTAAAGAACAAATGTCATTGATACCCTTGGTTCAAGAATCTCTTATTTAAGAAAATGGGTCAATGATAAATGTTTTGATCTCCAAAAGCAAAAGAAAATTAAGAAGCAATTTCTAACTTGTTGGGATTCACCTCATCAATAGGAAAAGGAACCTGAAAGGAGAAGAAAAAGAAAATTTTATAAGAAAAAGAGCTTTAACAAGCAAAGGGGAGAGAAATATAAAAAAAAATATTGTAACAAACTAAGCCCTAAAAAACAAAGATTTTTTAGGAAAGCAGCTTATTTTCTTGCAGGGAAAAACAATTGCAAATGATAGGCATGCGAAGAAGTAAGAAATTATGCCAATGAATGCAAAAATAGGAAGAATAATAAGCTGATTGAAATCCTAGCAAGCCTCGATTATGTTGAGCTCAGTGAAGATGAGGCATTAGATCTAGCCCTAAGTAGACATGGAAAATGGATCATTTGGTTCGGGTACGGTTCGGATCCAGTTCGGATTGGGTCGTGTTCGGGTTAAGCGACATTTTGGGTCGTTTCGGTTTGGGTCGGGTATGGTTCGGTTCAGGTCGATTTCAGGTCAACCAATTTTTGGTCAAATATGCTCGTCATGCCAAAACAAGCAACTTTATGGAAAATTTCAGGTCGAGTATGGTTCGGTTTGGGTCAATTCGGGTTTTAGGTCCAATTTCAGGTGATCATATTTCGGGTGTCGGGTTGGGTATGGGTCCAGGTCGTTCGGTTCGGGTTTTGGGTCTCGGGTCAATTTTGCTAGGTCTAGCCCTAAGTAGTAACAAAGGAATTGTTGAAATTATACTAGACAATGAATATGAAGAAAGTGATTATGAAGAAACACGCCATATGATGGAAAGTAGCTCGATTAGTCTTAGTGATTTTCAAGGAGAAGAGTTTGTTGTAGACAATGATAACGAAGAAGTCAAAGGAGATTGGATCCTTAACATAATTCAAAAAGACATGATCCATAAAAAATCAATCTTTCAATTAAAGAGTAAGTATGTATGTGAAATGATGGACGGAGATTTAGAAATCAAAGATTGTGAGTATGATGTGGGAGAAGTTAATCTCATTAATTGGGAAAATATCCTTAAGCACAACAAAGATAGAAAGTATAAGTATATACATGTTGAAGTGTCCAAGTTCAAATTACTCCATTACAATATTATAGCAAAAATATTGATATTTATGCTTTGCTCTGTGATATTAGGAATACCAAATTTAATAATCAAATTATCACGGGTATGAAGACCAATTTTTGCAATGGATCAACATGATTCAATTGCCGACCAGGATATTATATGAGTCTAAGAGATGAATTTACTAAAAACTTCGTATCCCTGAAGATAAAAAAAGTTGGGATGGACATAAAAAGAGGAGGATACCCGTTGAGGATATTTTGGAAAATTATCTACAAATTAGATAATATAATAGATCCGAAAACTAAGGTGACAAGGATAGAGGCAGAAAAGTTTGAAAGTCCTACCCCTACGCAAAAAATCTAGAGGATTAAATCCAATCCTCATGAGATAAAAATTGACAGGTCATGAATTTCTAGCTTTGCCAACCCTACTAAAATGAATAAGAAAATTGTGATAAAAATTGATGAGAATGGTAAAATTACCATAAAATTCCAATTATTAAAAAGCATGAGTGCAAGATTAGAATTGGGAGAAGGATCTTCATAAGCTAAAGAAGATCTTAAAGAAGATGATATGATTATTATGACTAGTAAAATGAGTAGAATGAGTGTTGAACCCGCAAGAAACAATGTTGGTCGAAGTATGAGTGTTGATAGAAAGGTCATTAGGTACAAAATAAGAACTATTAGTGAACCAATCTATGATGATGAATTAGTAAAAAACATGACAATGGAAATATGCTATGAAGCTACCAATACAAATCTTAATAGCACTTATATCCCAATAAAGGTGTGTTTAGAGGGATATAATAGGGATATAATAAATATGAATTGTGTGCTTACATAGATAGTGTTTGTTTTGTATGCTTTGAAAAAATATTATTATTTCCAGAATTTATATGTAAAAGAGCTAAGAGTCTGTTACAACTAAGGATAGCTGACAATAGTATATGAGCTATAATGAAGGTATAGAAGGGCTATCCATAGAATTAGGAGGAGTTCAATGCATTATACCAGTTCTATGGGCTACTGATAAACCCCTACATAATATGATTATTGGAAATAATTTTTAGAGATTATGTTCTCTATGCACGCAGACTATAAACCATATAATATTTACAATTAATGGTTACTCAGTTCCTATTGAAAAATTAAGTAAGGCTTACACTCATCAGAAAATTGAGTTTACACTCAGCCAGCGTGGTGAGAAAGTAATACCTGCACAACTAGAGGTATCATTAACAATTTCATTACTCGAGTTATCTTTTAAAGAGCAGATTGTCGAATAACAATAGAAATTATGCAAAGCACTCTACTATAATAATCCTCTAAAATTTTGGGATAAAGACAAGATATTTGCAAAAGTTACTTTATGAAATCTACTATTATTAGGGCCAAATAAATGGCGTGTACACACCAAGATATTTAAGAATTTGATAAACAAATTAAAGAACGTCTGGATAAAGGATTAATCAAGAATAGAAAGAGTTCTCACACCCATCGCACTTTCATCGTAAGAAATCATGCTGAAGAAAAAAGAGGTAAAGCATGAATGGTGATCAATTAAAAAAAACATAATGATAATACTGTCTTTGATGGTTATTATATTCATAACAAAACAATCCTTTTCAATAGAATTCAAGGGGCCTCTTAGTTCTTGAAACTGGGTTGCAAAAGCGGATAATGATAGATAAAAATGGATGAAGAAATCATTTCTTTAACCGCTTTTAGTTCCCCTCAAGGACATTATGAATGGATAGTAATGTCATTTGATTTGAAGAATGCACCTCAAATATTCCAAAGAAGAATAGATGACATCTTCGAAGACCTTAATTACCGTTGTCTAGTTTACATCGATGATATCCTTGTCTTTTCCAAAACCATAGAACAAAATGAATTTGATGTCTTAGTAGTCACCCAATGGTGCATTGATCATGGCATTATAATTGGAAAAAACAAATGCATTTATGCTAAATAAGAGATTAAGTTTTTAGGTCTAGAGATTAAAGTTGGACAAATTATTCTACAAAAGCATATTCTGAAAAAAATAGAAAACTTCCCTAAAAAGATTGAAGTTAGGAAGCAGTTAGAAAGGTTTCTTGGATGCCTTATATATGCTTTAGATTTCATTGAAGATTTAGCCAAGTTGAGAAATTCATTGCAACAGAAACTCAAGAAAGAAGTAAGTTGGACATGGACCCCTAATGATTCGAAGATTGTTCAAATTTTTTTCAAAAAGATGTATAAAAATCTTCCTATTCTTAATTTGCCTAATGATGGAGATGATTTAATTCTTGAAACATATGCTAGCAATGAGCATTAGAGTGTGGTACTCAAAATCAAAGGAGGAGAAAAACTATGCAAATATTGCAGTGGGAGTTTTAATAAAGTAGAATGCAACTATCCATGATGGAGAAAGAAATCCTTGCAATCATAAGGGAAATTGAAAAGTTCTTAATCTTTTTAGCCTCAAAACCTTTTCTTATCCGAACTGATTGCAATTGAATACTTGGTTTTGTGAAAAAGAATTTATCAAATATGCAAGTGTAAGGGTGACTCCTACGTTGGTAATTATGACTTAACAAATTTTCTTTCTTTATTGAACATATACAGGGATTGAAAAACTCCCTAGCAGACAGTTTAAGTCAAGAACTCGCCAATAGTGATCTCAGAATAGAACTCCTGCCACAAAAGGAGGAAATCCATAATGAAATGCCATTGCTGCTAGAACGGGTTTCTCCTTCTAGGAAAGTCCTTATTGATAATTTGGAATTTCATACAAAAATTAGATAACGATTTGGTTTGTTATCTTCTGCGTACCTAATAGCTCAAAGATTTTCCCTTTAATTACCTAAGATGTCCTTATGATAACCAAGAAAAAATAAGTTCTTATGTTCAACAAAAAGGGTTCAATGAGTGGTATATAGCCTACATCGACTATTATCATAATTATTCCTATTATATTTGGGAATCATGGAATCAACAATCTACTTTTCCTGAAAAGTCTGCAGTTGGTGGTGTCAGTTTCCCAGCAAATTTAATATCTGTAAATGACCCAATCATTAACGTCTGGGAATATGAGATGACAGATTACTTTATGGAAATCCCAGATCTGAAATTTTCATTTTTCTCAAGACTAACTAAATTTCAGCAATGCATGTTCAGAAAGATCCATTGGATTCTTACATCTCCTGATGGACCAACAAAAATTCCATATAATAGGTGCCTATATGTGGACGTACATTGTGCACTAATCAAGAATGAAAATGGAAAAGCCAAACCATCCCATTATCTTGTTCAAATTATTGATTTCGATGATCCCAATGATCAACGATAAGAATAGTTTCTAGAATGATGAGAATTAGTTAATGATCCTACTTTAGCAAGAGCCATCGATTTTTACAATATTTATCATCAAAGTTGGGCATTAATTGAACGAGAAAAAACATTAATGCATTGTGAAAACTCTACTTTTGCCTATGACAATGAGTTTAATGAATATATGAAGGTGGAGGGAGAATTTTTAGAGGATATCTTTGATTATCTCTTTGATATTGGAGTTGAAAAATTCTTATCAGGGAAAGGAAAAAAATATCTTCTTGAATTGTTTAAGAAATGGGATCTAGAGCATCTTCAATATGATGAAGATTTTGATTATTATCCAAATAATGATGGTCTGGAAGATATTATTGGAGATAAATGCATGTAGAATCTCAATAATGATGACTAGTCTTGTCATCATTAAAAGGCTATGAAAAGTGGTTGCTCCATTATTGTACTATTTTGACAAGTATCAGGTCTGTAAAATAAGGCAAGTTATTGTAGCCATGTGAATGTACTGTAACCATGTGTAAAAGCAGTATATACTGTAGCTATTAGAGCATTCTATGTACTCCCATCCCCTCTACAAAAGGATAGATTGAGTGCTGAGAAAGGACACAATTATTTGAGTGTACTTGAGCAAAAGAGAAGTCGGAATTCTCCATTTCTCTGTGAGCAAGCATCTCTGATGATCTTAGTAGTTTAAGTCTCTCCTAAATCTTTCCATTGTAATATTTCCACTTTCAAGCTTTCAATAAAAGATGTTTCCCAGTAGGGAATGTTATTCAATTGAACCTTATGTCTTAAATATTATAATTTCTTGATTAAAGTTCCACTATCCTTTAAACTATAAAGAACTTGATCAGTGACTACGGTCCGGGGTAGGAAAAGAAACAGATCTGTGCTATACCTGATCTAAGAAAGGTATGGTTGAGATTGGCAATCTCTGTAAATTGGAAGCTGGAGGAACGCAAAGGGTCCAATGCCAACTACGTTCAGGTAATGGTCGAAACTTTCTAATTAAGCTTTAATTAATTTGCTAAGTATGGCGGGCCTATAACAATAGAAAGTATAATATCTAAAGTATAAGTAGTAGATTATGATAATTAGTAGCAGTAAGGTCATTATAAGAAGCTTAATCGTTTAAAACAAGTATATTTCTTGAAAAAACCCTAAAAATAGCTTATTTGCATATCTTACCAAATTCTGAGGATCTTTATGCAATTTCTAAGAGTTTTGTGCCAAAAGTGCAAAAGGAAAGGACATGAGAGGTATTAAAAAATTAAAATAGGTTTCAGAAGGTAGTAAAAAAATCAAAACATCATGGCTTAGGGTACTAAAAAATTAAGCCAAAAAAGTGAAACCTGAAAAAATCAATAACACCTATGTCAAGGTGCTAAAAGATCAATAACCCTGTAAAAGAGGCATCCAACCTACTAGGATGAAGAAATAAAATCTAAAAGACCATTTTATCCTTATTAATATCCATAAGAGAAATTTGTAAAATGTATCTTAACATATTGAATTTTACTATTCAATATAAGCATTTTTTTTGCCAACTGGATTTATAAAATTGAAGTGCTTTATGATTTATAAAATTTTATGAGTTTTATAATATGATCAACTGAATTTTGCTATTAAATACAAGCATTTTTGACCAAAAAAACAAAGAAAAGAAAAACCATGTGGTGACCAACCTAGAATGTTTAAGCCTAAAGTCTTCTTCTATGGTCAATTATGTGATGGCAGGAAGCAAGGATAAGAAAGCTACAGTTATAGCAGAAGGTAAACACCTCCTTGTTGAGAGAAAGAGAGAGAGAGAGAAGAGAGAGAGAAAGTGTGTGCGCAACTACCACGTAAGGTGTCTCGTCGAGGGAGAAGAAATGCTATACAAAGTGGCGGTCATCTAATCGGAAGGGACGTTACTGATTTAACTGATTTGATCATGGACCTAGTTCCTTGATAGCAACCTGATCATTTAGGGTAAAAGAGGTTATGAAAATGAAAGTTTCAAAAGAGCTTCAGACTGTTGGATATTGGATTCAACACTGACCCGATCAATCGAAATTACAGTAACAATTAGCCCTCAAAAAATATAAAAGAATTATAACACTAACCACCATAATACTTCACACTAGCCTTAAAAATATAATATTTTATTAGTTCGGACCCACAACCATGCCGAAGCATATCTTCAATCCCAAAATCAATAAATCTTTTTCCTCAAGAGTTAGCATCTCTTAGCATATAGAGGGAAATAGTGAGACTTATATGTATTATTTTACAAATTAACATTTTTTAAGTTTTTGGTACAGTGAAATTTTAGATAAAAAAGGAATAATTTTATTTTTTTTGTGGTTGATTGTGTTATGCTATTTTTATAACTAAGCCATTTGAATATATTATTTTTTCATATTTTTATTTTTTCATATTTTTATGCATGATTTAAAAATGAATATTTAGGGTTTAAATAGTGAGTTTTAGGTATAGAAAAAATGAATAACTTTTATTTTTCTTTCTATTCTTTTGTTAATTCATCTATATATTTGGCTTTCTTTTCTATCCTCAAGCCTTTAGATCATTTAGTCCATATAATGGAAACATTGATGCTTATCATCGGTAGACACCTAGATAAAAGATCATTTGCTATCATATATATTCGGGTAATCATTAATTAATGGCTTTTTCAAACTTTAGTACGTTGTACCTATTTTCAACATAAAAAGGAACTATTTTTGATACATTGAGGAGAGAGTCCAACTTGACCTATATATGTCTAAGACATAACAAAAGCTACTTAGTCCTGACTCTATCATCCTGTATGCTAAGAGATAACATAAGCAACTCAGTCCAAGGTATACATAAAACATGCATTTTTTGGGTGTTATGGTACCAAGGATTAATATATGTCATCGTAGTTACAAATTTTTCATTCCAATTAAGCCTTCAAAATAGTACTAGCAAAAGAACTGAAGTTCCTTTAAGACTATTCACAAAACTACTATTATCAATGCCAGCTTGCACACCAATTGGTTTCCCAAGTTTTATAACATTTCATTTTTCCGAAACATCTTTTCTTTGCCTTTTTGTAGGGTTTTCAACTGCTTTTGATGTTTAAAAGCTTTTTTCTTTGCATTCTATCTGAGCAGTTTTAGGTGCTAAGAGAATCTCACAACGAAAGCGATGTCTGATTGAAGATTTTCTCCTACTGTAAGTGGCAAAAGTAAATTTCATCACTCGGTTAGTTTAGACATGTGAATGTGATATGAGGACAATAGCTATTGGAAAGCAAATTATGACAAAATCATATGCAACTAAATTGTTATTCAATCATAGAGAGAGCATGTCAGTAATAGTTTGCACTACACATGGAGTAACTTGACAAAATTAAACATGCAAACACCCAACAAGTGGTCTACCTGATTGGTGCAACCTGATGTTAGTTTGACTGACTATTACCCATATTAGAAATGATCAGAACCAAATCTAACCACCCTCTTGGTGGTAATGGTTGTCTTATCCAAGTAAAGTTTACACTTGACATTAGCTCAACTTACAATAACTGATTCATTACTCAGTGGGCTTATATTTAACCTAGCAACTACAAATGTAATGAATACGAAGTGATGCTCTTGATTAGAATTGTAGTGTTCCCAAGCCTCTTTTGACTTGACCTTATAGTTCAATAGATCGCATTGGGATGGATTGAATGATAACTAGCCTAAGCTTGCTTGGTTACGTATGGTTCAAGCTCTAATACTTGGCTTGTTTTGCACTCCTTTTTTTTTTTTGAAGGGTGGGGAGAGGGCTGGCAAATATCAAAATATTGTTTATACACTATTGATGTTTTAACTTGCTATTGTACAGAAAGAATCAAATAGTTACGCCAAAATTTAAGGTATAATAAATGCTAATGGACTCACTGTAGTACAAATTAATATGCTTTTACAATTGGATTTTTAGGAGCCACTAGAAATTTAAACTTGGCCTGAGACACTCATCTTTCATTTTAGTTAATGATTAAAATTAATCAGATAAGTAGTCTGGTCTTAATGCTAGTTAACTCCAGTCTAATTTTGAGAATAATAAAGTATTACACTAATGTATTTTTCAGTATTACCTTTGAATAAGTAACCTTGGAAATAAGAGAAGTGAGAGAGAAAGGGGGATGTTGCATATGTTTATTCAAATATTGCATTATTATAGCTCATGAAAACTGCCCACCCCTCTGTCTCAGGGGGCCCACCATCAAGTTTCATCACTTACAAGAATGATTAGGCATATGTTTATTTTTCTATTTTGAGGTCCTTATCCTCCTTTTTCCTGATCTGATTGAGATCCATAACCATAGGTAGTCATCAATTGTAAGTGTATGAATGATTTTTGGGCTTTGAAAGCTAATCACCTTTTGTCTCACATATAATGGACCACTAGGAATCATAAATGGTGATTAAAGAACACATCAAAATAAAAAGAATGCACCACAATAAATAACTGGTTTAAGTCTTAAACAATTGATTATTATAGGTCAAAGCAACAACAGACTTTGCCAAAGAATCCTAATCAATTTTGAAAGCTTAGGTCTTATAATATATACCTTATTCTGAAAAATTTTTGCATCCCAGTTATCCTACCCTTCAAAGGTTTGCATTTGCCTCATCATATATATTAGAATATCCTTTGGGTTACTGTTCCTTTTCCACGTGATTGGTACCCGTTTGTACACTGGATGTGAGAAATAGTTAACATTTGGGTGCTTTTTGTTGAGTAAAAATTGATGCAATGACCTCACCTGCAACACAACATGATAAGAAATGTTACAAAATTTTATGATTTTGAATGTAAAAGTACAATATCCCTTTAAAATGCTCAATGAAATTTTTTTAAGTTTCTAGAGATTTGTGTCAGCGTTATGCACTCTGTTGAAGGGATACATGTTCAATGTTGTCTATAACGAGTACTACCTAACTCTTCTAATCAACACACATAAGGTAGTATCTTTCACCTTGATATGCAGGGAAGAAAACTTATAAAGACAATTACATCCTTTTTCGTTGGCAAAAAAAAAGGGTATTCAACTTATTGTGCTATCCTTATTAAGAAGCTTGTCTTTTGTTGGTATATTTTATTATTTGCACTCAAGTGTTTCCAGGCAAAAGGATGATTGCTTTCAATTTAGTGAATTGGATTAATGGTAGACAATCACTATACTATTTATTTATCCCTTGAACAGGACTCAATTGCACACTAGTTCTTCACCTAGCCTTTTAACAACGAATTTTTGAGCTATGTGCTAATTTGGTCGAGATAAAATCTCAAAAAGTGGCCTTTGAAGTAGAAAATTACATGGCATGGTATGCAATAGAAAGGAGAGGAAACCTTGCAATTTGTAAATGATGGAAAGCTACACTTAGAGGTGTAGTTTGTACTATTTGGATGGATAGGAACAAAAGAACATTTTTAAAATTAAGATGGAAGTTGCATTATTCTTGCTAAGCAATTACACTATACCCTTTATGAGGGTATTAAAAGGCATGTAGAAGAATGGGGGTGAATGGATATAATCTATTTTGTAGAGGGTGAAAGAAACCTACACATTTTTTTGCTGCTGAGCATAGAGGTGCAGAGTATATACATAGAGATGTGTTACAAATAGTTGAATATAGAATCTTTCATATATCCAAGAAGAAAATATCTAGATGTGAAGTTTATAGAGAGACTATGTACTTAAGGACTTGAGTTTTCTAATGGCTTTACCCTTATGTTTTGTACATTATGTCTTTTGATACAACGGTAATGATAACCCTTATATTATTACCAAAAAATATAAACAAAGCTTCTAAGAGGCTTACAATTACTTACCAAATCAATGCCAATAATGTCTAATTCGTTGTTCTCTATGTAGCATATAAGTGAACTCCTTAGATGTTGTGTTCTTCTTTAAGTCTATGTTCTAATGCTTATTTTGAACAATTTCCTATTGATTTTTACAACATTAGAATACAGTTATCTAAAAGAATGGTGAGGTATTTATTACTGCTTTCAAGAATGATGTGTTTACATAAGGCTTGGTGGAGAAGAAATATTTGTTTAAAGCCCTTGGGCATCTTGTTTTGTTTCTGTGATTCAATAGCTTAGCCTACATATCAATTACTTTCTTGCTTATAAATTGACCATGTGACAAACTATGGTGCTCTTGGAAATCAATAGTTTCATCATTGCACAAGTGGAAATTTTTTTCCCTAAAAATGAATTTAAAATGTTAAGATTTAGTTTTTTGAACAATTCACTTTTTTAGGAAAAAGTTGATATCTTATTTGCCTTCTTTCATTTTCATCATCAACTGGGTGAACATTGGGTTTGTCATCTCTCTCATTTGTAGTGAGTTTATAAAACTGAGTTTTTTTAATTACCTTAGACCAATGTGGCAATGATAGTGGCAGTGGCACATTAATTGTATCTCTTGGTCTTCACGCTAGACAAGTTTCCTTCTCTTCTTCTTCTTCTTCTTCTTCTTCTTCTTCTTCTTCTTCTTCTTCTTTAATGTTCCCAATCTTTAAAATCACATTTGTAATTGTTAGGGTTGAATCGAATCGCAATGCGATATCACAGCGGAAGAAATTAGGATGAATAGATAAACAGAAATTCTAAAACAATAACAAGAACAAATCACACACCAAGAATTACGTGGAAAACCCCAATGTGGGTAAAAACCACGGACGACAACCAGCCAGGAACAATTCACTATGAGAATCTGAAGTACAAAGATTGCAATCACAATACGTGATTCAATCTGGATTTTACAATCCCTCAATTTGCACTCAATCTCACCAATTGTGTTTGGGAATAGGATTAGGAACTCTCAGGATCGCCACTCGCAATATTTCGCCGCGGCGCACCTCTGTTTTTCCTCAACCGCAAAACCTAAATCGCAAAACCCGAGAAAACTCGGTTTCACTAAAGTGGCACGGTCGTGCCATGTGGCACGGTCAGACTATGCCACATCTCTGCCTTCTGAAATCTGCGTCTCTCTTCGACCCAGCGCCAACTGGTGACCATGCCACCCAGCAGCCCAACCGTGCCTCAGCCCATGCCGCCCAGATGACTCAGATTTTGGGCCACAAACCCAACAATCTCCACCTTGGGCCAAAATCTCCAACAACCCAAAAAGATCCAACAATCGAACCCAATGCAAAGCCGCCATCATACCCCCTCACACCGAGGGGAATGCCCCGCAGGGCCATCAGTAAGAACCAACACCTACCAAGTTCAAGCAGAGCTCAAACTTGGCTACAGGAAGGGATTTGGTAAGCATATCAGCAGGATTTTCAGAAGTGTGTACCTTCTTGACTACAATATCCCCTGCTGCCACTGTGTCTCTCACATAATGATACTTGACACTAATATGCTTTGTCCTAGAATGATAAGCATCATTCTTAGTCAGATGTATTGCACTCTGACTGTCAGAATACATCACCGTGGTATCCTGATGAACTCCAAGCTCCATGACTAGCCCCCTCAACCAGGTGGCCTCCTTCACTCCTTCTGATGCAGCTATGTACTCAGCCTCAGTTGTAGACAAGGCTGTGACCGACTGCAAGGATGCCCTCTAAGAGACGGCACCAGCATAAAGAGCAAAGATATACCCAGAAGTCGACCTCCTTCTATCGAGGTCCCCAGCATAGTCCGAGTCCACAAAGCCTACCACATTACAGGTAGCAGCTTTGGACTTGTCAAATACCAATCCCTTACCAACAGTTCCCTTCACATATCAAAGGATCCATTTCACTGCCTCCCAGTGATCCTTCCTAGGATTGTGCATGTACCTACTGACCACACTCACCGCATATGCCAGGTCAGGTCTAGTGCAGACCATGGCATACATCAGACTACCAACTGCACTAGAGTAGGGTACATGAGACATACTCTCGATGTCCTCCTCACTTGTTGGGCAACAACCAGCAGATAATTTCCAATGTGCAGCAGAGGGAGTAGAGACTGACTTACAGTTTTGCATGTTGAAACGATCCAACACTTTCTCAAGATAGCGACCTTGAGATAGAAACAATCTACCTCCCTTTCGATCCCTCTGGATCTCCATCCCCAAGATCTTCTTAGCTGCACCAAGATCTTTCATCTCAAACTCCTCACAAAGTTGAGATTTCAATTTGCTGATCAAGGAATGATCCTTGGAGGCAATCAGCATATCATCCACATACAGTAATAAGTATATGCAAGACCCATTCTCATACTGTTTGTAATACACACAATTGTCAAATTTGCTACGTGTGTACCCATGCCCAACCATAAAGGTGTCAAACCTTTTATACCACTGCCTGGGAGCCTGTTTTAGTCCATATAATGATTTTTTCAACCGACACACCATGTGTTCCTTCCCAGAAACCACAAACCCCTCAGGTTGTTTCATATATATCTCTTCCTCCAAATCCCCATGGAAGAAGGCAGTTTTAACATCCAACTGCTCAAGTTCCAAATCGTACATAGCCACAAAGGAAAGCAACACCCTAATAGATGTGTGTCTTACCACAGGAGAAAATACCTCATTGTAGTCAACTCCCTCCTTTTGGTTGCATCCTCGAACAACCAACCTCGCTTTCCATCTGGCAGCCTCTACGCCAGGAATACCTTCTTTCCTTTTGTAGATCCACTTGGCAGTTAAGGCCCTCCAGCCTTTAGGTAACTGACAAAGATCCCAGGTCCCGTTCTTGTGGAGACTGTCCATCTCCTCTTGCATAGCACATTCCCAATGCTGGGAATTAGAACACGAGATAACTTCTCTATAGGTGGAGGGATCTTCCCCTTCAGGCACCTCCTCAGCAACGGAGAGTGCATATGCTAGCAAGCTTTCCTCATCAGTATATCGGGCCGGCCTCCGGACCTCCCTCCGAGGACGATCACGAGCAATGGAGTGATCGACCTCCTCCACCTGAGGCCGGTCCTCTCTAGCAGCAGTAGGCGCAGCAGTATCATTCTGCTGGGCTGACTGATCATCAGCTCCACCTTGAGCTGATACACGCTCCACCTCAATCTCCACCTCCTTGTCGATGCTCGTCGAGTCTCGAGCACCAACTCTAGGCAATTCCGAGTCTGCTGTAGGTGACAGCATGGCAGACTCGTTGAAGGTCACATCGCGACTCTGGATGACCTTCTTCAATTCAGGACACCACATCCTGTATCCCTTGGACTCTGTAGCATACCCAAGGAACATACACTTGACTGCTCGAGGTGCCAACTTCCCATTAGTCACATGGGCATACACCGGGCACCCAAAAACTCTCAAAATAGAGTAGTCTACTGGATGACCCGACCACACCTCCTCTGGAATTTGGAAGTCCAGGGACATGTGTGGCGACCGGTTCACCAGGTAGCATGCCGTGGAGATGGTCTCAGCCCAAAACCCCTTGCGGTCCCAGAGCCCCGCATTAGAAAGCATACACCTTGCTTTCTCCAGAAGTGTCCGATTAATACGCTCGGCAACCCCATTCTGTTGGGGTTTCCCGACCAGAGTCTTGTGTCGTGCTATGCCATTGATGGCATAAAACTCATCGAACTCTGACTCGACAAACTCAAGCCCATTATCCGTCCTGAGTTTCTTAATCTTTCGCCCAGTCTGATTTTCAACTAGGGTCCTGAACTTCTTGAACATAGTGAAGGTTTCATTTTTGTGCCTCAAGAAGTATACCCATACCTTGCGTGAAAAGTCATCCACGAAGGTAAGCATGTAGCGTTTGCCTCCCATTGAAGGCACTCGGGATGGACCCCAAAGGTCCGAGTGAATATAGTCAAGCACTCCTTGAGTGCGATGTTGTGCCGTAGAGAAGCTCACCCTTTTCTGCTTCCCTAGTACACAATGGTCACAGAAGCTCAACTTGCTGGTCCCAACGCTACCTAGACGGCCCTTCTTGCTAAGGAGGGTCATCCCCTTCTCGCTCATGTGCCCCAGACGCATATGCCACAAGCGAGTCTCATCAGCATCAGGTGACACTGAACCAACTGCAGCCACCCCTGCAGCTGTCGTCCCATCCAGGATGTACAGACTTCCCATGCGAAGCCCCTTCATTACTACCATGGCACCCTTCATTACCTTCAGTACGCCATGTTCCATGGTGATGCGACATCCATTCGTCTCCAACGTCCCCAAGGATATAAGGCAACGTGTCATATCCGGGACATGACGAACATTGGATAGCGACCGAACAATCCCATCATGAGTCCGTATCTGCACAGTACCTCTGCCTGCAATGTTGCACCGTGTGTCATTGCCCATGAGAACCACTCCAGAGATCACTGGCTCATAGGAAGTAAACCACTCCCTATAGGGGCACATATGAAAGGTGCAGCCAGAATCAAGCACCCATTCATCGCCCAAACTCCTGCCTGTGGTGGTGGCTAAGGACATGCTGGTTGCCACCAACACATCTCCATCGGACCCCGACTCGATCACACACTCAGCTGAAGCAGGCCTCTCAGATCCTTCCCTCTTCTCCTTATTCTTTAGCTTCCAGCAACTGGCCTGAATGTGGCCCAACTTGCCACAATAGCGACAGGTCTTGTTTGCGTGAGGATTGCGGGATTTAGAGCGACTCTTTTTCCCCTTGTCATTCCCCTTCTTCTCAGGTCTACCACGAACTATCAACCCCTCCGCGGAGTCTGTATGAGCATCATGGTCAAATTTCTCCTTGGAGAGTAAATTTGACTTCACATCCTCGAACGATATAGTGTCCGAGTTACTGTACAGCATTATCTCCTTGAAATGCTTGTACGATGGTGGTAGAGACACAACTAATAGGATGGCCTTGTCCTCATCCTCGATCTTGACATCCAGGCTCTCAAGATCAACCAATATTGAATTGAAGTCGTTCAGGTGCCTCTGAACAAGAGTACCTTCAGCCATTCGAATGGTGTACAGTTTCTCCTTCAGGCGAATTTTGTTGGCAAGACTCTTCTGCATGTAGAGCTCTTCCAACCTCGACCACAGTTCCACCGCAATCGTGCGATCAAGCACCTCCCTCAGTACATGAGGCGCTAAGCACAGTTGTATGGCGGAGACTGCCTTCAATTCCAATTCCTCCCAATCCTCATCCGTTAATTTTCCACGACGCTTCTTCTAATGTTCAGCCCATTGTTCATCAGTCATTGTTGAAGGTTTTGTGTGAGGCCCCTGCAGGACCTTCCACAACCCATGTTGAATTAGTACAGCTCTCATCTGTACTTTCCAGAGATTGAAACTCATCTCCCCATCGAATTTCTGGATATCAACCTTCATGATTGAAGACATCCTGACAACCCTAATTCGCTCTGATACCACTTGTTAGGGTTGAATCGAATCGCAATGCGATATCACAGCGGAAGAAATTAGGATGAATAGATAAACAGAAATTCTAAAACAATAACAAGAACAAATCACACACCAAGAATTACGTGGAAAACCCCAATGTGGGTAAAAACCACGGACGACGACTAGCCAGGAACAATTCACTATGAGAATATGAAGTATAAAGATTGCAATCACAATACGTGATTCAATCTGGATTTTACAATCCCTCAATTTGCACTCAATCTCACCAATTGTGTTTGGGAATAGGATTAGGAACTCTCAGGATCGCCACTCGCAATATTTCGCCGCGGCGCACCTCTGTTTTTCCTCAACTGCAAAACCTAAATTGCGAAACCCGAGAAAACTCGGTTTCACTAAAGTGGCACGGTCGTGCCATGTGGCACGGTCAGACCGTGCCACATCTCTGCCTTCTGAAATCTGCGTCTCTCTTCGACCCAGCGCCAACTGGTGACCATGCCACCCAGCTGTAAGACCCGCCTTCGTTATTTTTATGTTAAATTGCCCATACTACC
>JACYFF010031952.1:49208503-49219784 GCA_017589665.1 Selenicereus undatus
CCTACCTAAGCTTAACACCAAGAAATCAATGAATGGGCATTACCGCCGTCTGCAAGGACAAGGCTTTGCTTGAATATGAAAATTTAGCCATAAAATCAAAGTTTAACCTCAAAGGGTAGTCACGACCATTCAAACCATTTAATTACATACAGGAATAATTCTAACTTCCCAAGGTTACATCAACATGTAAACTCACATTAATTATACATTTGTAACACCAAAATATATGTTGCAGTTCAGATATACCGCTGGAACACCAAAATGCACCACAATAAGGCATGAAAACATCTTAGCACCTGTATCCGCCAATCACATGGGCGGTCCTGACCTATTTATCACCCTCAACCTCCCTGCCTGCCTGCGAGCAGTTTACTGAACACTTTCCTAAAACAAAACCTAAAAACATTTCGAACTGTGAGCCACAGCTCAGTACATGCATCCCTGTACTGATAGAGATTCACTGACAAAGAAATTATGAGGGCCCGCTTTGCAATTCATTTTGATTTTAAAACATGGAATGAGATGTATATAAAGCTAAATTGCCAATTATTATATGTTAGTGCACCCCTTAGTAACTGTTACGATCTTTGTATAAGTGTACACCTGCCAAGCCGACCGGAACACCTGGCCTGAAGCCGCTCGGGTACTTAGAGGGCAATGCCCTATAACTGATAAATGATGGGGTCACTAATTATATAACAAATCACTTATTCAATTGATTCATTGATGTACTTACCAAAACATTACAATTTCGATAGATACGTGTTGATTTCTAAAGATACAGTCAATGAACGTGCCTGGGGTTTTTAAAAGCTAGTTCACATAGTAAATAGATGCACTAAAATGGAAAGAATGAGAGCTTAGGCCTTGATTCTGTTCAAAAATCATTATAAGCATATGAGGTTAGAAATGAACTCATTTTCATAATGAATACCTTTACATAAAATTAGCACAATGGATACCTTTAAATAAAAAGAAAAGGCTTATAAAGAATTTGTACAAACCAGTTAATAAATTAAACTTACAAAGAATTTGTACAAACCAGTTAATAGATTAAACTAAAATGCTGAAGTTAAATAAAGTATAGAAATGCTGACTTAAGGCAAGGTAGTGAGTTTAGGGGGTTAAGGGCATATGACTAGGGTATGGAGTGAATAATCCACAACTTATACTCCCGACCTTAGAATGAGACGTAAGACCCCAATATAAATAGCTTAGGAAGTCCCCTAAAACTTTCATTTGGGACACGAAATACGATTCCCATGAACGGTTCCATAAAATGGGGTTAGAACACCAAGATGTCAGGTTTCAGTGCTGGAAATTCCATTCTGCCTAGGTTCAGTAAAATGACCATAACTTCCTCCATAGACCTCGGATTAATGTGATTCAAAATCCTTTTTAAAGCTAACATCTAGACCTATCTACCCACCAAAATCAGAATTTTTGGCTTGGCTGGTTATTACTAGTTTTTTTTCAAAGTTCGTCTTATTTTTTCTGAAAATTCCAGCAGCACTGCTTTAGTTTGTTCCTTCACTTTTTACACCAATCCTCATCTTAAACTCTTTCTTAAGAGTATATAAAAACACTTTGGTACATCCCAACCTCATACAAAAACACCATACATAACAACAAAACAAACTTCAATATATCAAGAGATAACGACAGACAAGGATAAAACAAGCAATAAACATCACTTGAACATGAAGCTTGCATGACCAATATGAAACCCTAACCCTAACCTCATCCAATTTCAACTCCACCATAATCTATCAACAAGGTGATTCTTAATACCATAAAAATAGCATAATCCAGCACTAAAATAACCAAAATAGGAAACAAAACCAACAAGATCAAGAATCAAAAACAAAAATCAGCATAGGGGTGAAAATAACACTCACTTTGAGCTTGAAAAAGAGGTAGATATGATTCTTGATGCTTATGGAAGTGAAAGAGGTGTTTGGGGGTGGTGAGTGGGGGATGTTTTGAGGGTTTTGTGTGGTTGAAAGGTGGCTGGGAGGTGATGTGTTGCTACTACTGGCCGAGTAGAGAGAGGAGGAGGAGAGGGAAGAGAGAGAAAGTCTCTTGAAAGCTTGGTGTGAAATGAAAATAAAATGAAAATTTTACAATTTATACTAGATTTACTTGGCTGCAAATAAAAGTAGAAAAGTTAAAATTATCAAGCTTGATTAAGGCTTAATTATGAGGGTTTAGCTAAACAAATAAAGGTCATGTTTTGTTGCGTCGAAATGGGCCTTAAACGAGCTCTGGTTTAGAGAAAGAACTGGAACCGAGCGCGTTTGCAATATTTTTTTTTTCAACATTAAATGGTTGTGGTGCCATGAAAAATAATTTTAAACATTAAATTCATAAATATCAAGGCCTAACTCTGTTTTCAAATTCGACTAAAACAAAACCCTGAATTACTAAGTGAGGGCCTATCTGGAATGTCCATTGGAATAATAAAAGAAATGATGTAAATGAAATGATATTAATCCCATGGATTAATGAAATGAAATTAAGAAGCATAATTTAGGGTCGAACTATTACCGTCTTCCCCCCTTAAAAAGTTTCGTCCTCAAAACTGATGAACTTAACCATAACAAACAGGGTTACCTCGAATAAATGTGGGTATTTGGCCTTCATTGCCTCCTTGGTCTCCCAAGTCGCTTCTTGGGAGGTATGGTTTGTCCAGAGTACTTTAACCAATGGTATCTATCTGTTGCGCAGTTGTTTGATCCTGCGATCTAGTATTTGAACAGGACGCTCTTCATAGACTAGATCTTCAGTGATATCAATAGGTTCAGATACAATGGTATGGTTTGGATCTGGAATAGATTTTCGAAGCTGAGAGATATGAAACACGTTATGCACATGCTCAAGTTCGACAGACAACTCTAGATGATAAGCGACGGGATTCAACCTTTCAATGATTTCATAAGGTCCAATGTACCTCTGACTCAATTTGCCCCGTACCCCGAACCTCTTGACGCCTCTAGTTGGTGAAACTTTCAGAAAAACTTTATCACCTACTTGAAACTCTAGAGGCCTTCCTCTTTTGTCTGCATAACTTTTTTGCCGACTTTGGGCAACCCTGATATGCTCCCGAATCTTTCTTATTGTCTCAGTGGTCTCTTGAATCATTTCAGGACCTATAATAAGTGTCTCATCCAAATCACTCCAGCACAACGGGGTTCTACATTTTCTCCTGTACAGAGCCTCAAATGGGGCCATTTTGATCGTGGATTGATAGCTGTTGTTATAAGAGAATTCCACCAAAGGTAAATCATCTTCCCATTTCCCTTAGAACTCCAATACACAAGCTCTCAGCATGTCCTTCAAAATTTGATTCACCCTTTCAGTTTGTCCATCTGTCTCTGGGTGATAGGAGCTACTGAAATTTAGTTTGGTTCCAAAGGCCTTTTGAAGTGCTTGCCAGAAGCGCGCTTGGAATCGTTGATCCCTATCTCAGACTATGTCTAAAGGGATCCCATGTAGACGGACTATCTCCTCAACATACAGTTGGGCTAGTCTTTCAATTCCCCAAGTATCCTTAATTGGAAGGAAATGAGTCGACTTCATGAGTCGATCAACTATGACCCAGATAACATTATTTGTCGAGGCAAAAAGGGGTAAACCCATAACAAAGTCCATTGAGATTGAATCCCACTTCTAAGTGGGAATTTCTAAGGGTCGTAGTTCACCCACAGGGCGTTGATGCTCTGCTTAACTTTCTGGCAGATTAAACACTTGTTCACATATTCTGCAACATCTTTCTTCATATTATTCCACCAAAAATATTGTCTCAAATCTCTGTACATCTTTGTGCCTCCTGGATGCACTGAGTAACGAGTATTGTGAGCCTCTTCCAGGATTTGCTTTCTTACTTCCCCATTTTGGGGCACACATAGGCGATTCTAGAACCACAAAGTCCCATCCTCGTGTACTACAAAACCTGGAGACTTCCCTTTTTCTAAATTTTTCTTTATGCTTTGGAGTTTGGGATCACTTTCTTGATTTAGTCAGATTTCTTCTACTAGGGAAGGCTGAACAGTAAGTGCTAATAGTTGAGCATTCGTTTGCCCATGAGATACTAATTGAATCCCAAAGTCCTTCAGTTCTCTCAAGAGGTTCAATTGAGTAATCACCACAGTGTTTGATCTATGTTGCGACTTCCTACTCAGGGCATCCGCCACCGCATTTGCTTTACCAGGGTGGTATTGAATCTGCAAATCGTAATCTTTAAGCAACTCAAGCCAATGTCGTTGCCTCAAGTTGAGCTCCTTCTGGGTGAGGATATACTTTAGACTTTGAAGATCAGTATAGAGCTTGCACGATACCCCATATAAATAATGTCTCCAAATTTTTAGTGCAAAGACCACAGCTGCTAATTCCAGGTCATGGGTAGGGTAGTTTTTCTCGTATGGCTTGAGTTGTCGAGAGACATAAGCCACTACTTTGTCCCCCTGCATCAGTACGCACCCTAGACCGTTCTTCGATTCGTCACTATAAACTGTATACTCCTTCCCTTCCATTGGTACCATTAGAATTGGGGCGGTAGTTAGTCACTGCCTTAGCTCTTCGAAAGATTTCTCTCATCTTTCAGTCTACTCGAACTTATTCACCTTCTTCAGTAGATTGGTAAGTGGTAAAGCGATTTTCGAAAAGTCCTGGATGAACCTTCGATAATAACCTGCTAAACCCAGAAAACTCCTAATTTCAGTGACATTGGTAGGCCTTGGCCATTCTATGATTGCTATCACCTTTTGGGGGTCAACTTTAATTCCTTCTTTGGTAATCACATGCCCCAAAAATACCACTTCCTCTAGCCAAAATTCACATTTCTTTAATTTTCCATAGAGTTGATGCTCCCTCAAGGTTTGCAGTACCGTTCGCAATTGATCAGCATGTTCCTCCTTGTCCTTAGAATAGATAAGGATGTCGTCTATAAATACTACTACAAACTTATCTAAATAGGGTCTGAAAACCCTATTCATAAGGTCCATGAAGGCTGCAAGGGCATTAGTGAGACCAAAAGGCATCACTATGAACTCATAATGACCATACCTGGTTCTAAATGTTGTCTTAGGAATGTCATCAGGTTTAATCCTAAGTTAATGGTACCCTGACCTCAAATCAATCTTAGAGAATACTCCTGCTCCTTGTAATTGATCAAACAAATCATCTATTCATGGCAAAGGATACTTGTTCTTGATGGTAATCTTGTTCAACTCCCTATAATCAATACATAGCCACAAGGTTCCGTTCTTCTTCTTGACAAACAACATTGGAGCACCCCATGGTAACACACTTGGCCTAATAAAGCCCTTTTGTAACAGTTCATCTAGTTGAATCTTTAATTCCTTACGCTCAGTTGGGGCCATACGATATGGGGCTTTAGAAATAGGTTGGGCTCCAGGAATTAACTCAATCTTAAAATCAATTTCCCTCTGCGGGGGTAGTTATGGTAACTCCTCAGGGAAAACATCTTCAAATTCACAAACCACAGGTATATTCTCTACTTCCTCTTCTTTTGTTTGGGTGCTGATAGCATAACACCAATATCTAATGCACCCCTGATATAACAACTTACTTGCTTTCATAGCAGAAATCAAGGGACAAAAGTTTGCCTCCCTCTGCCCATAAAAACACACTTTTTTCCCTTTTTCATCTTTCAGAATAACCTTAAGATCTTCACAATCAATTTAGGCTCCATAAGAATGCAACCAATTCATCCCCAAAATGATATCAAAATCAGACTTATCAAATTGAATCAAATCCACGGGGAATGTGGTTTCACCAACGGTGATGGGGACAAGTTCATAAGAGTGGGGACACTCAATCACAGAATTATTGGGTAGCTTGATTCTATAATTGGTTGCCATCCTCCTGTTCTCAAGGCGAAATTGTTTAGCAGATCGGGTAGATATAAACGAATGAGTGGCACCCGAAGCAAATAATACGCAAAATGACTTTGAATTTAAAAAGAGAGTTCCAGTGACTACCGTACCAGAGGTAGCAGCTTCCGTTTTGTTCATCACAAATGCCCTTCTTGCAACTGCAGGCCTTGAAGGTGGAGGTCCCTGGCGGAACGGGGCCAAGGGTTTCGCTGCGCCTTGTCTATAGCTTTTAGTCGTGGGGGGCATGCAGCGATAAGATATTCAGGACTTCCACACCACATGCATTTGTTGGTGCCAACGCGACATTCAGGAGTGGTGTGATTTGTTCTTCCACATTTCGCACAAGGTGCTGTCGAGCCTGCAGGACGGCTCTTAGAGGGAACAGGAGTGGGTTTCTTCTGGTTCTGCTGGTTCTGGTTCACACTCTCACTTGGAGTCCACGGCTCAAACCCCTTTTTCTTGTGGTTGATTGGATTCAGTGCCATCAACTCCGTCTTCACTCTTTCCACTTCGGCTGCTTGCTCATATAGTTCTTGATAAGTCAGCATTGATTGTCCAGCTAACTGATTTTGAATATAGTAGGCCAAACCTTCCTCAAACCTTCTCATCTTTAACCTTTCGGATGACACAAATTCAGGGACAAACCTAGATAACTTACTAGTATACTGCATCACTGACATGCTACCGCTCATTTTTAACTCCATAAATTCTTTTTCCTTTTGCCTTTGCACCACAGCTGGGTAAAATTTCGCCCTCAGCTCTGCTAAGAATTTATTCCAGGTGAATTCAGGCCCTTCGAGCTTATCCTTCACAGTATTCCACCAAATGTCAGCTTCACCTGACAAATAATATGTCCCAATGTTCATTTTCTTTTCCTCTGGTACCTCAACTACTGTAAAAAGTTTCTCCATTCCCCTTATCCATTCGTCCAATACCATTGGATCATAAAATCTATTGTAAACTTTAGGGTTGTGCCGTGCTACCCTATCTGCCAATTTATCCTCGTTGGGAGGGGTTTCAGTAGGTACCTGGGGAATCCGCTTCATCAATTCAGCAACTAAGGTTGGCCAGTAACTCGGGTTTACTAAGTTGCTAGCTAATTCAGAGAGCGACGGTGGCATGTCACCATGTGGTGGTCCCTGACACGAGGCTTGATCACCCGATCCTTGGCCTTGCTCCGAATTGTCCTCCACATGCACCTCAATGTCGTTTTGCACTGACTGAGATATTCTGATCAGACATTAAATAAAACAATTTAGACACTGGGACCCCAGACATATAAGATAAACGTGCCCAATAAATACATAGGAGATGGCTCAAAGAATATTTCATAACTCAAAACGTCATCATTTCATTTCATAACTGCTTACCTACATACATAGTTGCTGATTTATATACATGAACAACAAAGGCATACAACACCTAGCCGAGTAAGCAAGCCTAGTTCTGACTCCTAAACACTAAGCAGCACTAAATAGCCCCTAGACACTAGATCCGTCATATGACCGAAAAGAGTTACGAATCATGTCGTCATGGTAAGAGAGGATTGGACTAACTATATACAATGTCAGATGCCACACAAAATATAACCATCCAATCCAACCTCACCATATCTACATACATGGCTCAAAATGAAAACCACTACACCGACCCTTAGAACCACCTAACGATCCCTAGATGGATCGTAATCTGGGTCGGACTCATCGTCAGGTTCGTCACCCGAGTCGAAACTGCTCGTGGATGCCTCTGGCTCGACATTATCGACCTTCTGTTGAACTTGTGGCTCATGTTCCTCCTCTAAGTCCACCATCAACTCGTCCGCCTCTTGTTCCCCTTGCTGCTCTATCCCCATCTCATCACTGTTTTGATCCCCCTCGGGATCATCCTCCTCTGGATCGTCCTCCTTTGGATCGTCGTCCTCCCCCTTGTGGTCTTTTTCCCCAGAACTAGAACTAATCACCACTAAGTCTGGGGAGTCAGGAATGTCTATCATCACGTAGGCCTCCCCAGGGCTATCAGGCGTCAGTGGGGTGCCTGGTGCGGGTGGAATGGGTGGCTCCTGTGCTGCTGGTGCTGGGGCTACAGGTGGGGGATGGACCTGATGGAGGGGAAAGATGTGCTGCAGAGTTTCCATAGTAATTCCCCTCAATTCAAACTCCTTTCTCAACAACAACTGCGTAGTGAGAGCCATCCAAGCCCCCTAGGCCTGAAACCTAGGCCCGTCTAAGCTTGGGTTCCCTGTCATCATAAAATCGTAATAACGATGCCTAAACTCCACCTACGGGCCAACTGGGGGTAAGGACCCCAGCAGTCTCTGCGCACGGACCGTAGTACTGTGGAACTCGGACTAAGGGTCCTGTACGTGCGCCTCCATACTAATATGGAGCAACACAATGTGAGCTATGATTGATCCACTCGGCAACGTGTTAACACCATAGGGATCCATCTAACAAAGGAAACACATATGTGAGAGGCAGACATAACCATAACCATCCATAAATAAGGAACATGCAAATAAAAACAACCTGCATTCTCCAAATATCGCTCTAGCAATATACGATAGCCTCTCCTAACAACCACTCTCTCCCTATAGTTTCTAGCTCTACTTTCCTCAAGAAAATCTCAACCTTGCTCTCATACCAAATCTGTAACGCCCCAATGCTACATAAATCATAGCTGCATTTACCTACCTAAGCTTAACACCAAGAAATCAATGAATGGGCGTTACCACCGTCCGTAAGGATAAGGCTTTGCTTGAATATGAAAATTTAGCCATAAAATCAAAGTTTAACCTCAAAGGGCAATCACGACCATTCAAACCATTTAATTACATACAGGAATGATTCTAACTTCCCAGGGTTACATCAACATAGAAACTCAGTTTAATTGTACAGTTGTAACACCAAAATACATGTTGTAGTTCAAATATACTACTGGAACACCAAAATGCACCACAATAAGGCATGAAAGAATCTTAGCACTTCTATCCACCAATCACATGGGCGGTCCTGACTTATTTATCACCTTCAGCCTCCCTGCCCGCCTGCGAGCGGTTTACTAAACACTTTCCTAAAACAAAACATAAAAATATTTCGAACTGTGAGCCAAAGCTCAGTACATGCATCCCTGTACCGATAGAGATTCACTGACAAAGAAATTATGAGGGCCTGCTTTGCACTTCATTTTGATTTTAAAACAGGGAATGAGATATATATAAAGCTAAATTGCCAATTATTATCTATTAGTGCACCCCTTAGTAACTGTTTCGATCTATGTATATGTGTACACCTGCCAAGCCAACCGGAAGACCTGGCCTGAAGCCGCGCAGGTAACTAGAGGGCAATGCCCTATAATTGATAACTGATGGGGTCACTAATTATGTGACAAATTACTGATTCAATTGATTCATTGATGTACTTACCAAAATATTACAATTTCGATAAATACGTGTTGATTTCTAAAGATACAGTCAATGAACGTACCTGGGGTTTTTAAAAGCTAGTTCACATAGTAAATAGATGCACTAAAATGGAGAGAATGAGAGCTTAGGCCTTGATTCTATTCAAAAATCATTATAAGCATATGAGGTTAGAAATGAACTTATTTGCATAATGAATACCTTTACATAAAATTAGCACAATGGAGACCTTTAAATAAAAAGAAAAGGCTTATAAAGAATTTGTACAAACCAGTTAATAAATTAAACTTATAAAGAATTTGTGCAAACCAGTTAATAGATTAAACTAAAATGCTGAAGTTAAATAAAATATAGAAATGCTGACTTAAGGCACGGTAGCAAGTTTAGGGGGTTAAGGGCATATGACTAGGGTATGGAATGAATAATCCACAACTTATACTCCCGACCTCAGAATGAGACGTAAGACCCCAATATAAACAGATTAGGAAGTCCCCTAAAACTTTCATTTGGGACACGAAATATGATTCCCATGACAGGTTCCATAAAATGGGGTTAGAACACCAATATGTCAGGTTTCAGTGCTGGAAATTCCATTCTGCCTAGGTTCAGTAAAATGGCCATAACTTCCTCCACAGACCTCAGATTAATGCGATTCAAAATCCATTTTAAAGCTAACATCTAGACTATCTACCCACCAAAATCAGAATTTTTGGCTTGGCCGATTATTACCAGTTTTTTTCCAAAGTTCATCCTGTTTTTTCTGAAAACTCCAGCAGCACTGCTTTAGTTTGGTCCTTCACTTTTTACACCAATCCTCAACTTAAACTCTTTCTTAAGAGTATATAAACACACTTTGGTACATCCCAACCTCATACAAAAATACCATACATAACTCCTCTTCATATTCATATCAAATAAAACTCCTTTTCTAGTCACATAAACACACACACCTCAAATTTAACATTAGTTGGTCCAAATCTTGCATTTTGGACAAAACCCTAACTTTGGGTCACTTTGAACTCACTCCGAACTTTTCCAAAACACCATAACAACATAAAAAACTTCAATATATCAAGAGATAACCAAAGACAAGGATAAAACAAGCAATAAACATCACTTGAACAAGAAGCTTACATGACCAAGATGAAACCCTAACCCTAACCTCATCCAATTTCAACTCCACCATAATCCATCAACAAGGTGATTCTTAATACCATAAAAATAGCATAATCCATCACTAAAATAACCAAAATAAGAAACAAAACCAACAAGATCAAGAATAAAAAACAAAAATCAGCATAGGGGTGAAAATAACACTCACTTTGAGCTTGAAAAAGAGGTAGATATGATTCTTGATGCTCATGGAAGTGAAAGAGGTGTTTGGGGGTGGTGAGTGGGGGATGTTTTGAGGGTTTTTGGTGGTTGAAAGGTGGATGGGAGGTGGTGTGTTGCTGCTGCTGGTCGAGTAGAGAGAGAAGGAGGAGAGGGAAGAGCGAGAAAGTCTCTTGAAAGCTTGGTGTGAAATGAAAATAAAATGAAATTTTTAAAATTTATACTAGATTTACATGCTGCAAATAAAAGTAGAAAAGTCAAAATTATCAAGCTTGATTAAGGCTTAACTAAGAGAGTTTGGCCAAACAAATAAAGGTTATGTCTTGTTGCGTCGAAATCGGCCTTAAACGAGCTCGAGTTTAGAAAAAGAACTGAAACCGAGCGCGTTTGCGATATATTTTTTTTCAACATTAAATGGTTGTGGTGCCATGAAAAAGAATTTTAAACATTAAATTCAAAAATATCAAGGCCTAACTTGATTTTCAAATTCGACCAAAACAAAACCCCGAATTGCTAAGTGAGGGCCTATCTGGAATGTCCATTTGAATAACAAAAGAAATGATGTAAATGAAATGATATTAATCCCACGGACTAATGAAATGAAATTAATAAGTATAATTTAGGGTCGGACTAT
>JACYFF010031952.1:49290491-49313653 GCA_017589665.1 Selenicereus undatus
GTGTGTGTGTGTGTGTGTGTGTGTGTGTGTGTTTGTTTATATATATATATATATATATATATATATATATATATATTTATATATGTATATATATATATATATATATATTAAACATAATATACATACACACACATACGGACATACATATATATGTCTGTATGTGTATATATGTTGCATATATACACTCAGAGAGATTATATGTATATATATATGTATATGTATATATATATATATATTTATAGATACATATATATATATATATATATATATATATATATATATATATATTTGTGTGTCTGTGTGCGTGTGTGTGGTGGGGTGGGTGCGTTGTGCCCATTTGTATACATATATACATATGTGCATTTATGCATGTTTGTGTGTGTGTTTATATATATATATATATATATATATATATATATATATATATATATATATATATATATATATATATTTATATTTATGTATACGTATGTTTTTGTGTGCATGCTTGCTTTTGTATGTGTGTGTATATATTTATGTATGCATACATGTATATATATGTGTATATAGATATATATATGTATATATGTATGTATATTAATATGTATGTATGTATGTCTGTATGTACGTACCTATGTATGTGTATATATGTGTTTGTGTGTGTGTCTGTGTGTTTTTGTGCGCGCATATGTTCTTGTGCGCATTTGTGCTTGTGTGTTTGTGTGCGTGCGCGTATTTTTATTATAACACCTCTGCCCCCAAGGTTAAATGTGTAAGTGATATTTTAAAATTTAGGGAGAGACAAAAGTGGTTTCACCCAAATTTTGGGCATGAGCCTAGGCTCATAGGCTTTCTCTCATGCTTGTAAATTAAGGTACGCGGGCAACTCCATACAAACTTGATCGCCACACACCAAATAAATCAATTTTGCGTGCCACATTGCCAGAGTGCACAAGCTGAAGGTTAAATAAATGAAAGAAATGAAGTAGACAACTCGACGGATTGCATACCTAGAGCATTGGAGCTTACATCCCGAGTTGATCCAACTCTAACTGCTGGAAAATAAGTATCTAATCAGATGGTGGGCTCATTTCGCCCTATAAAACAGCAACTAGGCAATATCTAATGTATGAATTCAAGAGTAAGACTTAGCTATGCTTAGGGGAGCTCGTAATCGAACATTAAATGTCGTTCTCACTCCAGAACTAAAATACACATATTTATAATTTTTTTACACAAGAGACAGCAAGTCATCTCATGGAACTTGATACTGCCTATGTGCTTTTCAAGAACCTAGGAAAAAAGGAAATACAGAGGCCGTGAGCTACCAAACGCTCGATGGATAATTCACATCCTAAAAAATCAAAATGATTGCATACAAACTCTAAGTAGCTATCACACAGGATTTTTACTTAATACATTATCAACAACACTTGCTGACTATTGATAAGATCCGAGAGCAAGGAAAAGTATGCCATTCGGCTCTTAGTTAAACATTTAATATCAAAGTGGTTCATATGGTTTCCCAACTTAAGCTCTTTTAGCATGAAAATGAAATAACTAAAAAAGGGGTAAGAACACCTACTTTAACCATGTTGAGCCATTATAAAACTCATTTCACGCAAAGAAGGTTATTTCCAATTTGAGAAAAGTCCTTTCAAAGAGTATATGCACTTTTTCAAACCTTTGGCTGGTATAATTCAGAAATAGGTAGATCCTAGCTCACAACATGTAAGAAAATCATTTTCAAGGAAATGGATTCACAAGTTAGTGTTCTGTTTAAGTGGGTGAGATAGCCCACAAATTTTTGGCATCCCCATAGCCTACCAAAGTAAGTGAACTCCCACCCTCATCAGAGTATTGGCAAGTAGAATTTCCATTCTTTTTAGGATGCTAAGATCTACTCCCGAGATTGAGTTCTTGTTGTAAAATACCGTAAGCATATGGTTTATCGTTGTACACATTACGGGTATCGTCCTCAAGGATGGATGCAAAATTAGATTCCAAAAAAATAAAATAAAATTATAAACTAAATTAAAACTAGATGCTAGATTAACCAACTTCAAAGTAAAACTATTCTATCAATTAATGGGCCAAATTAGGCAAAATTAATTTATAGAATTGTAACTCTAAGTTGCAAAGACAAGAAGCCAAAACAAAAAGAGAGAACCAAACTGCAAATGGTTTTAATCACCACCACTTAACGGCAGTTATTTGACAACAAGAGCAGAGGAAAATGCAGTAAGCACAGGAAACCAAAACTTGGGCAATTTGAATAAGTCTTCAGCAAACCAAGACTTTGCAATTCGAACAACGCATGCGCAAACCCCAAACTTGTGCAATTCGAAGGCTAAAATATGAATATGAAAATCGAAATCGAAAACAAGAGAACAAAGCCGAAAACACCAAACTCGAATTAAACTCTAAAATTCGAACTCAGATGCATTACAAGTTGAACGTGAATGTAACTGAAGCCCTAAACAAAACCTAAACTCCCTCTACCCCCTTGATGTTGTGCTTTAACCCCATTAAAAAGAATAAGCTATGCTATCTCTCTATCTCCCCAACATCACCGTTCTCCCCTGCTTCGACTATCTCATTAGTGCGTTTGTAACTGATGAACGAATGATGGTGATGATGATGAATTAAATGATATGGGGGGGGGAGAGTAACAGATGAGAATAGGCAAGAGGTCGCAGGCTCTATTCGTGGCCTCGGGTTTCTGGGCAGGCAGGGAGAGCCGAAGAGAGAGAAGGAAGAAGAAGAACCATGGTCTTGAAGATGGAGATAATGGCTCAATAAATGTTGAGGAGAGAGAGGGTGCAACGGCTGGGTAATGAGGGAGATGAACAACCATGGATGTCGCCCTATATTTGGCCCTGATCTTCGGTCTGCTGCGTGGAATAAGGAAGATGAAGATGAGACCAAGGGGGGCTGGTGCTAACGTCACGTGAGTGGGGCGTGACTGTTAAGTCATACAAAGAGAGGGAGAAATGGGGATGGGACTAGGCCAGAGAGAAATAGAAAAGTGGGATGGATCGGCCCAAGGGAAAAAAAGAAAGGAAAAGAAAACGAGGGAGAACCGGGCTGCTGAGGACCAAAGTGGGCCTGGCCCACTCGTGAGAGGAAGAGAGGGAAAGACAAAAGAAGAGAGGGAGGGCACTTGGGCTCCGGTTTTGGGTCGCGAATCTGGGCTGTTGGGCTCGACTTTGCTTCCTTCTTCTTAACTTGATCCAGCTTCACTCTTGAACTAATTATTTATTTTTCCACTTTTATTTTCAATTCCTGCAAAATGAACAAACATATTATTAAAATTCTAATTAATCAATTTATTTCGAGTAATTATTAGATAATTTAAGAGTAAAAAATGTCATAATTTCAGGTTGAACAAATACTCCCACACCTAAATTTTGCTCGTCCTCGAGTAAAACAAAACTAGAAATCCTAGAAAAAGAAAACAAAACAAAATCCTAACTCACTTTCGTAGGAATCACAATTGCGCTTAGCATGTGCAATAAGCCCTTTAAACCCCTATGTTAGCCCTAGTGGACGAGTAAAGTCTTGTGAGGGTTTGCAAAAGATATACCCACAAAATCTATAAAAGAAAACATAAATAGAAACTCGAAAATCTTTTTTTTTTCACAAATAATATGTACAAAATTGGGGAAAGATATATACACATTCTAATAAACTAAATCACCCATGTGGCAAAGATATTGGTCAGCATATAAACAAAATGTACTCATTAAGGCCCTCTTCCCCATGAATGACATCGAAGCACTAACATTTTACCCCACTGCACATAAGGACTTGGAATCCATCCCAGTGCTCGTGTGCAAGTGTATCCTCATCTTAGGGCTCAGGTTTACCAGAATCAAACTCAATCCCACTTGATTGACATAACTACATTATTGATTATTAACATTAGAAGCAAGCTTTTCTAGTAGCTGTATTGCCTCAAAGGGAACACCTAGTAGCGCATGCCTCAAAGGGTAACGCCCAGTAGCGCATGCCTCAAAGGGATACTTGTCATTCCAATTTCATTTCATTTCCCTTTTGTTTTCCCTTTTTTTTCATTTTCATTTGTTTTGTTTTATTTTTTTTCAGAAAGCAAACAAAAATTCAAAGTAATCGTGTCAAAGACAAGTGAGAGAGCCAATCATGGAAGACTAAGACCTTAAGACAATGAGGATGATATAAATAGGGAGTAGATTACACGTCAATAATGCACAAATGGGGTTAGAATTAGAGCTAAGAATGACACATCAAGGATGGTAACCTAATATGCACATCATGCATATATACAGGCTAACAATAAAAGCATAGGGAATTTAAGCTCATTAGAAAAGTACAATTGTTCCTTGAAAACAAAACAAAATCTTTTTGGATTTTTAAAAAAAAAAATTTCAGAATTTTTTTAATTTTTTTGTTTCTTTTTTTCAAAATTTCTCCACCCCCACAGCTAAATCTCACAATGTCCTCATTGGGAGTGGAAGTAAACATCAAACACAACCAAAAAGAAAGATAAATATACAAAAAGAAAAGAAGACTAGAAAACAAAGGAAAATGACTAGACGCTAAATGAAAAGAAGTTAATAAAAGTAAAACGAAGCAACTTACATATACAAAAGAAAACAAAATAAAAAGAGGATATAAAAAGGAACGTTTATACCAGCTCAGATATTGAATTACACCTAAGCTATAGCCTCCAAAAATCCGTGCAAATAGAGACATATGGAGCATCAGTCACTCCATATCAAAAGCAACATTGCTACTCACATCAAATCCCAATAAAGCACGAAGAAGCTTGTCAAACACAGAAGACCAACTCTTGATAAAATTAAGACAATGAACATGTAAGAGTTGGTACTAAATAGAGTACATCCACCACAATAATGCAGCACAAGTGAGGGCCCGTTTCAATTTGTCAAGCTGTTGAGCCCAATTAGAAATCAGATAGATGTACTTAAAAGTAGCCAGAAAGTCGGTCATTGGCCTAGAAAGTATATCATCGTGAATGGATGGTCTAGGCAAATTAATGAGCCCTACATCCACAAGTCCTTTAAGTTCAATATGTGTAGGAGTCTGGTCTAAATCAAACTGTTTAGTGACAATGGCCTCAAACTCAACAAATTTAGACTTATGAGATTCAGAAAGAAAGTTAGGTTGGATGGGGTCAAAAGAAAAAGATTCATATTCAGCACACATGTTGACATCCAAACCCACATTGGTATCAAACCCACATGAAAAAGATTCATATTCTATAGAAAGAATATCATCATTAAATTTCAATTTAGTGGGTGTAACTTCCTCCTCACCTGCCTCCTATGAAACAGTATCGTTTGACTCATCTAACTCATGGTGCTCAAAGTCAATTGTGACGCTCAAATCTAACTAACTAGCAATATCAAATTGTTCACCCACTTCAAACTCACATAAATCATGCAAAGTGGTGGGTGGGACAGCAGAAACAAGGATATCATCAGTGATGTCATTAGGTGAGCTAATGTGGGGTGCAAAGTCAAATGATAGAGAATTAGGGAGGTCCTCCTCATGCTCTATGCTAGGCAAATGCATGTCATTATGCAAGTTAGGCTTGACAAAATAAAAGGGCTCAAAATCATCATAGAGACTAACTTCAGGTTTAGGAGATCCTAAACTATAGTCAGGCTCATTACAACTCTCCCTACTTTGATTAAAACATTGAGAATATTAAGCAATTCTCACTTTCATGTTCTTTATCATTTTCTGTCAATTCATTGATCTTCTTTTCAACACTTGCAAAAGTAGCATCAATATAAGCATGAAATGGACAATTATAAGTATTATGATCAGAAGAGTCACAATAATTGTACAAAATAGGAGACACATAAGACTGAGATGGGTCATATAAGTTCATAAAGTGATCATGAGGGTAAGGAATAATAGGAATAACAGACTCACTATGAAGTGGGTAACCAAAATTCTTCTGAGCGTGTTTAAGCTTGTAAGTATCCCAAGCTAATTTTTCAAAGAAATCCAAAACTTCATCTTGAGTTTTAGATAACAATCCTAGTACACCTCCAGGATAGATAGACTCAATATAACCCCAAGATTCAGAATTCAGACCCGCAACAACAACCTCACAAATTTTTCATTTTTGAAAATTTTGATTCAACTGAGCACGATAATCATTAAGTCGCGATAAATAGCTCCAGAAAGATTCATGCTCAAATTGTGAGAAATTAAAAACCGGCATTCTTGAATCTAGTGTTTTTGTTCAATTTTAAGAATTTTTCATTTTTTTTGATTTTCAAGTTTTGAATTTTTTTTACTTTTCTTTTTAGGAAAGAAAATGCATCTAGGACACTATTTACAAACCAATGACTAAAACAAAAGAAGAGACTCAAATAATTAAGTGAACAAAACAAAATAAACTAACAAAAAATAAAACTATGCTACCAAAATAAAAGAAAGACCAAAATGACTCAAACATCACAAAAAATGTAAAACGAACACACACACACAAAAGAAGAGCATTTTTTTTAATATTTTTGTCTTGCTGACACACAAAAACAAAAATAGAAATAAACTCAATCTAAAACAAAAACAGAAACAGAAACACAATTGAAACTAAAACAAAATAGAAAATAAACTAAAACCTAAACAAGCGAAATCTAAAAAATAAAACTAAAATAGAAAATAAAACTCCCAAAATCAGAACTAAATAGATAGAAAATTCCATACAATCACAAGGGAAATAAAAATATTTTTTCTCGAATTTTTTCTATCCCCAAACAGTGCAGAAAAATGCAAACAGATTATTAAGTCAAAAATTCACAGAAAAATGATGACTGTTCTGAAAATTCCTCAAAAATTCACACAAACTCTAAACATTATGCTGAATCTAGGAAAAAATATCAAAATAGCAAAAATAACACCAGAATTTCCCCCGAAAATTCAAACTGATGCTGAAATTAAAGAAAAATCTACACTGATTGTTTTCTCCAGATCAGTTCTGCTTTGTGTCTTTTTTGTTGCACATAAACCAAATGCGTTAGTACTGTTTTTTTCAGCAAACAATAAACTCTAAAACTAATCTCGGCAAACATCAAAAATCAAAATACTAGCTAAATTCACAGTTAAAACTAAATTAAAATTTTGCAATGAATTAACGACTCAACTAAACTAAAAATCAAAACTCTAAAATTAAAAACGAAAACGACTCGAACGACTCGATTACTAAACTACGAATCGAGGAAATCTAATTTCACAACGCCATCCCTGGCAACGGTGCTAAAAACTTGTTATAAAATTCCGAAAGCGTACGGTTTATCGTTGTACACATTACGGGTATCGTCCATAGGGATAGATGCAAAATTAGATTCCAAAAAAAAGTAAAAAAAATTATAAACTAAATTAAAACTAGATGCTAGATTAACCAACTTCAAAGTCAAACTATTCTATCAATTAATAGGCTAAATTAGGCTAAATTAATTAATGGAATTGTAACTCTAAGTTGCAAAGACAAGGAGTTAAAACAAAAAGGGAGAACCAAACTGCAAATGGTTTTAATCACCAACACTTAACGAAAGTTATTTGACAACAAGAGCAGAGGAAAACGCAGCAAGCACTGAAAACCAAAACTTGGGCAATTTGAATAAGGCTTCAGCAAACCAGGACTTGGCAATTCGAACAACGCATGAGCAAACCCCAAACTTGTGCAATTCGAAGGCTAGAATATGAATCTGAAAATCGAAATCGAAAACAAGAGAACAAAGACCAAAACACCAAACTCGAATTAAACTCTAAAATTCAAACTCAGATGCATTACAAGTTGAACGTGAATCTAACTGAAGCTCTAAACAAAACCTAAACTCCCTCTACCCCCTTGATGTTCTGCTTCGGCCCCATTAAAAATAATATGCTCTGCTATTTCTCTATCTCCCCAACGTCACCGTTCTCCCCTGCCTCGACTACCTCATTTTTGCCTTTATAACTGATGAATGAATGGTGGTGATGATGATGAATTAAATGATCTGGGGAGAGGGAGAGTAACGGATGGGAATGGGGAAAATGAAGGCGAGAGGTTGCAGGCTCTGTTCGTGGCCTCGGGTTTCTGGACAGCCAGGGAGAGCCGAAGAGAGAGAAGGAAGAAGAAGAACCATGGTCTTGAATATGGAGATAATGGCTCAATAAATGGTGAGGAGAGAGAGGTGTAACAACTGGGTAATGAGGGAGACGAGCAGCCATGGATGTCGCTATGTGTTTGACCCTGTTCTTCAGTCTGCTGTGTGGAATGAGGAAGATGAAGACGAGACCGAAGGGGGGGTTGGTGTTGAAGTCACGTGAGTGGGGCGTGACTGTTGAGTCATAGAAAGAGAGGGAGAGATGGGGATGGGATGAAATAGAAAAGTGGGATGGACCGGCCCAATGGAAGAAAAGAAAGGAAAAGAAAAAGAGGGAGAACCGGGGTGCTGAGGACCGAAGTGGGCCTGCCCCACTCATGAGAGGAAGAGAGTGAAAGAAAAAAGAAGAGAGGGAAGGTGCTTGGGCTCCAGTTTTGGGTCGTGAAACTGGGCTGTTGGGCTCAACTTTGCTTCCTTCTTCTTCACTTGATCCAGCTTCACTTTTGAACTAATTATTTATTTTTCCACTTTTATTTTCAATTCCGGCAAAATGAACAAACATATTATTAAAATTCTAATTAACCAATGTATTTCGAGCAATTATTAGATAATTTAAGTGTATAAAATGTCATAATTTCAGGTTGAACAGTTCTTTACAATTTGTATTATCCTCCTAGCCAAAAGCATCTCAAATGCAACTCATTGTGAAACATGTGTAAATGTTAATTTTTTTCTAAAATGGTAAGCTTTAGTTAAAGGAAGAAAATAAACACTTTCACTCATAAAATAGATTCACAGGCAACTTGCCCTTGCAAACATTGATGACATAGTCGCTAATGTGTTACCATAGTAGCTGGATACTACCTCAGTCTTGGGCATTGAGTTGAAATGCTCAGGAGTTAGGCTACCCTCTTTTTGTAGACTAAAAAACTCTAAAAAAAAATCATTTTTAAGACTCTAAAGTCTCTTTAGGTTGTTAAGGTGGAAGTCATTAATTTAAAATGAGCTTCCCCTCTTCAGGTTAAATCAATCCTTTTCAAGTTCATTTTAAAGTCAACTAGGTTCGTTTCATACCAACAATAGGCTTACAATGGTAGGTTTAGCAGGCTTCCTAGTCAACTACTACCTAAGGTTATGTGAGCTTAGATTGGTCGGTTCAAGCAAGCTACTTACAATTCCCCCTAAATATGTTCAACCAAGGGGAATGCCTTGAAGTGGTGGCATTCTCTTACAAAATTTAAATAAACCCCACCCTATACAATCCCTGTACCTACACCACACATATATCGTAACAAGTCAGGGCGAGCAGAACCGTGGTCACTGCTACCTAGTTCACAAAACTATCCTAAACTTGGACCTGTTGGTGAATCGGCAGCACCTACCACTATTTCTGGTTGTAGTAACCTGCATATACAAATAAAGAATGCATGGAAGCAAGGTTGAACTGGGGCAACCACTATTGGGTTCACAAGATTGGTCCACTACTAAACCGTTCTATCAAACCAGCTAGCCGGTTTCATTGTTTCCAGCTCTCCTTCTAAACAGAACATACACACATAGCCCAATTAACAACAATGCGTACCCTCCACAAAAATTCCAAAGGAGGTCTAGCAAGTTGATGATGCAATTAATAATAATTTGATAACTACCTAGACAAATTAAACACAAAAACAAAAATAACATATAAGAGGAACTCAACCATTCATCATCTCTAATTCCACACTAATAGCCCGACCTCCCTTGTCATAGCACCACTCAATATTGCACCTCAAATATCAATATCAACCCAAATAGCTTATTCAATCGTCTTCTTATCGTTGTTGTTGATGTTCTGTTATGCTATGATCTCCCTCTTTCTCACCCTTTCTGTCTCTCTCTTGCTAGATGTCAGACACAGTTAATGGTGCCCGATCACTCGCCTCTGACATATCACTGTCGCTGTCGTCATCACCGACCACCTTACTGCATGCTCCACCACTTCGGTTCACCCCTTCTGTCATTCTCTTTCTCTCTCTCCTTCGGTGGGTTAAAAGGCCAAGAACAAGTGGGGTAGCCCCTATGCTTACATGATTATCATGCAAATGGGGAGGGTTCAATCCTCCTTTTTTTGTGTTGCTAGACTAAAATATATTTCAGCCTAAATACACCAAGCCCAATTGGTTTCAACGTCAAATAGCCCAATCCAACTTTGCTAATCTCTCGTAACCATGTCTCAGTCCTTACACTATCCTGAGCACCTATTGAAATCTTGAGGCTACCAAGTAACAGGACATGGCTACCACACTCATCCCTTCATGCAAAATTGTGTCCTTGAAACTTCAATGTATAAGGCATGGTAGAATGTAAAGTTCATATGCACATAGCACAAACCATAGAAAATGAATAAGAAAATTCAAGTATCATCATAAAACTAGATATAACTTTTAAAAAAGAAAGACATGCTTATGGTATCTAGCTCTTAAGGATACACTCACTCTGTTACTTGCACCACGGGAAAATCACATTGGAGACGGCAAATGAGTTGACTTAGATAGCCATACTGATGTATTCAAGCTTCATTAAGGCAAAGATTTGCAAAAGAGAATCAAGAATGCATTTGGGTAGAAGGAAGGAAGTAGAACCAAAGTAACCAAGAACCAAGGTAGAATTCAAGTGGACTAGCAAGGGTGATTGAAGACCCAACTTGGTTTGCACACTTGGGCAATCTTTTTTCTTCAATTAAATTACAGAAATGAATCATTTTGTTAGTTGAGTTAAGAAGACCTAGAGACCCACTTGAGGTTTCCAAACACTCAAGATATAACACTAGGAATTTTGAGAGATAATGGAGAGCGTTTTCACAACTCAAAGTTCAAATTCATTCAAAAGTGTTCTCTTACAACCTAAGGCCTGCCTTATATAATGGGAGCCTATAACAAGATGAAACAAAGGGGAACAAAGGGGCCTTACACGTCCAAAAACTAAGAGGAGACCAAAATGCAAACACAAAATCTGAAAAGTGCTTTATGCTTTTGTCAGCAACTTTTTAATTTATAAAGGTCAACTTCAAATAGCTATATCTCCTAGGTTTCTCCTTCAAATTGGGTGAAATAGACCTTTATGGAAAGCTTAGGAAGTCAGCTTTCACGTGCCTTAATTTTCCAGCAATTTGGATCTACCGTTTGGGAGATATGGGGCAAAAGGTGCAGCATATGTAGACTAGGACAGTTTCTGCAACATATGAAAAAAGGCTCCAATTGACTTATTGCCTAGAGACCTAACCTAGAAATATTTATATGACCTTGAATTTGACATATTAAGGGTTCCAAAAAGTAGATTTGTAGCCTCTTAAGTCCACCTTAAGCTTAGGTAATTAGGCTTGCAAAACCGGGCTAAATTCTAGCCGAACTGGGCAGCATCTGCAACGTTTGGTTGATGACTTCTTGGACCATGGCATGAACCTCTTTAACCTCCTTGGTGCTTGTAGAGTGTGTTAGGCTTGTGGGTTGGTCTTCAATTGGTTCCAAAGGATGGTCCCCATTATACTCCCGGATTGGTTGGAGTTTGAGCTCAAACTCCAAAATTGATCATCTTCATCATAATGTGGACTAAGGTCAGCCACATTGAAGGTGTCCGAGACTCCATACTCTCCTAGGAGGTCGATCTTGTAAGCATTATGACCAATTTTCTCAATGACCTCAAATGGACCATCCAACCTTGGCATGAGCTTGGATTTGTGCTTGCTAAGGAATCTCTCTTTCCTCAAATGAATCCAAACCAAGTCTCCCAGTTGAAATTGAGCATCTTTCCTATGCTTGTTGGCTCGTTGCTTGGCTTGCTCATTAGATTTGTCAATTCTTTCCCTCACCTTGGTGTGTAACTCTTGAATTTCTTTGGCTCTCTTCTCGGCCTCCCAACTAAACTTAGTAGGATTGGGGATTGGAACAAGGTCCAATGGAGTCCGAGGGTTGTAACCATACACCACTTGGAACGGGGAAAGATTGGTTGCCTTGCTTGGAGCTCGGTTGAAGGCAAACTCCGCATGGGGAAACAACTCATCCCACCCTTTGATGCTCTTCTTGACTAGACCTCTAAGCAAAGTGCCCAAAGTCCTATTAGTCACTTCGGTTTGACCGTCGGTTTGGGGGTGGCACGTAGTGCTAAACTTGAGGTGAGTGCCAAACTTTCTCTACAAGGTAAGCCAAAAGTGACTTAGGAACTTGATGTCCTTATCCGACACCATGCTTATTGGAATTCCATGGAGACGAACGATCTCCTTGAAGTAGAGGTTGGTAATGGAGGAAGCATCATTGGTGGTATGGCATGCTATGAAATGTGCCATTTTTGAGAATCGGTCCACCATCACCATGATTGAATCTTTGTGCCTTTGGGTTCTTGGCAAACCCGTGATGAAGTCTAGGCTTACATCCTTCCAAGGACCTTGAGGAACAGGGAGAGGAGTGTAAAGGCCTTGGGGCCATGAGTGACTCTTGGCTTGTTGGCAAGTAGAACACCTTCTCACATAATGCTCTACGTCCTTGGATATGCTTGGCCAATAATAGTGTTCCTTGAGCATGGAACAAGTCTTCTCAATGCCAAAGTGTCTGGCCAAAGCCCCACCATGGAGCTCTTGAATGAGGAGTTCCCGAAACCTACTCTTTGGTATGCATAGCCGGGTTCCTTTAAAGAGGAAACCATGCTCCAAGTGAAACAAACCATGGGCATGGCTAGGACACTTCTCATGGATTTCCTTGAAATCCTCATCTTGGACATACAACCCCTTAATAATCTCAAAACCAAGGACTTTGGATTCCAAGGTAGGGAGTAAGAGGTACCTTCCTGATAAAGCACCCGCGCCCTTGTTTATCTTTCCGGCCTTGTAGTGGATCACAAAATGGAAGGCTTGTAAGTACTCTACCCACTTGGCATGCCTTGGGTTTAGCTTGTGTTGCCTTAGATGAACTTGAGAGCCTCATGGTCCGTATGGAGGATAAATTCTCCTCCCATCAAATAGTGTCTCCAATGCTCAAAAGCTCTCACAATGGCATAAAACTTTTTGTCATATGTTGAATACTTCCGCTTGGCATCATTAAGCTTTTCACTAAAGAAAGCCATGGGCCTTTTCTCCTGAGATAGGACCGCCCCTATCCTAACACCAAAAGCATCACACTTTACTTCAAATACTTTGGAGAAGCTTGGTAGAGCTAGAACGGGTGCACTTGTGAGTTTGCACTTGATTTCTTCAAAGGCTCTTTGAGCTTGCTTGGTCCACTCAAATCTTTTGACCTTAAGCACCTCGGCCATGGGGGCAACAATACTGCTAAAATTTCTCACAAACATCCTATAGAAAGAGGCTAGGCCATGGAAGCTCCTAACTTGTTGAACTGAAATAGGAATGGGCCAATCTCGGATTGCTTGAATCTTGCTCTCATCAACATAAATTCCTTGGGCCGACACCACATAGCTGAAAAATATAACTTGAGAAGTGAAAAGGTGACACTTCTCCAAGTTTCCATAGAGCTCCTCTTGAGATAGAATACTCAAGACTTGTTGTAGATGATGGGCATGCTTCTTTTCACTTTTGCTATACACCAAGATGTCATCGAAGTGGACAACAACGAACTTGCCAATGAGGGGCTTGAGGACTTGGTTCATAAGCCTTATAAAAGTACTTGGTGCATTTGACAACTCGAATGGTATTACAACCCACTCATAGAGACCTCCTTTAGTCTTAAAGGCCGTCTTCCACTCATCTCCTTCATATAGCCGGATTTGGTAGTAGCCACTTCGAAGATCAATCTTAGAAAACATGGTGGCTCCATGAAGCTCATCTAGGAGATCCTCCAACCGTGGAATAGGAAAGCGATATTTAATAGTGATTTTGTTGATCGCTCTACTATCCACACACATTCTCATTCACCCATTTTTCTTAGGAACAAGCAAGGCCGGCACGAAACTTGGGCTAAGGCTTTCACAGATTAAGCCCTTAGCAAGAAGCTCATCCACTTGCCTTTACACTTCTTGACTCTCTTGGGGGTTCATTCGGTAGGCTGGCTTGTTTAGGAGGGTGGTATCGGGAATGAGGTCTATTTTGTGTTGTATGGATCTTTTGGAAGGGAGGCCATGAGGGACCTCACTAAGGAAGACATGTTCAAAATCTTTAAGGAGAGGGGAAAGCAAAGGATGGGAAGAATCCTTAGCTTTGGCCGGTTCTTGGCCAAGTAAAATCCAATCCTTGAAATCATCATATTCATGGAGTTGGGAATGAAGTAGGGTGGTGAGAAAGACATCCATGCTAGGAGTGTCTTGACGTCTTTTTTGTGAGGTGGATTTGAGTGGGGGTAAGGTTGATCTTTTTGTGGTCTTTGGTAAATGTATATGTGTTCAACCGACCATCATGCATCACACTTCTATCAAACAACCTTGGACGTCCCAAGAGGACATGACAAGCATCCATGGGCACAATGTCACATTAAATCTCATCTTTATAGTTCTTGCCAATTGAAAAACCAAGTAAACAACGAGAGGAGATTTGCAAGCCTTTACCTTGATTGAGCCATTGTATGGTGCAAGGGCTTGGGTGTAGAGAGACCAAAAACTTGAGCTTGTCCACTAGAATCTTGGGAGCAACATTGGCACAACTTCCACAATCAATAATAAGAGAGCAAACCTTCCCTTTCACGATACGCCGGGTGTGGAAGATGTTCTCCCTTTGCTCTATGTCATGTTCGGAAGCAATACCACTCAAGACTCTTCTTATCACAAGCATTTCTCCTTCATTGGGTCCCTCTTCAACTTCTTAAAGAGCTTCGGCCATGAGAAGCTCCTTTTCTTCCCCATCATTCTCATCATCTAGCTCCTCATAAGAAGCTTGATATTCGGCCAAAGTGACAATTCTTTTTTTGGGACACTCGGAAGCAAAGTGTCCAAGGCCTTGACAACGAAAACATCTCTTCTTGTCACCGGGCTTTGGATGTTGTTTTGAGGGGGTTTGAGGGGGGATTTGGTTGAGGGGGTCGTGTGTTTGAGTTTGGAGTTGATTTGGGAGCGTAGTATGAGCGCTTTTGGAATGGGTAAGGACGGGGGTTAGGCTTGGAGGTCATGCCTTTGCCCTTGCCCTTAACTCTCTTTTGTGACTCCACTTTGTGAGCTAAGACACTAAACTCATCTAAGGAAGTGTAAGGGTGGAGTTCAACAACATGAGCAATTTCATCCTTCAAACCACTCAAGTATCTAATCAAAGTTTGAGACTCATCCTCTTTCAAATCACATTTCAACAATAATTGCTCAAACTCTATAGTGTATTCTTCTAACTCTTAGACCCTTGTTTGAGGTGGTGGAGCTTAAGGAAGTTGTCTTGCAAGTAATAGGGTGGCAAAAACTTGGACTTAAGTTTGGACTTCATTTTCTCTCAAGTTCTTATCTTCCCTTTACCCTTCCTAACTCTCTTAGTCACAACATTTGACCACCAAATGGAAGCATATTTTCTAAGCTTTGAAGCAACAAGCTTTACCTTTCTTTCATCAGGGATGTCTTTGAACTCAAAGACTCTTTCAACCATTTGTAGCCAATCTAAGAACAAGTACGGATCAAGTTGACCTTCAAACTCGAGGATGTCCACTTTGAAGTCATTGTAGCTTCAGTCTTGAGGCCTATGATGCCTCCTTGATCTTCTTGCATACACATCCTCATCGGAGTCTTCAAGTGAGTTGCTTTCTTCTTCTTCAGAGTCGCAAGAGTCTTGCTTGCTTGCACTTCTAGAACTTCTCAAGTTCCTTCTCTTTTCTTGCATCATTTGACCAAGTTGTGATTGAAGGTACTTGACTTGGGCTTCCAACTCAGCCTTCTCTCTCAAAGCTTGCTCGGGAGTAAGGGTCGAAGACATGATGGCTTTGGAGTGAGGAGTTGCTGTTGTAGGACGGGGAGAGGGTGGCATAGTCGTGTGGGGTGGCACAGTGTGGCCATGCTGAGCTGTTATAATGGCTAGGGGAGTGCTGGGATGGTCGTACCAAGGTGGCACGAGGTGGCTGTGCTGCCTTTTTGTTTTGACACGGCTGGAATTTCGTGGGAAATGTGTTTGGGCTGTTTTAGTGGTTCTTGTGTTTGGGGATGTGTTTGGGTGATGGAAGCTTAGCCAAGAGGGTAGCCTAAGCTCTGATACCAGTTGATGTATTCAGGCTTCAGTAAGGCAAGCATTTGCAAAAGTGAATCAAGAATGCATTTGGGTAGAAGGAAGTAAGTAGAACCAAAGTAACCAAGAACCAAGATAGAATTCAAGTGGACTAGCAAGGGTGATTGAAGACCCACCTGGTTTGCACACTTGGGCAATCTTCTCCCTTCAACTAAGTTACAAAAATTAATTAAAAAGTGGACTAGCAAGGGTGATTGAAGACCCACCTTGGTTTCCACATTTGGGCAATCTTCTCCCTTCAACTAAGTTACAGAAATTAATCACCCTCTTAGTTGAGTTAAGAAGACCTAGAGACCCACTTGAGATTGCCGACCACTCCAGATATAACACTAGGAATTTTGAGAGATAATAGAGAGAGTTTTCACAACTCAAAGTTCAAATTCATTCAAAAGTGTTCTCTTAAAACCTAAGGCATCCCTTATATAATGGGAGCCTCTAACAAGCTGAAACAAAGGGGCCTTACACGTCTAAAAAGCAAGAGGAGACCAAAAAGCAAAGACAAAATCTGAAAAGTGTTTTATGCTTTTGTCAGCAACTTTTCAGTTTACAAAGGTCAACTTCAAACAGTTATATCTCATAGGTTTCTTACTCAAATTGGGTGAAATAGACCTTGCGAGAAATCTTAGGAAGTCAACTTTCATGTGCCTCAATTTTTCAGCAATTTGGAGCTACCATTTGGGAGATATGAGCGAAAAGGTGCAGTATATGTAGACTGGGACAGTTTCTGCAGCATTTGGAAAAAGGCTCCAATTGACTTATTGCCTAGAGACCTAACCTAGAACTCTTTATATTTCCTTGAAGCTAACATATTAAGGGTTCCCAAAAGTAGATTTGCAGCCTCTTAAGTCCATCTTAAGCTTGGATAATGAGGCTTGCAGAACCGGGCCAATTTCTGTCCGAACTGGGCAGCATGTGCAACGCTTGGTTGATGACTTCTTAGACCATGGCATGAACCTCTTTAACCTCCTTGGTGCTTGTAGAGTCCTGTAGGCTTGTGGGTTGGTATTCAGTTGGTTCCAAAGGATGGTCCCCATCACATATCAAAATATTTTTAAAACTGTGTCGACCTTACTGGAACAATATAGTTAACATCTAAAGGCTTTTCACCCATAATAATTTGATAGAACAAATCAAGGCTGAGTAGATAGAATTGGACTAAATCGATTTCATTGCTAAAAATAAAAGAAATAAAATCTTTTTAGAAGTAACTCAGTCATCTAGATATTGTTCCTACCAACACATCATTAACATATCAATTAGGTATAATATATAGGATGGTCACAATAGCACTAGGGTTGCAATGATGGCATGCATAACTAAAAGTAGTAAAGTGCTAGGATAACAAGGATAGTAAAGAGACATTAGTAGATAAAACTAAATATGGTTGCAATTGGAGAAAGAAAATCAATGCATAACAATAACCTAAGTTACAAGAGTAATCAGCAAGCAAGAATAATTAAATGTGATAGATGGCAAAGTGTTCCTACTTATCTCGCAATTTACTTATTTGTTTTGATTTTTATATACAACTTAAATGTCTAAGCTTAGGATCTCTACATGAAACTAATTATCTTTAAATTAGGGAACATGCGAATAGAACGATATGCCTATAGACATGACACTAAGCTCTTTGCAACTCTATTATGATATCAAAAGTACATAGCCTAACACAACTGAGCACATCATGTCATATGCCTCAATTGATCACATCAACAATCATATTTCATAACTCAATAGTCAATATAGACTCCGATCTGACCATGAGTATGCCAAGTGCGTCGCCATATCTCTTGAGATGCTTATAAGCAAGCATATAGGCATGAAAATGTAATTCCTTAGGTCAAAGGATGGTAGTTTGACAACACAACAACTAGAATGGTCAAAATGGAAAATCTACTTGCAAAATAGCCATAAAATAATTAAAACAGCAATAGTAAGAAGCATAATGGCCAACAAAAGCACAGTTCTAAAGTTTCCTATGAAAATTACCACGTAATCATGAAACTTTATTATGTAAAATATAATATAAGACAACTTAATCACGTATCGTTACACCGTACAAACAATGGCAACCATTATCTAGCATAACTTCCTCAACGAGTAAAGAGTTACGAGTTCAATTGCAATAATGAGTGCACTAGCATCCATCCAATTAGACATATAAATTACAAGGGTAAACACATGAATGCAGGCTCCTATTGGCAGAAGCTTATGTTACCAGTTCAAGTGCAATTAGAACTATAACATGAGGGGATAATAGGCATGCAACTCAAATAATGACTTCACGACCATACCACATAATTGCCACATGAGTCAACTAATTCGACAAGCTCACCCACATTCAAAGCTAAGAAAATAACAAAATTGCATTCACCTAGCAATTCATCAATAAGTATATCAATGATCCTTTCATAAGCAATCACAAGCTCACATAAGTTTCTATGTGCCTTGTACTGCATGCTATGCTATATTGACACTTTAAGGCGTGTAAAGTCACGACATTATTACACGAGAAGTTACCTAGGCATCTATATGTAAATGTAAACCCTAGAAGGCAATATGTGATCAAAAGGTAAGCTTTGCCACCTTTCTAGAATGATTAGAACCTAGTCGCTGATGACTCTAAATGCTCACGGGGTATCTCGCAGTCCATTCACTAAAAGAGACAGTTGTAGGTCCAAAGGGTGGGCTTTAGACAATGGCAAAGGGCCCAAAGCTAAGATTTGCTCTGTTCATAGTTACATTGGCACTTAACTTGTTGAAAATTTAGGCCTCTAATAAACAGGTAATTACTTCAAGCAAAGGGCAATAGTATTAATGGCTTAGATGGTATCCTAGATGATTTGTTGAACACATTCGTCCCATATATATTTGTAGTAACCTTAAAGACTTATAATATGGAATGAGGGTTCAATCACCTAAAGACTTATGGCTTCTAACTCTGTATTAATACTTAGAAAAAACTAGTAACATACATATTGTACACCCTAGTAGGAGACATATATGGGGTAAGAATTCTAGACTTTACCAAGTTCATTCTCCCTTCTTGTTTGTAGGTACATTAAGGTTTAGTCTAGGCAGAATATTGCCGACCCCATAATGAAAATAGTAGCCTATAAGATAGAAGCATAGTATATAGGCGACTCAGTAGCAACAACAATTTCATGATGGAGAACATGAAATACATAATATAAATAACATCGACCACATGCACATATATAAAAATCTTACTTAATTTGTTTAAACAATTCAAAATTTGTAGGAGGAAGGTACCACCTAATGGGGTTTTCGTACATAAAAAGTAAGACCTAACCCATTTCCTAATAGTTCATCATGAACAAATCCCATGAATATATCTCAACATGCATACACCTACAAACATCATCCAATCACACATAAAAACACACACTCATGAGTCTAAACCCATGCATTATCAAAGAACAGATGTAACTCTTCACGTAAGAGAGCAAAACCTAACTCAATAATTGGAAAACACTTTAACATTCAAAAATCTTTGGGTTTCAAAATGCAAAATAGCTTAATTGTTTATATCCTCCTATCTATGAACTTTTGAGTACATTTGCTTACTCCATTACGTGGCTTGAGGAGAAAAAAAAATACATAAGGGTAAATAATGGGCTTAGGATTAACCTTTTCCAACTTTTTGAGTTTAGAAAAAGAATATCTTTAACTATATCATTAAAGGCACATGCACAAAAACAGTTACTAATAGAGCTAACAATGAATTCACATTCTGACACATATCTTGATTTTACAATCAATTAGTTTGTTGTACTCACACAAAAATCAATTAATCAATCAATCACATCAACTAATAAAAGAAAGAAATATAAGATATACCTTAATGGATTACACACCTGAAGCACTAAGGTCTACATCACAAAGTAATCCAACTCTGATGGCTAGAAGATGAGTATCTAATGAGATAGTTGGCTCACATCACCAATTAGATCGACAACAAGATAACATGTAATATATGTACTCAATAGTTAGACTTACATATGCTTAGAGGAGCTTGCAATCAAACATGAAACATCATTCTAACTCCTAAGCTAAAATGTTCATGTTGGAATTCCTTAACACCAACTAATAAAAACCCAAGAGAAAACAAGCCACCTCACAGAACTCGATAATGTCCACATAATTTTCAAGAACCTAGGGAAAAGGGAAAATAGAGAGGTGGTGAGCTACCGCACACTCAGTGGATAATTCACATCCTGAAAATCAAAACATTTGCATACAATATTTTAAGTAGTAGTCACATCAAATTTTTACTTAATATTAACATATTAATCTTACATGACCAACAACATCTAACTAACCCTTGATAAGACCTGAGATTGCAGAAAAGTAGGTAATTCGACTCATAATTAAACATTTAACATCAAGGGGGTTCACCTAGTTTGCAACCTTAAGCTCTTTTAGCATGAAAATGGAAATAACAAATGAAAAGGGGTAAAAATGCCAACTTAAATAACTCTTTTAGCATGAAAATGGAAATAACAACTGACAAAGGGTAAAAATATCAACTTAAACCACATTGAACCATTATAAAACTCGTTTCACACAAAGAAAGCCATTTTAAAATTAATAAAAGTATTTCCAAAGAGTACGTGCACATTTTCAAGCGTTTGCGCTGGCATAATTCAGAAACAAGTAGTTCCCAACTCATAATGGGTAAGAAAATCACTTTAAGAGTATTGGATTCACAAGTTATCCCATCGTTTAAGTGCATGATATGGTCCATGACTTTTTGCATCCTCGAGGTCTCCCAAAGCCAATGAACTCTTACTTTCGTTAGGGCAGTGTCAATTAGGATACCTGCCCTATTCGAGATCCTAAGGTCTACCCCCTGAGATCAAATCCTTTACAATTAGCACTATTCTCCTAGCCCCAAGCATCTTAATCGCAATTCACTTTTAAACATGTTTAAATGGCAAATTTTTCAAAAATGACAAGCTTTAGTATCAAGAAGAACATAAGCAGTTTTAGTTACAAAATCGATTCACATGTATCTTGCCCTCGCAAACATTGATGATATAGTCGCTAATGTATTATCAAAGAACATATCTTGGGCATTGACTAGAAATAATCAAGAGTTGGGCTTCCCCTTTTTTGGACTAAAAGACTCTAAAAAAAATTCCTTTTTAAGACTCAAAAGTTACTTTAGGTTGCCAAAGATGGAACTCATTCACCTTAAAGGAGCTTGATTCTTTTAAGGTCACGATGATCCTTTTTGAGTTCACTTTAACTTAACCGAGGGGGTTGCATAGCAACAATAGGCTTGGGTTACTAGGTTTAGTAGGCATTTCAGGTTGACTCCCGCCTAAGGTTGTGCGAGCATGGCTTGGTCATTTCATACAAGCTGCTTATAGTTCTCCTCAATATGTCTCCTAAATTTGTTCACCCAAGGGGACGCATCGAAGCAGAGGAAGTTTCTCACAAAATTCAAATACACCCCACTCGTTAAAAGGCCTGTACCTACACCACACATGCATCTTCATAAGCTACGGCAAGATTAACTGGAGTGCTCGCTCCCCCTATTTTTAGCTCTCCTTCCAAACATATTACACATGCACACACATAGCCAAAGAACCATGACATACTTCCCACAAAAACTCTGATGGCGTTCTAGCTCGTTGATGATGCCGTTAATAATAATTTGCTGACTAGCTAGACATATTGAACACAAAAATAAAAATAACATACAAGAGGCATTCAACCATCCATCATCTCTAATTCTGCACTTGTAGTACAGTGTCCTTCACCATAGCACCATCCCAAATTGCACCTCAAATTCATATCAATATCAACAAGAATAACTCAGCCAATTTTCTTTGGTCTCCATAACTCCACAAATCATAGTGAAGTCATTGAATAATTTCTCAAACTTCTCCATGGCGAAAACTAGAAAACTTTGAATTATTATTAAATTGAAGGATTAAGAATCATCCACCTTGCTCCAAGCTTAAGGACTCAATTTTCTAAGTTAATTGAGCAAAAATCTGAGTTGGGTTTGAACTGTTTCATCTTAGGTTGCCCGGTTCTAGCCACCTCCCCCTTCGCCTGCCTCTACCGTTGAAGTCTCCCTCTTCTTCTTGTCATTGCTACTTGACTTTTGTTATGCTCATATCCCCGTCATTCTCACCCTCTTTCTTTCTCTTACACAATACCAGACACTGGTTAGTGGTGTGCCGCCACCCCCCTCTAACGGATCATGGTTGCCATCGTTATCACCGCCCACCTCACTCACTGTTGTGTGCTAAAGCACTCTACCGTACTTATCTCACTCTCTTTATCTCCTTGGATGGGTTGAAGGGGGGCCAAGAATAATGGGGTGGGCCCTTATTGTCTGATTGTCGTGCAAATAGAGATGGTTCAAATATCCTTTATGTTTTGTTTTGGGCTGCCAGACCAAAATATGTTCGGACCTAAACAAACCAACCCCAATCGTCTTCGATATCAAATAGCCCAATGCAACTTCACTAATCTCGCATAATCATGACGTCTCCCATACATCACCGCCTGTCAAAATCTCGAGGATATAGGTCAACTTAAACTAGCTAACCTACACCTCCCTTGTTACCAAAGTTCCACCCTTGAAACGTAATGTACAGGGTACGTGTGTGTGCGTGTGTGTGTGTATAGACACACACACACACATACGTACCAACAATATACAAATACATACACACACACACACACATATATAAATATATATACAAACAAATATAAATATATATATATATATATATATATATATATATATATATATATACACACACACACACACACACACACATACATACACACACACATATATACATACATATATACATATATACAAATATGTGTACATATATATATATATATATATATATATA
>JACYFF010031952.1:49370180-49385849 GCA_017589665.1 Selenicereus undatus
ATCTATTTTCCCAAATCTCCCATAATATATTCAAGAAATATTTTCCAAAAGAATAACATCTGAAAATATTCTGGAGATTTTGGCCAATCGAAATAATAATTTCAAGGATAATCGGATATGCCCACTTCAGGTCAGAAACACCCTAGGCAACCTGTATGCAGGGTTGTTCGCAGTCTGGTGTTCTGAAGCACTTAGCGCAAATATCGATTCAAGAGATGTTTAAAAAGCTTTTTCAATATTGGCATATTAACAAGAGTCTAAATAAATAAAGCCTATATACCCAAGACTTCTTGTTTGAATTTTGTCCAAGATCCGTAGAGCTGCTGTGAACATCAAGGCTACCTTGTTTGCTGGGGTTGTTCTTTGCATCGCTAGAGAAGCTGCTGGGAACATCAAGGTTACCTTGTTTGTTGGAGTTGTTCTTTGCATTGCTAGAAGAGCTGCTGTGAACATCCCTTACAACCAACTGTGAGATGGCGTTCTTGACTTAATGTAGAATCACCCAAAAACCTGTTTTCGAGGCTTGTTCTCACATGTAGCAAACCGGTTAATACAGTAAAGATTACAAACACTATGGCCTGTTTGCAGATCATGTTTGGAGCAACACTACTTGGACACATTTTTACACTTGGATTTGTTATCATCAAAACTTGAATATAAAAACTCAACAGCTTTTGTTCACAGTCATATCAACTCTGCCACGCTCACGTGGTCTAGTCACTTCGTCGCATGTCTCGTATACATCATGTTGGTAACACATTCATAGGGCTCACATAATTCACAAGTCATAGCCAAGGATAATGAACGTTTGCATCCATATAACTCAAGGAAATTCCAATGCATTGATTTTAAAAAAAACTAACAAGTGTTTCACACCAATACTTTTCATTACACGAACACTCAACTTTATTAGCTCATAATGGTTTAGCAAAAGAATAGAAAGAGAAACTAACTAGCATAGTCCTAGGAAGCAAAACTTTAATCAGCTACTAGCATTTACTGTCCAAAGGTGTCAATTGGACATGTACCCTGACATATCCTACCACATCTGCCCCGCTTCCAGCGGGTATCCTCAGGCTCAGGTTGCTCCTCAACTAGGTCCTCCTCCAAGTCTTCCTCTATCCACTGTTCCTCCTTCGAGTCCTAGCCTACTAAGGGCTCTTCCTCGGGTTTCTCATCTTCTAGGGACTCTTTCTCAGGTTCCTCCTCAAGGTCTTCCTCTTTTACAGGTTCTTCCTCATCTTCGCTGGGATCTTCCTTAGGGTCCTCCTCTTCCATAGGTTCTTTCTCACCCTCGCTAGGATTTTCCTTAGGGTCATCCCCTTCCATAGGTTCTCCCTCATCCTCAACAGGTTCCTCCTCAGATGTCTCATCCTCAGGGGGTGGGGTATCCTCCTGGCTAGCAGTGGGTGAAGGGGGTTGGTCATGGGGGTCCTTCTCTCTTAAATAATCCACCAACTCAGTCACACTCATTCCCATGGGTTGCCAGTCACACCAACAACAGCTCCCCCATGGGCAAACCTCCCGAGCCTTGTGGTGCAACTTGTCGACCCTGTATCACCACTTTGGGTCTCCCTTAAGGGTTAAAAGGAGGAAGAAGGGTTGGTTCTCCTCAAACCTCAGGCAGCTATTGGGTACAACCTCCAAATACCTATTTATAATCCTCCCAACTTACCGGACATGCTCCCACATAACCAGACCAGGCCTCTTAGCTAACCGCTCATGAAGGCAATTGCCCCTCACACACTGACAATGCTAGGTACGCTCCATCCCTATACAAAACAATTACACATAAGACGTGTATCCATACAATAACATGCATTTAATACCATATGCACATGCATGCAACCGCTGCCTCTTACTATGTTCACTCTTCAAGTAGTCCTTAAGTCTACAACTTTTAGTTTTTAATTTTTATTCCTGATTACCTGAGCTCTAATACCACTTTGTAACACCCCCAAATTTTTAATTTCTGCTTATCACTAATATTAACCTATGTGGCACCGGGAAAGCCTAGGTGGGGTGTTATCGCCGTATTTCCTTCTTGGAAATACCAGGCTAAGTATCAATTAAAACTCTAATGCAACTATATCCTCCAATCAAAACATCAGTCTGAGTCTTTTAACAATATAACAAAGTCCAACCTGGACCACAATCCTTAAAACAAGTCTAAACATAAACTAAATGAACTCTACTAAATTTGATTTCACGGCCTTGCACTAATTCGAGTTCCCATCCCCATGCTCGTGTACTTCACCTAAAAACAAAACATTTCACAAAAATGACATAAACTCAATAACAACCACCCCTAATAGTAAAGGTATGCACACACATTCATTTTTAAAAAAAAACATTTTGGGGAGGGGGCACAAGTTTAGCACACATGTACATTTTTAGTAGAAGCACACAGTAATCCCATTTTCTTTTATTCATTTTCAGTTCAACAAGGGTCAGTGACCCCACTGGGTCTCATGGCCTGCGCTTCGGTTTAACGCAGCCGCTTAACCTTCACCTGGCCTACCGTCACCTATACGGCTATCGCTTAACCATTCCCTGGCTTACCATCAGTATGGATGATTACTGCTTAACCATACCCTGGCCTACTGCACATATGGACAGTTGCCGCTAACCTAACCCACGTCCATCAAAACGGCATGTGGCCGCTCACATGCATGCACTTTTCCCAGAGAAGGCTAATGGCCTTCAATAACATCAATATAGCTCACAGTCTCACCCATAAATCCATGTATTTTTACATTCATACTTACTTTTAAATTTCAAATCGACACGCACATTCCAACCCAACCCAGTTCGATCTCCAAAGAATTTTCACGATATATATGTTTTTCTTTATGACACAATCAGTCTAAATGCCCAAACGCATACTGATATAGTAAGATAACTCAACACAAGCAACACAACTATTTCATTCCGCGTTCAACCAGTAAAACTTATAATTCTACGTGTAAATATCAAACAACCGGGCATATATCTTTGATGCACGCCCAGACTTACGGGTGGATACACATCAAATAAAATTTAGTTGCATGGGCATCAACAAGTTCATCCATGGCCAACACAAGGGTGGTGTGTGACGAGATTACTAGCACCAAAAGCATATGCAATGCGGGAGGTCTCGACGTGCGCCTCGAGCCCCTCACGTCGCCTCCAAAAGTTGCTTGATTGGCCCTGGCTTGCAAGCTGGCTCGTCACTGGGAGCCGCTCGCCACTCTCTCCTTCCTTTGCGTGACTTTTGCCTTTCTTTTTATTGCTCTCTTTTTGTTTCTCTTTCTTTTCCTAAGTGAAAAAAAAATGGTTTGGGCTAGGCAGTGTGGCTGATGGGGTGGGGTGAAAGAAAAAGGAAGAGAGAGAAAGGGGAAGAGGAAGCAAATGAAGTAGAAGGGAGATAGAAACTGAAGGGGTTCTGAGAAAGATGAAGATGAAGCAGTGGGAGGGGGCAAAAGTGATGAGAGAAAAGGGGGGGTGAGAAAGACGGAGAGGTCTAATTTAATAATGTTAATTAATTAATAATATTTTATTACTATATTAATGATATTTTAAAATTTAGTTGTCATAAATGAATTATTTAATTTTTTAAAAAATTCATAAACTACTTCCCAAATTTATTTTCATAAATAATAGAATAAAATAAAAAAGTAAAATTAATTAAATATGTTTAAGTGTGAGGTCCAAGTGTATTATTTGATATAGTGAGTAAAGGTTATGAATCTTACATTGTAGAAGACAAAACTTATGAGCCAAAAAATTGACTCATGGGATGATGCAAAGAATGTAGGCTCCTACTTGTGAGCCAAAGTTATTGTTCACGATTGTACATGCTCTAAGGATATGGGTTCAAAGCTCCTTGGTAGTGCAAATCTCTCAATGTGTATATCATACTCCTGGGAACATATACTTCCACAAGCCACATCATCAAATATATATTAAAAAATAAATATATGACAAATACACACGTGAAAAATCTATACACGTGGATAACAAGAGCATATGCTCCTAGGAGCACATAAGAAATTGCCCAAATCTCCAAAATCAACTTTTTTTGTACTTTTTGTTTGTTAACTACATTCCCTTTTTCTTGTTGAGATAATTAAGGATTTTTTTTTCATTTAGTCATTTGTTGGGGCTACTCACACTACAGGAAAAACTGTCTTTCTTCACATTTAAAATTGTATTTTTCCACGGATATATGTGCAGCAGGTATTCTTCGCCGCACTTAAGCTAAGCGTGCCGATTGAAAGAGTGGGGAAATATTCCCCGCACTTGATATCTGCAGCAAGGGTTACGTTTCCTACACTTATAAGCATGGGGAATGATGTCTTTCCCCACTGATGTATATGTGGGTATTGTGTTGCACATATAAGTGTGGGGAAATTTAGCTCATTGTGAACATCTATGCTCTTTGTCACTGCTCTTATGCTCTTTGTCACTGCTCTTATAAGTGTTGCAACTTGAACCTATTCAACTAACTTTTAAACAACTAACTAACTTTTGAATGAATTCGTGAATATTTTGGCGGGAACTTTTTTAACAACTTTTGGCACCTTCAATAATTTTTCAATTTTTGGTAATAATATAAACCTTCATAAATTACATTTTTTGAGCATTGTAGCATATATATATATATATATATATATAAGCTATAAAATTACAAAAATAATACGATAAAATTATAATAATTATTGGAATAATTGTTGCTATCAAGAATTCACAAGTACTGTGACAGTAAAATAGAAATGAAGTTTCTTGGATGCATCCTAAGAGTGAAAATATGTTCTAAGAATGTGACATAAATACATAGCCAATAAGCAAGAGTTTCTCAACTAAAATCCATGTGTAGCATCTAAAATGGGAGAGGGGAATCAAGGGCCAACATTTCCTCCATTTCTTGTCCCTTCTCGTTGCACATTTCCCTTGGTTGTGACCTAAAAATACCAAATCAATCCATTAGAATAAATATCATTCCACATTATAGAAATTGAAGCAAACATCAATCATCTTGAAAATAAAAGACATTGTTATACTGCAGAAAGAAGTGATAAACTTACAAGTGTAATTTCGTCTAATTTTTCTCGAAGCACCATATCTAAAATACTTGGTTCAGCCTTACGTTTGCAAATTCCCATTGCCTACAAGGAAGATGAAAATAAAAAATTACAACTTAGAAAAAAAATATGAGTTCCGTGATTTCTTGTCGCCGGAAGCCAGGAGACGCCGGAATTTCAAGCTTTGGTAGCCCACGAATGGTGGGATCAATTTCAGACCACACAATTCAACCTTCGGCCGGAATTCAGATATGGAGACGCCGGAATTTCAAGTCCACGACTCAAACTACAAACTGCAAAATCCACCACGTGACCGCTGGAACCTCGCCAATCACCACCGACCAGAGCAGACCAGACGCTTACGAACTCAGTAGGGTTAAACTGGAGAACGAAGCAGAGGGGTGCACGGGAGTGATTGAGGCAATGGCTTGAGTTTTGATTTCAATTCTGAGCCAATTTTTTTCTTTTTTTTTAATTTAATTTGGTGGTTTATTTAAGGAAAAATACAATTCCAATTGTTTTTTCTTTTTTTTATTTAATTTTGGCGGTTTAATTAAAGAAAAAACACAATTTAAAAAAATTAAATAAATTGGCTACCATACTTAATATCTGTGCTAATTGTTTCATATTTACGATATGTAATTCCCCACACTTAATATGTGTGGGCATACATTATTATCTTACTACCACTCTTATAAGCGTGGTTATATTTATCCGCACTTATTATGTGTGGGGATAGTACTGGGTACTTATTTTCTTGCTACGTTTAGTCAAGTGTGGTTAAATAAGTGTGGAAGTATAACATTTTTTTTTGTAGTGAACGAAGACATTTAAAAACAGCCTTTACCATTCTCGTCAAACACATTTTTCAAATAACTTCGGGGAAGGGTTAGGGCATGATTGTTAGCTGGAATCCGTACAATTACGGGCTCGGTATCTTAATTGGATCTAATAATCAGCATTTGGACCAAAACAACATTCACACTTGGTCCAAATCTCACACACCACAACTACAGCCCATTCCTCACTTATGATAATTTTTCCACAATTTTTAGACACCCTTAGGAATTTCTAACATAGTTAAACCTAGATCTAGATTGGGTCATAATCTGGGCTCAACTTCTAGGGACCACATCTCTAGTTTTCAACATCACAACTCCGAGTTCTTACCTATTCTGGAAAGGTCAGTCCATCCTCTACAATTCCTATGTTTAGTGTTTCTCCTAAATCTGCCAACTACTATGTCGAAAACCTCAAAGAACCTATGCCATCACTGGCTGCCTAGATCTGGGCAGTCCTCGATAAATTAGTCATAACTCACTCAATATAACTTCGATTTCCTCGATTCAAAAACCAAATTACTTAGCACATTCGACCCAGCTACATAAAAATTTCATGATTTTTCGGCTACTACACTATCATGGGTCGAATTTTTAAAAATGGTTATGCTTAGTCTCAAATTAGAGGTATTCTGCCTACTATGTCCTCATTCAGATGGCTTCTTTTGGTTCGGTTTTTTCACCATGACAGGTCACCCATCTGCCCACTCCCATGCTAGTGATTTCTAAGTCCCCTAACTAACCCAAATCAAGCCAAAGGTCAAAACTTCAATCAATGAAAGCAAAAACGTCACTAAAGCTTACCTTGAGTTGGGTTTTGAAAACAAGATGATTCCCTTGCCAACTACTCCGATTTTAAATCAAGCAAAGGAGGAGGAGGGGCATCTGGTGCTGGCGGCCGAGAGACGGCGGCTGCGTGGCAATGTGCGGCGGTTGGGTGGTGGCGCAGTAGGAGGGCAGTGAGAGGAAGAGAGATAACGATGAGAGAGAGAGAGAGAGAGAGATCAAGGTGAGAGAGGGAGAACACACGAAGGAGAGAGAGAGAACACACAAGAGAGAGAGTGTGAGTGGGGGTGAGGGGTGGTCGGCCACTAGGATTTAGGTGGGGCAGCGGTGGGCAACCACTAGGGGGGAAAGGAGTTTGAGTGGAAGGGAACACTAGGTTAGGGTAAATTGGAAGGGAATGAATACATTCAAAATTTAAAAAATATGAGAGGGAAAAAGGTAAATAAATTTTGAACAAAATAAATTGTAAACAAAATAAAACTAAAGACCACAAAATCCTCTTTTTTTTTCTTTAAAAGCAAACATATCATTTTGAAATAATTTGGCTTGACTTGAGTCACACACTCCCTGTCGGTCCACACCAAAAGAAATAAATGGTTGGCCCATGCAAAAAATTTAAATCGCCCCAAAATGAATTTCTGGGGTTTCACAGACAATGTTAGAAATACGTTTAGTCACCTTATTCTTGACCCTTATGCTATGCACACTACAGCTTTAGATGAAAGTCAGTTTGGGGGTATATCTTATGCACATGCTCGTGCCCCATGTGCACCTATTTCATGTGATTATTGTGATTCCTTTGATCATGATGTTGATACTTGTCTACTACTTGGTAGACCACACAAATTAGAGGCATTGGCTGCCTTAAATAGGGAGCTTTACTTGCGTAGTTTACTCCAGATTGACATTAGTTTAGGCTTTTCTATACTTGAGGCTAGGTCTTGTGATGATTTTGATGTTAGGAGTGAGGCATTGATCCCTTTAAGGCATGATTTTCTTGATAATACACATTGTGACGATCTCGAGGAAGTGAATGATCCTCCTCTCGTTTAGCAATTGCATTCTCCCTAAAGTTTAGCACAATTAGTGACTACCATGAGGGTATTATGACTGTTCATGATTTGTCTCTTCCTTTGGCTCCCTCAGGAGAGCTCGACAAGGGCGACATATTTGAGACTAATGCTAGTTTTGATGATCAGTGTGACATATTAGTTGAGTTAGAGGATACATTTACTGACTAGCTTTCATTTGATGAGCCTTCTGCGGCGAATTTAAGTGAGCTTACAGCTCCTAAGGAGCTTATTGATCCCATTTTTGACGAGTCTACCCATGACTTAGCTCCCACCATTACCATTTCACCCATTTCTTTTCCCCTTCCTATTTTCTCCATTCTTTAGACCTTCTCGAGTCCACTTTTGTACAGTCTCAGACTTTTATACTTGGCAATCCTTACTTTGATCAAACTCTTGATAATATTGACATAGAGAGACTTGAGGATCACTTTGAGGTGAAGGACTTGACTTTAGGCCACCCTATAGGCTTTGATGTTCGTATCTCATGATTGGTCTTGCCTTGGTCCTCTTCCCTCCCCCGTTAGAGATGTTGGACTTTATTTTGGCCATTCAGACCACTCTCGATGGTTTATGCATTCATATAGTCACATCATTGTTAGGACACTGACTTATGTGCCTAATTTTACATATACACATCTTCGTTTGATTGGGTTAAGTGTTTTGATAAGCTCAAGAGAGCCTTGAATTGCATTATTCTTAGGCACTTTATTTGGGGTAATGTTAGGATATTTCGAGTGTAAACTAAAAGCTGCAAGGGTACAGCTTGTGCTATAGTACTTGATGGTTGTGTCCCCGAGGACGATGGAAGAGATTAAGGTCACTTAGCACAAAATTAAACTAAAGTCTGGCATCATTCTAAGCTAATTAATTAAAAGCTTATAGATTATAAATAGTCCTAACCTTGGATAATCACTAACTGTTCATATCAATCCCTAAACCTAACATGCTACTGCTTAAATAGTCCTAAATAAACAATCCTAACTTAAACCAAAACCCAAAATCAAGAATAACCTAGATTTGAGCAACTGATAAACTAACACTGAACTAAACAGAGAAGACGAATTCGAACTCAGCCACAAACAAACTTCAATTACCACCAAAAATGGCAGATTCAACAAGCACACATCTCAGAATAGCCATGGCAACCTCCATTAATGGAGGTCCAAACACTCCAAACCAGTACTGAACAATAAGAGAAAACAGGGGAGGGGAATTTCGGGATTTTAACCACATTTAGCTAAGAGAATTGTAAGAGATGAAGCATAGCAACCAAACCAAATTCATGACCATGAATTGGGAATTTTGCATATACACATCTTCGTTTGGTTGGGAATTTTAGAGCCTTGAATTGCATTATTCTTAGGCAGTTTATTTGGGGTATACTTACTATTTCTAACTTTCATTTCTATGAGGATTGTGCCCGGATACTAAAAATTTGACTTATTTCGACGGAATATTCCGATGGAATCCGTCGGAATCTCCAACAGAATTTCGACGGATTTAGAAAAATTCTCTAAAATTCCGACGGCTTTTCTGACGGACCTATTTTCCGCAAGAATTCTGACGGAATCCGACGGATTCCAACGGAATTTCCGTCGGAAAATATTAAAAAATTCAAAATTCAAAATCAATTTTTTTTTGAATTTCCTGACGGAAAAATCCGTCGGAATTCCGACGGAAATTAGATTCCGTTAGAATTTCCGACAGAATATTCTGCCGGAAAATTAAAAAAATCAAATTTTTTGCCTCGAGTTGATGGAGAGAAAATTCAAATTTTTTTGAATATTCTGACAGCATATTCCATCGGACATTTTCTTATGAGACTCGCTATTCGCTTCATTTTTTCGTTGCTCCTTTCGTAAAATAGGGAGAGATAGAGAGAGAAAGAGATGGAGCACTGCCGCTTGCCATCGCCCTACCGTCGGTTACCGCTAACACCTCCTTTCGTCGTCATTCATCGTCGACTTTTTGATAAGGTTTTCTCATGTGTAATTTGTACAAATTTATTGTTAATTAAGTATATACGTTGAATTTAATAATTTGTATAATTGGTTTACATGTAACTATGTAAATTTAATAGTTTATATAGTTAGTTTGTTACGTCGATGTTAGTTTGTTAGGATGATAATTTACTCCCAATTTTGTACTTTGTTGTTAAATAATATAATTCTTAATTAACGAAGCATAATTTAATGATAATATCAATTTAACGTCAATGATGAAAATTTATTGTATATTAGATACATTGAAAAATATTTTTATAGTTCGGTATTGTATTTTTTATCTTTTAACGTAAATATTTGCATCCAACGAAATCTGGAAAAAAAAATTCTTGAAAGTTTTTTCGCGATTTTTTGTTTGCATCCGATGGATGAGTTCGTCGGCCCTCCAATTCTGTTGGAATTCTGTCGGAGAAGCGGTCCAACGGACTTACTATTTCCGTCGGAATGCCTTCCCGACCCTCCTTATTTTGACGAACGCAATCAGCCGGAATTTCCGTAGGAAAACTCATTTTCCAACAGAAAAAGTTGCTTTTTCCATTGGAAAACGTTGACTTTTCAGTAGAGCTTATCATCTTTGGTGGATTTTTATACGAGTAGCAGCTTGTCAGCTGAGATGTAGTGGCTGATACTCCATGGACCTCCTCAACATCATCTGAGTGAGGCATTACTCTGGGTACAATTAATATCCAACGTTGTATAATCGTTCCACCTTTTCCCTATTCTCCTTTTCCATTTCTTTTCTTTCTTTTTGTACATAGTTATGTATATTTAGGACTATGATTGTATGGGTGATTGATCTTGAAGAGAAATTTGGGATTTATTGAGCTGAGTTGGCTATGATCACCCTTGGTTGTGTTATGCATTTTGCTATTGGTGGTGTGTTTTGTTTTGTGAATATTTGTTAATCCTTTTGGTTGAATACTTGTGGATATCTACGGTTGTGATTGTGTCATGGATGTGCTGTTTGATTTTTATTTAGGATTGTGAATAGTTGTGGATACCTAGGATTGTTTTCTATACTATGTTTTAGTTGTGTGCTTTGTTTCTTTGGTTTTGTGAGTTTTTGTTTTTCTTTGGCTTTGTTTTGTTGAGTGTTTTCGTTTTGTTTTCTTTTTGGTGTTTTAATGGTTTTGTTTTTGTCTTGCATTGTGTTTTTTCTTTTGTTTTTTCTCTTCTTTTGTTTAAAGTTTTCTTTTGTTTTGTTTAAAGTTTTCTTTTGTTTTGCAACTCCTTGATTTTGATTTTGATTTTGTTTTGGTTGTATAGTTTGTTTTTGTTTTTGTTTTCTTTTTTTATTTTGGTGATTTTGATTTTGGTTTTGCTTTTTATTTTGGTGGTGTAGGTTTGTATATACTTGTGGTTTTGTATCGGCTTTACGGTTGTATAGCTTATGTGATTGCTTTTGTCACCTTAGTTCCTATAATAAGGACATTGTGGAGTTTTAGAGTAGAGCTGAGATGCCCATTTGTACATATTATTTCAAAAATTTTCAAACATTCAAAAAGATTTCTCGTTTTCTTTGGGGATTTGTGTGCTTTCTTTGGTGGTTTTGATCCCATGTTGCTAGGCCATTAAGTTATATGTAGATAGAGCTTGCATGATGAGATGTCTAGTTGAAGATGTAGATTTGATTTTTCATAATAACCCCATCTCATATGTGTGATTTTGTGCTTACCTTGCTTACTTTACCTTCAATTCTTTGGGTCTTGTTGTCAAGTTGACATGTAAACTAGTTGTTTGTTGAAGTTGCTTTCTAAACTCTTGAAAAATACGGAAAAAAGAAAAAAATCTAAAAAAAGTGAATAAAAATCCGGTCACCAATGTTCATAGCTACTATCGTTATTTTATATCCTTAATTGGCTTGAATGTGTGCTATTTTACTTGATTACATATCTGTTTGGGCAATGAAATAAGTGCTTTACACATTCGAATAAAACCCCTTTTTAGGGAAGACCCGAATATTTGTATGTCAAGTGGGTTTTTGGGTGTGTGCGTTATCATTCTTAGAAAATAGAAAAGAGAAACAAATGAAAAAAATCTAGCAAAGAAGGCAATTAGGCAAGGAAACGGGAGTCACGTCAATATCTACAACTTGATTAATAAAGATTGATACACATTTACATATGCACCAAGGTGTACATATAATTGCATGTTATGTGTGGAGTGAAAAGTGAAAGTCGGGATACATCTTTTGAGTTAGTCAACTCTTAATTATACATTCTATTTGTACATAATTTGGTGATTTGGTTATTGGGGTGATGTAATTGCCTAAGTCGTTTACATAATTTCCCATTACTTGTATATATGTTCATATTTTGAAAAAAAAAAACCAAAAAGATTTTCCTTTGTTTTTGACATAATTTTATGGATATTTCACTTGAAAACCCTCACAAGACGTCAGTCTTCCACTGGATAAGCCGAGGAGTTTAAAGGGCTTGTTGCATACATTGAATGTAACCGTAATTCCTACGAAAGTGAGTTAAGATTATCTTTTTCCTATTTTCCGTTTCTTTTTAGATAGTTTAGTTTGTTTCACTCGAGGATGAGCAAAATCTAGGTGTGGGGGTATTTGTTTGCATTGAAAATTATGATAATTTTACAGTATTTATACACCTAATTTAGCTCCTAATAATTATGATCGCTAGATTTTTAATTGAATTTTTATTATCTTGTAGGCCTTACAATTAATTTGGAAAAGTATGAGAAAAAATTAAGGAAAACCATCATTGGGCCAAATTGGTTCAAATCTAACCGAAATTCCTTAACCCATTCTCTTTTATAGCCCAAAAGAAAAAAAGAAAAACAAAAATTGAAAATAAACTCAACCTCCCCCTCCCCCACGTGCCTTTTGCGTGACTAGCCTCCCCTTTTATTTCCTCACTTTTTCTCTCCTCTCCTAGCCCAGAAACCCGACAACCCCTCCTCCCTTTCGCTGGTTCTCCTTCTTCTTCGAAAAACACCACCATCACCCTCATCCTCTCATATACGCCTTCATTCATGCACCGCCAGCACCAAATTATCTCCCACTACAAATGATAATGTAACATCCATTACCATCATCTATGCCATCCCAGATTGGTGGCCAAGAAGAGAAGACACGCTATATAAATTAAGCAGCGGCGTGATGGAGGTAATCTAGTTTTTATTCAGGGTTTAGATTCGTAATTTTGGTTTTAGTATCAATTGTAGTGATTTACAATTTGCATTTTAGGGTTTGATTTTTGATTTTGCTTTTAGATTTGTTTTCTAGCTTGCGATTTCACTTATTTGAAGTCAGTTGTGTTAATCTGGAGTAGGCCTTGGTTAATTTTGGGCTATTATTGAGCTAATCTCATAGTTCATTTTGGGTAAATTACAGCTTTATCTCCCTTGTTCTTCTTTCTCTATTTTGATTTCATATATGGGTTATTAGCTCTATTTAATGTTGATTGGGCTCCTCTGCTTATGTCACGTTGCTGCATTGACAGAGCTCGAGACCTCCGTTGGAGGTTGTTTGAAATTAGGATGAGCTCTTAATTGGGCAGGGATGCCCTATCATTTTCTGCTGGTCGAATTAATGTTGGTTTCAATCAAATTCATTTATGGGGTTGCTGGGTTGGGCTCACCACGAGTAGGGGCACCCATAGCTGCCCTCCTCTGCTCTCTTAGATAAGGGTTTGAATTTTATATTTTGGTTGAAGATGAATGGGCAGAAGTCACCACGGCAAAGCTTCCTAAAGTGAAGACACTATTGGGTTTCAACTTCATATCTTTGCTCTCATTTTTGTCATTTTAGCATCAATAGGAAGAGGCAGCCAAGTTCTAGATTTTCATGTTGCTTTACTTCATTAATTTGTTGATGGTTATTTGTGGTAATAGATTCATGGTATGTACCTAAGGGGATACACCTGGTGGGATTATTACCCTGGATAGGGTATTTGCTAGTATTAGGGCAAGTTATGTATGCTCAAAGAGACATTTAAATAGAGCAGTAGGGCAAAGAAATAGTGGTGGCATGGGTCCAAGGATTGTGGATACTTAGTCAAATCTCCGTATATCTGGTGTTCCAACTTAAGAGATAAGGTTGCATGGGCTAAAATGGGGTGGTATAGTGATGGAGACCATCTTGTCCACTCTCCTTCTCAGCTCAAGGAAGACCCTAGAGAGCTCAAAGAGGCCAAAGAATTTGCTCTACTATGCAGAAAATCCGTGACCATGCCAGAAGAACTCACGCCTAGTTCATCCTCATCACACCCGGTTTTTGTTACTCTTTTGCAAGAAAATGTAATGCGTCAAAATTCTGATGGTCCTTATATTAATCTAGCCTAAGAAAAGAGTCTTCTAACAAGACCAACCACGCTTGTTTTGGAGTTCATTTGGTTGGTCAACTTCAACCCACAAAATAAAGTACTGAAATGCAGTCCTGTTTTGGGCAGTCCATACTCTTTGGGCCATAACTTTTGATCGGCTGGTCCAAATGTAGAACATGAGCATTCCCTGGAACATAGACATCCAGAGCTTTCCAACAAGCCCAAGTTCATTGAATTTGGCCGAGTATTTTGGGAGATATGCCCTGTGGAAGTTGGGCTTGCTGCAGGTGTGAACGCATTGATGGCAAAACGTGTGTGGCTTTTGTATACACCTCATTTCGGCTATTGCTGCTTGGTTCTTCCTCTTCAGCCGTGTTCCTTCCCCCCCCTTGCAAGGTCAAAATGTGTGAGAAGTAGGGATGCATGAATCCTCCTTGGCTACTACACTCTATTCACACCAAAAGGCTTCAAGAGACACACCACTTCACCTTGGTGCATCCGAATGTGGTTGCTGAAATTTTGCCTTGTTTTTTTTTTCATTATTTTCGTGTGTTTTCATACCTTTTCATTATGTAAGACCTCTACTATATAAAGGCCATAACATAGGGTTGTTGAAGGAAGCATCTACAATCAACTCCAAGTAATACAGTTCAGCTTTTGAGTGTTCTCTCAAAGTGAGTGTGCAAATCTAGTTCTATATCTTGAGTGTTGGCAAACTCAAGTGGTTTTCTAGTTTCCTAAACTCCTCTAGGTGGTGATTCATTTCTGTATCCTAGAAAAGAGTGAAAGAATTCACCCAAGGATTGGTTTTGAGTGGCACCTCTCGGCTTATCTCAAACACAACCCTTGAACCTATCTTTTTTTTTTCTTTCTTCCTTAACCAAAAGCCCACAAAAAGATAACATTACTTGGTCATTTGAGAGTTCAAATACATCATATAGACTGAAAATATTGAGGCAAGCCTTTATATGTTGGGTGCTACTACATGGAAAACTCATAGTGAAGACCATGTTAACTAATTTTGTAGACTTGATAGATAACCCTTGTGAGTTATGCCTGAACTAGTAGAAAGACCTCAACCACCTGTTTTTCAGGTATACAATTGCCCAGGAAATTAGGACTTAGGTTGTAGTTTGGTTACACATCTATGACCAAGGAAAGACATCACCGGAATGGTCATATACATATTGCATATCAATTGGTCAAAGTGTTAGAAATGGATAACTTATGCAGCTATAGTGGCTGCAGTTTATAACACTTAAAGTACCAAAAACCAATTGTTCATTAGGAAGACACAACTTGATGTGAGAGAAATGGTGAAACTAATTAAGAATCAAGCACTGTAGAGATTTCTTTGTTTAGCTAAACATTCACAAAAATACAATGGTTGTCAAGCTATGGCGCTATCTTAGATTTGCATTCTAAGGCTTGGGGATTTCCTATACCTAGTGCAGTATAGGTTGTACATAACAAGGTTCGTGTGGCAATGAAGACATCCTATGGTAATAAAGGCATTCTAACCTTCTCATCAAAACAATATATATGTGTACACACACACACACACACACACACAGAGACATACATACATACATACATACATATATATATATATATAT
>JACYFF010031952.1:49400849-49433090 GCA_017589665.1 Selenicereus undatus
CAAGTTGTGATTAGGGTGAATTGAAGCAGTTGATATAAATCTTAGGTTTGGGCCATTACAACCTAGCTGATACAGAGAAAAGGAGGGGGCTTCGAGAGAAAGAAGACATTAAGGCTTCAAAAGCTAGGGACTTGTGTCTGATTTGCAAGAAAAGGGTTAAGGATTGTAACTCTAGAAGAGAATTTCCTACAAGAAGAAGGAGAAGAAACTAAAGATAGATTAGCTTTGCCTTTTAGATGAAATAAATTTTTTAATTCCCCATAATTTTAGTGATGTTTTAATGCCCCTTAAAGTTGTGTACTTTAATATCTATTAACAAGAAATAAAAGCATTATATTCAGATTTTTTGTTACTGCTTTTATTTGTGTTTTTCTGATCTTCCTTTCCTCCTTTTCTCCTTTTTTCTTTACTTGGTCAGTAGGTCCAAATAATTGAAGAACTTGGCCATGTTCCCCTTGTTATGGGCGCAGCTTAGTTTTGGGTGTGCTTTTGGCATGTATTGGGTTGCCCGCATTCTGTTTTTTTTTTCCTTCTTCTTTTTTGTAGTTAAGGAAAGGAAAAAAAAGGGATAGGAAGGTGTGTAGTAATTAATTGGGTTGGACAGATTGACTTCCTACATATTTGCATTGAACTCAGGCCATTGTAGTTCATGGGTAAGCCACGTAGCTTAAAGGAGGGATGCCTCCAAAAGGACTTTTTTTTAGGCAGGCTTTGGCTTAGGATGCCAAACAAAAGGAATCGGCATGAAGGCTGAAACAACAACCCTTACAAAATTCCCGAGTGTGCATGGGTGATGGAGCTAGTGCAAATAAGATTTTTCTTTCTTTTTTTATCCTTCTTGTTTTCAAACTCTTATCTCTTATCTCTTTTTTTGTTTTTTGTTTTGGTGGACCGTTTGGTCCGAACTTTTCTTATTTATTTTCTTTTTTTTATTGCTAATTTTGATGGGCACCACTTTTCACTTTGGTGATCTGAAATGGCTAGAAAATCATCATGCAAGCCAAGTGGGTTGTTGTTCTTCATGAGTGGTTCCAATAGGGATATATTTGGTGTAGTAAGCTATAGCAAGCACCTCATTACTTATGGGGTCTTTGTCTTTCTTGTTCATAGTTTAATAGTTGTCCTTCCAGTTTCTACTAGTCTTGGTAGGTGCATTCTTAGCTAATTCTTCCTTTAAAAGCACACCTATTTTCCTTAGTGTAGTGAAGTTTTCAAATGGCATGAATGACAAGTGTTGTCTATATGTGGGCTCGAGGTTCCTGATGAACAAACTTACTTAATTAGCATTTGAGGGTTGGTTAGCTATATGAGCAGCTTTTTCCCTCCATCTAGCGAGGAAGTAAAAAAGCTTTCCTTTTCCTCCTACTTAGTTAACTCTAGGTCTCTTAGTGTAATTTGTAGGTCATTATTGTTAATACTGACGTAGAAATTTTTTATAAAGGTCATCCCAATTAATGACCTTTTATTGGTCTACAATATTATACCACCTCATCACATCCTTGTCAAGCATCCAAGGAAGTATGATGTCGAAGATGTCCTTGTTAGTTACTTTTAATGTCATTACACTCTGGAAATTCCTCATATGATAGTGAGCTTTTTTAGTTCCATAGAACTTAATGTTTGGCATAGTAAAATTTTAGGGTAATTTCCCTTTTGGGATAGAGGTGAATCCTGCATAGTCATTAAAGTAATTGTTGAACATGGAAGATTCCTTAAGGAGGTGTTCTATTTGATCTACTTGTGGATCGGTTTGAGGAGTGCTCTGTCCCCCTTTTTCTTCCTTCTTCTTGTCATATTCCCTCCTTCATTGCGAGGTTTCTTAACTTTTTCCTTTTGGGCATTCTTAATTAGAGTTTGGTGTAATGGCGATCATTTCTATCTTCTTTTCACTCTCGTCTAGTCTAGTTTGCATTTTTTCTACCACATTTACCAGTTCATGAAATATCTTAGTTCTTGCCATCAGGGTCGGTGAAGTATTGAACTTTGACTTGAATTTTGACTTTGACCTAGGTGGTGGAGTTCCCTTGGACTCTTCTCAAGATAAAAGTTTCTCAATTTGTGAACTCTGCTCATGTGCCTTTTTTGTCTTCCCCATTTTGAGCAATAAGGTGACAATTTAGGGAGGTGAAATGTTATGAGTGGTCAACCATGCTGGATATAGGCTTCAAGGTTTAGGATGAAGTGGGTTAAGATATGGGGTTTTAGGCTGAAATCGGGCCTTATCTCGAATTAGATCCTAAGTTGGGTTAAAAAGCTGACTTATGAGCCTAAGTCGGACTTAAGTTTTTCTTAAGTGAATCACTACCATATACTAACCTAAGTATGACTACGGCTTGGTTTTCATCGAGTGGCTAGTCTTAGCACATGGGAGGATCTAGGTGGGCTCATATAGGGAACATGATGTGTGGACCCTAAACTTATGCATGGGTAAGTTATGTAGGTCCTATTAGACTTATGCATTATTAATGTGATGCATAATTGGACTATGCATGATGAGGCCTAATGTTGCATGATTCTTTGGCCTTATGCATCTTACAATTGATGTGCTAAGACCCTAAATGGACTATGCTGATTTATAGACCTAACTCCAATACTAAGAGCAAAAAATACCATCTTATGCCATGGATCCATGCCTTAAGGGATGGATACTTGACCTAACTTCCTAATTAGATCCCAGTTGAGTTCTAAGTAGGCTCAAAACCTACCCCCTTTTATTCTAACTCTTCACTAAATTTTTATGCATGTAACCTAACAAACTCTACTACTAAACCCTGATGGATCCCGACCGAGTTCTACTGGGCTTGACATGGACTCAATTTTATTCCCAAACACAAACTACCAGTTCGCCCTTTTTTTTAGAATCTTGGCCGGGACCTATTTTTTTTTTAACCAAAATTGGTTCTCCTTGAGGAGTCAAAACCTTTCGAATTCTAGATGAAGAGTCGTGTTAGGAATCAATTGCACTAAAGACTGTTTTGCTTCCCAATCCGATTCTTAGGATTTTTTTTTTAATCAGAAGAGGCACTCTGAACTGGAAGTAGAACCTTTTTGGGTTTTGGATCAAGAATCCTTTTAGGATTCAATTGGCCTAGAAACTGCTTTGATTTGTAATTGAATTCTTAGACTTGATTTTCCCTAATCTAGACTCTCCTAAGAGTCACAGTATCAACACATAGTCCTTTGGGATAAAGAAGTTTAATGATACAAGGATACATTGCATTCCCAATTATACACATGAGTTCCAAGCTAAACAAGAGTTCTATGTTACAGAGGCTTCAGCCCAAGTTTTGAATAGGTATCTCATGACCCAACGCTTATATCCCATCCACAGGATGCATGGTATGACTGGAATGTTTTGGTTGCTTTCTCGAGTCGTAGGCACCAGGAAAGTATGTTGTGAGAAGGTGAAGCAACTACCTAATCAATTGGAAGTCTAAACGGATCCGCCGAGTGACAAACCACTATTCCGACGAGTAGAATCAGGGTTTCGCCTAAAGATGTTGTTGATCCCGACAGGCAGTGTCTTATAAAGCAAGTATGCCTAATTAAAATAAATTAAGATAATTTCCCGTACTAAAGGTCAAATCTCACCTTCTTAAAAAACTTCGCTAGTGGAGTCACCAATGTAAGGATCCACCTCCTTCGGGGTGCGACCCCCCACAAGTGGTCGAGCTCGTTACTAGGTACTTTTATGGTTTTTTCTAGAAGTAGCATATTGGTTGATATTTTTATTATTTTATTATTTTATTACAAATTAAACACAATTGGGCTACAAACTTATAGGGAAATGGGTCTTGGGCCTAACCAGAGAACCCGACTGGGTTCCCTACGCAGGACCATATCCATTTGTTCCTGTGCTGGGCCCTTGCAATTTCCTCTGCCTAGCCCAGAATCTGGATGGAAGTATGATCCAGTGGGTTGCTGGGTCAAGTTAGATACCCTGATTCTGCTCCAGGTAGATTCTACTGTCTTGGTCCAAATCTATATTTTTTTTTAGTTCAGCAAGGTATGAACAGATGCGAAATAAAATAGTAAAAAATATAATAGCCTTTAAGTAAACCGAGTCTCCAGTGAGCTTTTAGGAAAACTTACAAACCATGACACCTTTCGAAGCAGATCATACCGATCGGAAGACCAAAGGGAGAAAGTGAATTTGCTTCAGAAGGTTTTTGGGAATTGAAGGCCCCCGAGCAATCCCTAGCATGGGGACTATCTTGACTCCCTAGTGTGGAACCAAGGTTCTAGATTAGGAGGTGATGGTTTGATGATAAGATGGAATGCATTTCATCACCGCCCGTTATCACTGACAGCCTCTACTAATCAACATGGAAAATTAAAGCTTAATCATACTAATATACATTCATACATAGCATCAGAATTATTCACATAGCCAAGGCACAATGTCATCTAAAATAAGCAAAAGGGAAAAATTGTTCTACATATTATAGCCGGTGGGAATTAAAGTATCTTAAAGATTACATCATTGCCAAACTGTAATCAACAAAATTTCACGAAAAGTAGTAAATAGAGAAGCCAATTTATGGGAGGCAGTTTATGGAATAGATGTAATTTCCCTCTACTAATGTTATCTATCTCTCTAGAAGAAAGGTCTCAACTCTTTTTTTTTTCTAACTCAACACTGCTATTAATGGTTTTTTGATGTGCCCGTAACCTAGGGGTCAACCCCCCTCTTATAGCTATTGAGGAGGCGATGTGAATTAGACTAGGAGTAGACAACCTAATCCTATTTCGATTAAACTTCAGACTGTCTTGCTAGACTTGAACTGTAATTAAGTAACATTAATTAATTGAATTAGGCTCAAGGTTCTAATTTGCATTAAATTTTGCTTGACTCAGCCTAGCAGGACGTTTCAGCCAAAACAAGGAAAGACCCAGGCAAGCTCTATCTCTAGAGAACCCAACTGGGTTCATGTGAAGACTGGCCCATTTGGTATGTTCTCGCTTTTTTGCCTAGTCTGCTTTTCCTGTTTATTTATTTTTAGACCGCAATCTGCTAGTCCAATACATATGCAGATTGGACTATTAATTTTCGTCATCGGGTTTATTAAAATAGAATGTCATTTCAGGCGCTATATATGTGTGTCTTTATATATACAAATACATGCATATATATATATACATATATATATATATACATATATATATATATACATGTATATATATATATGTATATATATATATATATACATAAATATATATATATGTATATATATACATATATATATATATATATATATATATATATATATATATATATATACACACATACATACATACATACATACATACATACATACATACATACATACATACATACATACATACATACATATATATCTCTATATGTATGGATTCATATCATTATCTGTGCTTGGATGCGTTCAATAAATTGACCATCACATTAACCATTTACTTCGAGTGTGGTTATCCAATCAATGAGAAATAACTATAATTAAGATGATTAATCACAAATTAATCAACAGGACATACAGCCTCGTGAAGCAAAAAGATGGGATCAGACTATCGGTTAAGAAAACTGCTAAGTTAGTGCTTGGGAGGCATATATATATATGTGTGTGTGCGTGTGTGTGTGTGTGTGTGTGTGTGTGTGTGTGTGTGTGTGCATGAGTGTATATATATATCTATACGTGTATGGTTATTCTCAAACCTTAGGAAACTGTTGGGTACATCCCGTATATATCTGTCGTTGCCCTAATTTGGTGGACATGATTAATCAGGTAAACCTCACGCTTCTTAGCTACCCTCTTATGAAGACATCGACCCTCATGCAAGGGCAATGCTACGTGCCATTCATCTTGTACATAAATAGGTGCAAGTAAGATGAGTATTCCAAGACATTTTATGCAAATTCATGCATCTATTTTCCCCTTCCTACACTCACTCTTTACGAAGTTCCTATGTCTATAGATTTTAAACTTTTTTTTTTGGAATACAACATTCGCAAGCAAGCTTTCAGGTACCATGAACCTGTGCTCTGATTCCACTTTGTAATACCCCGGCATTTCTAATTTATTTTATTACTAGTATTTAACCCTAAGCGGCAGTGGATAACCTAGTGGAGTTGCTACATTTCCTGCTAGGAAGCATAAGGCTAAGTATCACAGAATCTACTATTAAGAATCCAAAGATAAGGTCAAACCAAGGTTCAAAGTCAAAGTATAATAATCAAAGTCAAAGCATTCACTCTCGAAAATTTATTCAACACCAAAAGTTCCTAGATACTATGTGTCGTTGGCCTGACTTCTAAACTTCAGTTCCATCCCTATGCTCATGATCATCACCTGAAAAAAAAAACATTTAGAAAAATGAGGAGATGCCTAATAACAACCAGCCCCTATAGTTAAAACATAACTCAAATTTATTTCAAACTATTTTAGGGAGGAGAGGGAAGATAACTCCAATAATTTTATTAATGGTTCCCAACCAGTCTGACTGGAACCCCTAAGGTCATTTAAGTCTCTCCTAGTTCAAGTTTAAGATAAGAGAGAGTGACCTCACCACGTCTCATGGCCTGCCATTGACTTAGGTGGAACCACTTATGCAGTTCATGACCTACCGTCAATTGGACGGTTACCGATAACCTAGCCTACGCCCATCAACAAGATGACACGTCATCGCTAATTGTGCATGCAATTACCCGGGGAAGACTATAAGACCTTCTTCTTAATGGGAGCAACCTCCCACATCTTGTCTAGCTCATTAACTTAGATTATTAACATTTAAGAATAGGTTATTAGTCCAAACCCTCAAATAGCCCATTCCGACCCAATAGAGGTCCAACATTATTTAAAAGCACTTTTAAACAATCTAAGGTTCTATACTAAGTTTTAATAATAAAGATGAAGCCTTAACAACATATCCAGTTACTCAAGAAGATCTCCTGAATATCATTTCAAATCAATTTAACATATGCCTCATATAAAGCATATTTTAAAGGGACATTCAGGAGAGTTAGGATATGATTGTTACTTGACAAGATGTAGTGCCTAAGCTTGAGCCCGACTTTCTAACTTGAGCCTGTCAAATTTCTAATATGGTTTTATGAACACTTAAACCTAGCCTAAAGTCAAACTTAAATGAACTGCAGCCCGTAATTCACTTTGAGACCTATATCTATGCCCAATTAATAGGTTAGAACGTTTGGAATTTTATTTCCTTGATTAAATCTTCACATTAACCTTTCAACTTAGGGACATAATCTAGGTCCAATTTCTAGAGGCCATAACTTATGATCTAAATACTGGATTTTGGAGATCCAGCCTAATATGGAATGCTCAGGATGTCTACTCTAACTTCATTCTCATAACATTAATGGATTCTGACATAACAGATTCAGGTTTAGCAAAGTTTTGCAACTGTCCCAATACAGTCTAGGTTTGCGCATTCTCTGTATATCCATGATACCTTTGTTGTTTTAACTCCAATTGGTATGATTTAAAATTCCTGATATAGAAGGCTTCGAGTTCTATAAACCCTATAAATTTTATAATTTTTTAACAACCCAATACTGATTTATGGATTTTCAAAGTCACCCTAGATTCTGACTGTAACAGTGACACTAATTCCTTAGGTTTTTGTCCCAAAACACTCTCACCCATTAACCACAACTTCCACCATGCATCCATGCAATTTTCTTTTCATACCACTGCTAATCTAATCTCTCTAATTCAATCTAAATTAGGCAAATATGAAATTTAGAGATTGAAATTTTACTTTGAAAGACATCAGGAAAAGGAGGAGGCTTTGATGGTTTTAATTCCTCAAACACAAGTAATTCAAGCTGTAAAATCAATGAAGCAATGGGATTTTAATAGCTAAAAATCATAGTCAACCAAGTAAGGATAGGGAAGAGGTGGCTGGGTGACAGTGGCACGCATGGTCACGACAGCGGTGGTTGGCGCAGGTGGGTGGTGGCTGTGGGCGGCAATGGTTACTGCCGGTTGGTGCTAGAAGCTGGGGGGAAAGAGAGAGAGAGAGACAGAGAGAGAGATAGGGAGAATGTGAGGAGGAGGAAGAAAATTGTAGAGAGAGGTTAGGAGTCAGAGATGGGGTTGGAGACGGACTGTGGGCTAATTAAGAGAGGTATGGGGAAAGGAGCAAGCTAGCATTAGGGCTCTTCTTTTATGAGAGGAGGAAAAGGGGTTGGAAAAGGAGAATGAAAAAGGGCAGAGGAAAGTTTTTCTTTTTCTGTGCAATACCCATGGCTAAGGGGAATGGGGTTTTTATAGAAAAAATAATTTCCACTCACTTTCTAAAATTTTATTTGAATTTTCTAAATTTGTTTTTGGGAAAAAAATCAAGAATGAAATGTTATCTTTGCTTGCATTGACTTAAACTAACCCCTAAAAATTATACACTTCGATTACCCAGAAAATTCTAATTATCTTACAAGCTCAAGCCCTCTAGGTTGGTCCAATACCAAAAGAACGAATATTTATAATTATATAAATTTCTGGGGTTTAACATACATTCTCATTCAATGTTATATAGGAATAACCTCTGGAATTTGCATACCTGGTGTATTCATTGGTCTCATAGCATCACTTGGAAGTGAATACATTTTACAGGGATAATTATGCCAGATGAGGAAACAAACAAGATTATTATGTTGTAGGATAACCTTAGGTAAAATAAGATTAACACAAACCTAAAGCTAGGAGGACCTCTTTGCACTATCAAATGGAGAATCTAGATAAAAATGATTGGAGGTAACAAAAATACATGGAAGCAAGAATAGTAAACACATGATTAGAAAGTTGCATAGCACCATTCGAGGCACTTCAGATATGATATTGTTCGATGGTTGCAATGGTGGACTAGATCGATGATTTATTTTAGCTAACATTATTAAACCTTTTTCTTTGTTATAATAGTTTTGTTATAATAGTTATCTTATGAACGCCATTGCGTTGTTAATTATATCAATACACTACAAACTTGGAAGGAACTATCCTAGTAGTAAATCTTAATGTGAAGTAGGTTCTCTATGAACCTGAGTGTATAATTCTTTGCCCATGGATCAAATACTAAACATCTAGGTCGTCAAAGATACCCTAGGTACAAAAATGGATAATGATAGTCACAAAAAGTCATTATGCAAGCCAGATAGAATATGTGTTCAACGACTCCTACTTTGTGAGTTAAGAATAGATAGTGGTAAGAAATATGTTATTCTTATGTTCTCTCAAGCAAGCTTCAATCAATTGATTTTCGTGCTTACTTAGCTTTGGAAAATTCCACTTTAGCTTCATAAAATGGGCAGTAGTAGCCCTGAATAAATAGGCAAGCAATTGTCTTCAAAATTGATAAGAGTGAGCAAGGCCACAAACATCATTAATAATATCCCCAGATATTTTATTGTATAACTAGGTTTGTACATCTTGGTCAGCACTTAAACAAAAACAGATGCTAAGGATGAAATTTTCAAACATCTTTATAAGTGGTAACAAAAGCAGCAGAAGGTGAAGAAGAGTGATCAACATATTTACATGTCCCAAGATCTATGTACAACAAGCCAAGTAATATTGCATTTTTCATAATAGAGTATTCTCCATATTATTTAAAGTTATAGGTATATGTTAAGAAATGCTAACATTGGTTAGGATAATAGGATGTGGTGAAGGGGGGATATTACCAATAGTGGTTGCTTTAGGATCGCCCAGAGAATCATTGAAATCGAAAATTTGAAATCCTACTAAGAGTTGGTTAACACCTTATAGATAGTGCTATAGATTTGAAGGCCTATGTTGATATACACTAGAAGATCCAAAGTCAAATGACCTTTGTTAAGAACAAGGGCGATGTGCACTGAAAAGTAAGACTTAGAACATAATTTGGGTCAACCACAATCCATGAACAATAGCGTTGTTGAGGGAACTAGGTTGTGATGCGTTAAAGGATCGCAAGGAATCCAACAAACTAGATATCAGAACAACAACAAGGAATTGAGGAAGTTGCTCACATGCAATGATAAGAATTTTTGTGACTGGGGAAAGTGGTAAGATCATCAGTGGACTTATTGTGTTTTATGGCAGTCATGGGTTGTTCATCCTCAAATCAAATGAAGCCCTTGGTGGGATATCCATGGCATATCCTAGGTGGAAGTGGCTTAGGGCTTTACATGAAAAACTAGACAAAGAAGAGAAAAAAGAAAAGGCTTTGTGGTAGTATTTTTGTTTGGTGAGGAAGGGTTAAAAGTCATCCTTAGGAATGAGTAGTGATTAGCCTAAGATCGACTTAATTATTAGAGTGATCCTGATTTTTAACTAAACTAAATGAATTTAACATGCAAATTTAATAGACTCTTCTAAAAATGGCTAATCAAAACAAATAATGATGATGAACACTACACTCACCTAACTATTGTTCACTAGCACCTAAAAAAACACGCAGCACATAGAAATAGGGTGATCGGGGCTCGACATGGCCCTTGGTACGACACGACCATCAACAATATACGAACATACCTTAAAAAAATCACCTCGAAAAGACAATTTCTAAACTAAACTATGACTAACCCTAAAAAGTGTAATAAAAAGATAAGAGGTAGAAAATTACCAGTGAGTTTGCATCCATTAATGACCCAGATTAAGAACTAACACCATCACCAATCCTTAATGATCTTCTTTAGCCATTCTTAAATTTAGAAGAACTTAAACTATCCTAATGGTATTGATGATCAAATATAGAGAAAGGGAAAATCAGAGGGAGGGATGATCAAGCTTTGAGAGGTAGATTTAGGTCTCAAATCCATTGAGACTAAATCCCAAATCTCCCCACAGCACACAATACATCAAGCCCATTTGGGGAGGATTAATATTGCTCAAAAGTGGAGACTTTGAGGAATTTAGGAGAGAGAAAGTGAGATTATGTAACAATGAAGAGAAAGAGCAAGAAATGCACAACGAAACTACTCTAACGTTTGTAGTTTCAAGCTTTTCATTAATGGAGGTAAGTGAGTCTACAAGGCTAAGCTAGAGAGAGAAAATAGCTACTAAAATGAAGCCCTAAAAAGATGCCAACAATTGCCTTTTCAAGCCTTTTGTCATCGAATAATTAAGGAAAGGACAGATCAGGGGACATGGTCGTGCCACGTGGCACGGTAACCCCGTCCTAGATCTTTGTTCAAGGGTTCTTCTTTGCTCTATTTGTGGAACGCTTCGACTGACTATGGCACACCCTCTGCTGCCTGTGGCTTGCTCTCAGGATTTTGGCACTCCCTTTAAACTTTTTTTCCAAAATGTGTTGGGCTTCTCCTCCACTTAGGCCTTTTCCTCTCATTTATACCTACAAACATAAAATACTATTAATTAGCTGATTTAGAGATTATTTATGAGCCAAAATCAAATGCAATGAGGATCAAAGCTTTGCCCAGTTAGGAACCGAACAAGTACCCCCGCACTTAGATTTTGCTCGTCCTTTTCGTAGGTGTGATAGTTGCATTTAGCATATGCAAAAGCACTTTAAACCCTTTGATCCACCAAGTGGACGAGTGCGGTCTCATGAGGGTTTGAGTACTACAAACCTACATGTCTTTGCAGAAGAAAAAGGGAAAGAGAGGGAAAAGGAAAATTCTTTTTGAGTTTTTCACAAAACTTTGCAAAGCAACATCAATGGGGGTAATCATGCATTTCTCAAGTCAACAACTCACCCTAATCACCAAGATTCACACAATACAAGCATAGGATACACAATCAAGGTGGTTGGTCCTCCTAAATGATAACCATGGTTTCATTCCAACTCTTTTCAATGAGGAGTAAGTGATGGTTACTCACTTTAGGGCATGTGAAACTCTCCTCTCAAGTGTTTAGGTTAATGACATGGATGGACAAATGCTCAACACCAAAAAGGCATTCCACCATAAGTTGATCTGGCTCTCATTCTTCACCACATAATTGCACATGCACTTTGATGATTAAGAGGACTTTTCAAAGGTTTTAATAGGGCTAGGATAAGGGTTGAGGAAAGGATCACATTTTGGGAATAAGGAGCCAGCAAGCCTCACCAATGAGCTATCGCATTCACCCTCATCAAAACACACCCCTTACAATCACACCCTAACTTGCAACTTGAAATAATGACTTGAGTATTCTAGTTTCCACCTAAACCCTTAATGCCAAGATTTATATTCCCTTTTATTTTTTGTCTTTTTTCTCAAAACAAAGCTTCTCATTTTTTCTTTGTTGCGTTTTATTATCTTTTTATTATCTTTTTTTTTTCAAAACAAAGGATGCTTGGCAAGAAGGTTTTTATTTTTTTTCTTTTTTGGCAAATTATCAAGTCAATCCCCATGTGTCATTCTTCCATTTTCATAAACCACGCCAAATGCATACTCCCTCACATTGTTCCCAAACCCCCTCATTAGTGATACTCATTAGTCTTGGCTTACGTGGAGATAGTGTTTTAGGCCAAAGGCTAATTGCATGGCTCACCCGAAAAACACCAATGGGAAAGGCTCAAAAGGGGTAACAAGGGATACAATTATGCACCAAGGGAAGCTTTTTGGCTAATGAGGCTAAAATTATGCACAAAGAATGCCTCTTTCCTCTCATCAATCATACAAATGCGATATGTGGTTTCAAAGAGAGTCAGAACAAATTCTAGAGAATGACAACTTTGAGTGAGCCTAGCATAAAAGGAACAAGATGATCACGAGCAATGAAGCAATCTAATTAGGCTCAAAAACCTCATGGGTTCATCTACTATGCCTACTCTCATCTATTAGGTCAAACAAAGCATGCATTGTCAAAAACTTGGACACTCTATCTGCCACATGCACCCTAATTATGTGCTATTTGAATTACAAGCAATAAGAGGTCATTTCCAACAAACGTGATGCATTTTCCCCCCAGAACTCTCTATTTATAAGAAAAACAAAAAATCTTTTTGAATTTGCAAAAAAAGATTTTCTCTCTTTTTTTTTCTTTTTCAAAAATCATGGAAGAGAGCTTCCCCATCCCCGCACTTAACATGCACAATATCCTCATTATGGGAACTAAAGTGCCCTAATCAGGGGGAGAAAAGAACAAAGAAAAGAGAAAGGGAAGAAAACAAACAATATATACAAGGAGAAAGGAAGAGGACTACCTTGAAGAAACACGTAAGTGATGAGACTAGACTAAATGTAAGAAAGAATATATGCATGGAGTTATATACAATGCAAATACATGATTTCACTAAATGCAACTATGTACATTACCTATGCTCCTAGGAACCCATTACTCAATCACTCAAATGCGCCACACATGGATTGCATATATCACGACATTCACACATTGTTTCAATCATATGGCCAATTACAACAAAATTGCTCCTCAAATGTCCATCATAACTATAACACACCACAAAAAATAAGGGAGGGGGGGGGACAAGGACATACATTTGACCGCCTAGACCACATGAGATGATCCCCAGTAAGTGAATATCAACATATAATAAATCCCCTCAAAATGTAGTAAGCGATAAAGAGTAAGCGATGGGTAGGGGATACAACTCACAGCCACTAGGCCCCATTAGGCCCAGGTGGAGGCCGAAAATGCGGTGGGAATGGCGTGAATGTCGAAAAGCTCCCTTTTTCACCCGGGAAAGTGTGGAGCCGCTATTCCTATTGGCAGACGGCCTTGGATTGTTATAAAAGAAGTTCATTTATCTGCCTCCTCTCCTCATACTCTCGGGCTTCTCTCATAGCCCACTCTTCCCCTTGTCGGATACACCTCATCTCTCATTCCTCTTGTCACTCCATATACCCTTAAAGTATGTCACTCCTTCCTCAATAGAATCCATAGGTCCAGACATCCGATGAATGTCATGATAATGGATCTCATTGTACCCCTGTCGAAGTCCAGCAACCTCTACTTAGAGGTTGGAGAAAGGTTGCATCAAAGGGCATTTAAGGTGTGGAGGAGGGTCCTCCCATCCCAAAGTGAGGGTGTTAGGGTTGTACTTATGGTTGTGGTTGAGGTTGTTTTGTGGGGTCATTCTCACCTTGGGGTTCCCCTTGGTTATTGGGCCTCTTGTCCCTCTTCTCCACCTTCATTTTCATCATCCTTACTTTCTTCTCCATTGCCCTTGTCACCCTCATCCCCCTCTCGTGGTAGCATCACCTCTTTCACAATAACTCGATCACAATTCTAATTCCTTTTGTTAGAGATGGTGCTTCGAGCCACATTGGGGAAGGTGAAAAGCACTTGTTTGTGGTGGGATACTTGTTTATGCCTCCCTTTCTATCTATGATTGAATGTGGGCTAGGGTGGCTACATGAATATTCTCACCCAAAAACCAAGGCTCGAACCCAATTTCCCCCCATGGCCCATGGCTTATGCGGTTGAAGCGATGATGTCTCCCATAGCGATCACATTATCATGAGTAGTCTTAGCCACGCCCACTAAGTGGCGGATGATGAAAGCCCTAGTATCCGCATAGGTACCCCTCAAGGCAAAGTAAATCAAGAGCAGCTCCGCTTTTCTACAAATGTTTACCTATCATGGTGCCCAAATATTATATTTGCCATCAAACATTGTATATAGTGGATATTAACATTGCAGATATCTGTAGCCTTGGCTTGCCTAGGGTCATAAACACATAGTCGCCCAAACTTGTCGGTGTATGATTTTCGTTTGGAGCATGTGATGCTCGAACACACAAGGTCGGGACACCACCAACTTGGCACATCCATAAAGGAGTCCGAGTAAACCGGAAGGTGAAGCGACCCATTAAATTCCCTCAAGCTCGTCCTATGGTCTCTATTAAACATTCGGACTGAAATAAGGACCCCTTGACCTTTACATGAGTCGGCCCAATCAACATTCAATGAGCTTAAAAACTCGATCATCAACTGGTCAGAAGACACACAATTCATCTCAACATAGTCCATGCAACCCAAACTACTCAATAAATTTATAACATCATCTAACATTCTCAAGTGCCGCAAGGAATCCACATGCCAAAATTTTGGCTCACTTGTTTTCCTAGCACTTAGAGTTTCATAGATCACCCTTTGTTTATCATTCACAAAAATTAAACCCCTACTTCTAGGAGGGAGAATCAAGGGATAAGCGTCTTTAATACCTTTCATTCTTGAGGGTACTTAGGAAGATGAAGATGCCTTGGATGATTTCTTTGGGAGGGAAGGATCCTTGGATGATTTACCAACCTGTTTGTTACCTATATTGCCAAATTGAGTGTGAATTCAAGATTTCGGAGTGCAAAAATGGAAGAAAAAGGCAAGCTTTCTTTCTCTACAACCTTCAACCTCAACAATAGAGGTTAGGGTTTTAGAGAGAGAAAGTGACTGAGTTGCGGATGAAAGAGAGTCGATTTGAGAAGAATTGTGGAAATAGGGAAATTATGGATAAAAGAGGTGAAATTTGTGAAAAAATTGAGGATTTAGCTAGTATTTGAGTGGGGAGTGAGAGGGAAAATAAGGCTTTGAGATAGAAAGCATCACATAGAGAGAGAAAGTGAAGAGGAAGAAGATGAAAAAAAACACAAAGAAGAGGGCTCAATCTCAGATTAATGCAAGCAAAGGGTGGCACGGTCGTGCCCCTTGGCATGGGGCCCCCGTGGCAATTCTCTGCCTAACGGCTTTTTTTTTCTGGCTGGGACTAGCATGCATGTGCCCCTTGGCAAAGGGCCACCGTGCCAGGTCTCTGCCCATTCCTTCTTTGTGTTGATTTTAGGTTTACTTCTGACTCTTGCTTTTCACTCAATTTTTTTTCCCCAATTTCTTCATCCTGTTTTTTCTTTTTGAACTTTTCGTTTTCTTCGCTCTCCCACTTTTTTCATCATTTTTTTCAAAATTTTTTCCAAAGCTTTTTCTTGGCTTTTTTTTTTTTACTTTTTTCTCTCTTTTTTGTTTTCAACACTCAACACACCTATGTCACTATGCACGTTTGTAGAATGCCTCAAGACATGACTACATGGAGGAGGAAGGTTCGTGGACGAGGAGACACTCCACGTCCTCTTCACTCGGTAGCTCTAACATGGCCTTCAATCTATACCTTTCACCTTGAACGGTTGGTCTTTGGTGGATTCTCTAATTTCAACCGCCCCATGAGGAAATGCGTTGACCACTATATAGGGACCAATCCACCTAGACCACAACTTTTTTGGGAAAAGATGAAGGCAGGAGTAATATAAAAGCAGTTTTTGGCTGTGAGAAAATTGTTTTCTATGGATGAGTTTATCATAGCAGAATTTGGCGCGCTCTTTGCTTTAGTGAGCGTTATCATATGCTTCCTGTCTAATTTCTTCCAACTCATTCAAATTAAGCTTCCTTAGCTCACCGGTGATTGTCAAGTCAAAGCTTCAGTCTAAATCGCCCACCAAGCCTGATGTTTGAGCTCAATAGAAAGGTGGCATGGATGCCCAAAAACAACCCTATAAGATGACATGCCCAAGGGGATTTTGAAGGTTGTTTGATAGGCCCAAAGTGCATCAAGTAGCTTATCCATCCAGTCTTTTCTATTCCTATTCACGGTCTTTTTGAGAATTTGCTTGCCTTGCCTATTCAAAACCTCTACTTGACCGTTAGTTTGTGGACGGTATAGGGTTACAAGATGATTGAGGATGGAATACCGCTTAAGTAGTGCATCAAAGGACCTATTGTTGAAATGGGTCCCTTGATCACTAATGATGGCCCTACGCATCTCATACTTAGCAAAAATGTTTTCTGTTAAAAACCTTACAACCACCTTGGACTCATTCATCCTCGTGGGAATGGCCTCTAACCATTTTGACACATAATCTACACACAAGAGAATGTACTCATTCTCAAATGAATTCGAGAATGAACCCATAAAATCTATGCCCCATACATCAAATATGTCCAGAAGAATAATGGGGGTGAGGGGCATCTTGTCTTTTCTGTCTACCTTGCCCATTTGTTGACAACGCAGGCATCTTTTGCAATACTCATGGGCATCTCTAAATAAGGTAGGCCAATAGAACCCACTTTGAAGAATTTTCGCTGCAATCTTTTTCCCACTAAAGTATCCTCCATAAGATTGATCATGGCAAAGAGAGAGGACACTCTGAAAGTACTTATCAGGGACACATATCCTAATGATTTGGTTCGGGCAATATTTAAACAAGGGTCGTCCAATATAAATAACCGAACCATGGACAGAAAACGATCACTATCATCCTTAATCCACCCCCTAACATTTCCCCAATCAGTAGACAGCTTACTATATCACCAAACCATGGCTGCCTTTAAGCCCTAAATAACTGCTCATCGGGGAAACAATCACAGATGGGGGATTCACTTGCATCATTTGTCATTCGCCCACATAGATGGTCTGCTGCTAGGTTCTTGGAACCCTTCCTATCCTTGATCTCACAATCAAATTCTTGTAGGAGTGTAATCCACTTAACTAGCGTAGGCTTTGCATCTTTCTTTTCCATTAGATGTTTTAAGGCAGCATGGTCAGTTAAAACAGTAACATGAGACCTTATACGATAAGGCCTAAACCTTTTGAATCCAAAAACTACTGCCGAGAACTCTTTTCCAGTCACAGTGTAATTAATTTGCGCCTCATTCAAAGTGTGACTCACTTAGTAAATTACATGGGGCTTGTTATCAATTCTTTGTCCTAGAACTACCCCAATCGCATAGTCTGATACATCACACATAAGTTCAAAAGGCTCTCCCCAAATGGGAAGATGTAAGGTAGGTGCCGGGGTAAGTGCCTCCTTCAGCTTCGTAAATGGCACTTCACACTCCTTGAAGAAATGAAAGGGGGTGTCGTCGGCTAGGAGTGAGGATAAGGGCTTAGAAATCACACTAAAGTCCTTGATGAATCTCTTGTAAAAACTGGCATGCCCAAGAAAGGATCTTCTGTCCTTCACACAAGTAGGGAAGGGGAGGTTTGCAATCAAATCCACTTTTGCTTTTATCTACCTCTATACCCTCACCTTCACTAGAGATAATATGGCCCAAGGCAATCTCTTTCATGACTATGAAATGGCATTTCTCCCAATTAAGAGTCAAATGCTTATTCTGACACTTTCTCAACACTTTTCCTAAGTTAATTAAGTAGTTCACAAAAGAGTCTCCATATATGAATAAGTCATCCATGAAAATCTTAACGTGTTGCTTAATTAAAGAGGAAAATATCAACATCATACACCTCTAGAAGGTGGTCAGGGCATTGCAAAGACCAAAAGGCATCTTCCTAAAAGCATAAGTGCCAAAAGGGCATGTGAATGTGGTCTTTTCTTGGTCCTCGGGGGCAATGGGGATTGGTTGTAGCCGGAATACCCATCAAAGAAGCAATAAACAGCCCGTCCGGCTAACCTCTGCAACCTTTGGTCTAACAAGGGTGAGGGAAAGTGGTCCTTCCTAGTGGTGGAGTTGAACTTTCTATAGTCAATGCGTACCCTCCACCCAAATTGGATTCTTGTGGGAATGAGCACACCCTTGTCATTCTTGGCCACAGTGATACTGGTCTTTTTAGGAACGACTTAGACGGGGCTCACCTCCTCACTATCCGAGATAGGGTAAACAATGTCATGATCTAACCACTTAATTAAGGATTTCTTTCTTTACTACTTCTTGAAGGGTGGGGTTCAATCTTATTTGTCTATCCTGGTACGGTTTGGCATTCCCCTGAAGGTGTATGCGATGTTACACTATGGCAGGGCTAATGCCATGAATGTCTCCTAGGGTCCACCCTAAAGTTTCATTGTTTTCCCTTAACAAGTCTAGGACTTGAGTTTCTTGATCCAAATTCAAATCATTACAAATGATCATGGGAAAAGCCTTATTCGGACCCAACAATGTATATTTGAGCGTGTTAGGAAGGGGTTTCAATTCAATAGAAAAGGATGATGGCACACTAGGAGGTGCCTTATGAGATAGAGAGGGAATAGAAGAGAGGGAAGCAAGAATGGATGTATGTAATGAGTCATCACATCGTTCCTCAAATGCAAATATATCATATTTGGGTTCATACTTCATGCAAAATGACTCATACACACATGACAATATTTCTTCTTCATAATTAAGCTCTACCATCCCCAACGAAAAAAAACCGACCCAATTAAGGGTATGGTGATCAACATCATCAAATTCCATTGGTTGCTTTTGGAGGTTAAAAACATTCAATTCCATCATCATATTTCCAAATGTCAATTTCATTTTCCCTCCAACCGATTAGGGAAAGGAGGTGAGGGCTTAGAAACACATGGGGAAATAGTAAGAGAAACACTAGGAGAGGTGCAGTCATGGATTGACTCACTCTCCTTAGGTTCATCTACCTCCTTAGATGGAATTGGAACTACTAGAGAGGAATGCACATCATCATATTAAGGGGAAAGGAAAGAAGATGATGGGTAAGGGGAATCATTCTCATTTTGCTCATCCACATGGGTGTCAACTTCTTTACCTGACCATAAAGAAATTGCGATAATCACTTTCCAAACATCATTAGGGTCAAATGAAGATGACGATCCTCCGCTTGGGTTCACCTCAGATTGACTAAGGAAAACCCCTTTCTCCCTATTAGACATTGCTAGTTGAGCAAATTGTTCATTCATTGTCTTCATCATTCTCTCATTTGACTCCTTAAGTTCTCTAATTATCATCTCTAAGTGATTGACTTTCTTATTCACTTTATCCAATTCATTATATCCAGGAAGAGGATATGATTGAGCCACATGTGCTTCAGAAGGAGGAGGTCCCTTAGGAGCAAAGTATGCCCCTTGGAAGCGTGGCTTTTCATAAGCTGAAGATGAAGAGTTTCCTTGAAAACCCCCACTTTGATTGTTGGACATTAAAGTATTAGGCCTGATCCATGAGAAATTGGGATGTTTAGCCCACCTCGCATTGTAAGTAGGAGAGTAGGGATCAAATTTCGGCCTTTGAAAGGCCGCATTCACTTGACCTTGCTCTTGGCTTGTAGCCAACTGTTGACCAAATAGAGGACATATGCTTATTAGAGATTGATTAGTAAACTAACATTGAGAACATGAGACCATTTAGGGAGGGGAAAGTTGGTTGGTGCTTGAGACATCACAAAACCCTTCAACTTATTTTCAAGGGCGGCAAATCTAGTATTAATGTATGTAGTATCCGCCACCGCATAAACTCCTCCCTTTGGCTATTAATCCTATCACCTATACTTTCATCCTTAGTGGTTTCCTATTGCAAGGTTTTCTCTGCTAACTCCTGTAAGAAATCCCAAGCCTTGGTCTCACTCTTGTTCAAGAAATCACCTTGACACGTAGACTCCATCATGATTCTAGTGGCTTGGTCAAGACCCTCATAAATGATTTGGCACAAATGCCAACACTCTAGACTGTGGTGTGAACATTGAGCAAGCAAGAGTTTAAACCATTCACAGCACCTCCAAAGAACTCATTCTCAAGTTGGACAAAGTGGTTGATTTCATTCCTTAATTTCACTATTTTTCCATTTGGGAAATACTTCCCTAAGAAAACCCTCACAAACCCATCCCATAAGGAAATGGAGTCTACTGGGAGGCTATGCATCCACTTTTTCACCGAATCTTTTAATGCAAAAGGAATAAAATACACCCTAACAATGTCCTAGGGAACATTAGGGAATTGCATCATCGAACACACTTCCTCAAATTCACTCAGGAATAGATAAGTGTCACCATCCCTAATGAATTTGGGGAGCATGGTCTTGTACTGAGCACTGAAAGAGAATTAGATATCTCCACTGAGTTGTGGAATTTGAAAATAAGAGGGATTAATGGATCTCGGTGGATAGAAGATTTGATTAAGGCTCCATGGAGCCGGAGGAGGAGGATGGTAAGGCCCTTGAGCTTGTTCATCCACCATTTCTTTGGGGTCTAGTGTTATGCTCAGGATTGCCAAAGTGTGGGGTGGTCTTTCAATGCGAATTAACCTCACACAACTAGGCGATTGAGTCTAAGCACTCATTCATTCTCATTTTTTAATGGTTTTCTCCTCTTTTTTTATTTTTTTTTGGATTTTCCTCAAAATGCAAAACCAAAACTATGTACAACAATTAAGTCTAAATCATAAGCAAATCGAACACCATTATCCCCAGCTACGGCGCCATTTTGTTGCTAGTATTTTTGTGCCATGCGAAAGCGTTAAAAGTTGTCTTTAGGGCTGATTAGTGATTAGCTTAAAATCGACTTAACTATGAGCGTGGTTTCGATTTTTAAATACACTAAACTAATTTAACATGCAAATTTGATAGACTCTTCTAAAAATGTCTAATCAAAACAAATAATGACAATGAACACTACACTAACCTAACTATTGTTCACTAGCACCTAAAAAAACATGTAGCACATAGAAACCTGGTGATCGGGGCTCTACATGACCTTGGCACGACATGGCCATCAACAATATACCAACATTCCTCAAAAGGATCACCCCAAAAAGGCAATTTATAAACTAAACTATGACTAGCCCCAAAATGTTTTGAGAACCAACACCATCACCAATCCTTGATGATCTCCTTTAACCAGGGTTCTTCAAATTTATAAGAACTTAAACTATCCTAATGGTATTGATGATCAAATATAGAGAAAGGGAAAATCAAAAGGATGGATGATTGAGTTTTGAGAGTTAGATTTAGGTCTCAAATCCATCGAAACTAAAACCCAAATCTCCCTATATTTGGGGAGGATTAATATTGCTTAAAAGTAGGAACTTTGAAGGAATTTAGGAGAGAGAAAGTGAGATTATGCGATAATGAAGCGGCAGAACAAGACATTCGCTGCGAAATTAATCTAAGGTTTAAACTTTCAAAATTTTCATTAATAGAGGGAAGGGAGTCTCCAAAGCTAAGCTAGAGAGAGAAAATAACTACTAAAAGGAAGATCGCCTAAAAAGATGCAAAAATTGCCTTTTTAACCCTTATATCATCAAATAATTAAAAAAAGGGCAGGTCAGGGGACCCACGGTCGTACCATGTGGCACGGTGTCCCCATGCTAGATCTCTATATAGGGGTTCTTCTTTGCTCTATTTATGGCACACTCTTGCTGACTGTGGCACACCCTTTTGACTGTTGGCACTCCCTTTGAAGTTTTGGCACTCCCTTTGGACTTTTCTTCCAAAATGGGTTGGACGTCTCCTCCACTTGGGCTTTTTCCTCTCATTTATATCTACAAACATAAAACACCATGAATTAGCTAATTAATTAGATATTACTTGTGAGCTAAAATCCAATGAAATGAGGGTTAAAACTTTGCCCGGTAAGGAACCGAACATGCTTAATACAAGACGAGAGGGAAGGTAGTTTAAGCACATATTATGTTTTTGGTCCCCCTAGGGATGGCACTCGGTCAGGTCTAAGTCGAGTCCACCTACACCACATTTAATTTTTTTGGACCTGGAGTTAGACCCAAAGATGAGAGTCAAAGCCAGACCGTGTGGGCAGTGCAGGTCCACTGGTCTTAAATAGGTCTTGATTGTTTTTCACATTAAAGATTATTTTTTTCACGTCTAACACAAATTACTACATTCTAAAGACAAATAATTGAATTTAGAAGGCATGATATTTAAATAAAAAACATTGTAGTAATACAAACCACAAAGACAAAGTCTCCGCAAACATAAGAAAACAGTTCTTCTTCTACGATCGGTATGAAGCAAATTAGCTTTAGGATTTACTGATTTTGAGTTACTTTAGCAAATTGCCTTTGCCATAATTTTTTTAGAAAAAAAAAATTAATGGGTCATAAACGGGTCTTGAGTTGGCTCCAGGTTTGAATTTTAGATCCAAATCCGATCAACATCCCTTGGACCCAAACTCGCTTAAGATCCATTGAGTATCATTTGAATGGACCCAGGCCCTCTAAATTCAGTCGGGTCTAGTCGATCTAGGTCGGGTCTAGCTCCCCCTCTAATTATGTATCCTCACTTGGAACCTTGATATTCATTTATGTAACTAATCACAAATAAATAAAATTACCAATATGTCATTTTATCTCTCTATTAATTAGTTAGAAATAAGATGGCTTTTTAGGGGCAGTTATTCCCCATGCACCTACATAATATTTTTCTTGTTCTGCATTATTCCAATAGCATTACTATGATCAAAGTTGTATATTTCGCTGTATAGATAATAGATCAAATTACCTACATGAAACTCCATTTTATGTATTCTATAGGGAACTATGAAAGTCAACAAAGTTTGCCTCTAGGAAATTATCATAAAGATGCTCTTTCTTCACCCTCTCTCAAATAAGAAAAATGATCTACCCCTTCAGAAGTAAAGCATAGTTGCTCAAGTGTATCATTGAGGGTTGATAATGGCTTCACTATTGGTCGACATTAAAATTGCTTCCCTTCGTATAAGATCTAACTTTGTCAAATAAATCTCACGATTGAGGGAGATATCATGCTAAAGTTGTCAAGAAGAGAAGTGTTCTCAGCGCACGTAGTAACTAATTCAGTATAAAAAATTGATCGGTCACCTATAATATTATCAGTAGTTGCCTGTTACTAGCTAAGCAAGGGCCACTCATTTGATTAGCAAATAATTTAATGAAAATTCTACCTCCAAATAACTCCTTGGTATAATGAGAATCAAACGGTGGCAAATTAATATCATTGAGCCTTTTCCAAACAAACTCTTAAGACATTGAATGTAGTCCCACTATTTTTCACGGACTTATTACGTCAAATAGTAGAGATAGAGCAGGATATGAAGAAAAGGTAATGAATGATTGGGAGAATCTAATAAAATCACTTGGTCATTAAGCACAGACTGGAAAATTCTTTTCCAGACAAGGAAAATTCATTTGAGACAACAAAGACTTCTTCATATGGAATGCCTCAGTTCTTGAGGATACCTATGTGTCGCAGCCCTGTTCCAAAAACCAAAGCGTAGTATACACTTCGATTTTATCCATCTCATCAAACATGTCATAAAAACAACCTTCTACTACAACTACTTATCATATCAACTAGTGGACATATTGGGTAGTCTACTGCCGTGTTTTATGGATGACTCACTAACAATAATTGTTTGGATAACTAGAAGAATACTTCCTTTTCCATTCAACAGGGCTTAGTATTGCTTCAAAGTGAATCCCTCTGGATTAAAAGCATATATCCTAGCTATTGGTGACTAGTTAACAAAATACTCCAATAGTAGTTCAGTGCAACATACATCAGTACATGAATGACATGACCTCAAAAGAAAGAAGTTGGTGATTACATCCATAATTTCAACAAAAGCTTTAACGTAATTTGAGACAATAATATGAATCTCAACGTCCCAAAATATGCCTTTAGGAAGCTTAGAAAAGGTTCTTAAGATACATAGCAAGCCAACAAGGCCAAGAGCTTAATTATAGAGGACTAAAATTAAGGCATTGTGGAATTAGTAAACAAAAAAGCTGGTTAGTTGAGCTTGTAGCAGACATCTACTTGGCTAGCACTTGGAAATGTCCACAATATATTGGACTAAACATAACCTTGGGTCTCCGTTGAACAAACGCTCGTATTTCAAATTTTAATTTGAGTTATACCTAATCTCCGACATAAAACTCACTTTTAGTCCTTTGGACAATTGTTTGTTGCCTCGTGCTATTTCGGCCGTTTAAAGATGAAATTTGAGAAGTTTAATTGTCTACTATTTTGTCTTATAAAGACCTATCCACTAAATCGATTGGTGCTTATCCAAGAAGACAAAGTGAGTGCAGTTTAGGTGACCATGGATTCAAGATGAGGATGAATACTCAAAGCCCAAGCTGTTAGTCTACAACAAGAAAACCAAGATTGCTTCTCCTTGGAATTAATATCAAACAATTAAGGAGATTCCAAGATTGAAACCCAAGAATAAGAACCAAATAGATAATAAAAACTTCTCACTAAATCTCTCCCCTAAAATCAAATACCACCAAAAAATAAATTTAATGCAATAAATATTTTTAGTTGTTTTTAGTAAAATAAGTTGAGAAGACATACAAAAATTTTTAAAAAAACCATTTTTAGAAAATAAAAGGCAAACTAATTATATAATAAAACCATGATATGCGCTCAATAAATATTTTTAGGTACTTGTAGTAAAAACTTTTTAGATTATCTCAAAAAAATCTCAAAAGAGAAAAGAAATTTTAACAAAAAACTAACATTCACAAAAAGGAGATGCCCTTTTTTATAAAGAAATTGTGCATGTGGTTTCTAGCATGTTTATATAAATAGTTTGTTGATGGTGAAAAATGTTTATTTGGTGTGTAGATAACCATTTGGACATACTATTGATAAGCATTTCAGAACTTTGTTGATAAAAAGTTTTATTCCTTTCAAAATATTACAATAAGCATTTCTAGTAGTTTATAGTTAATATTAATAAGCATATATTTTAGTATATAGGCAAGTATTTTATACGTTTGGAGATAAATATTTTAAATTGTATTTTACATTATTATGCACATGTGAATGAGGGAAGTTTGTGCACCAGGCTGCCATTTATTATTATGCACATGTTAATAAACATGTGCTTGCTGTGTTGATAAGCATTACAGTGGTTTGCATATACGTATTTTGGTTGTTTACAGAAATGAGGTCGAAAAAACAAAAATAGAAAAAAGTAGTGAAAGAGGACAAGAGTTGGGAGTAGAGGACTAAAGCAAGGTATACTGTGCCTTAGAGAACAAAAATTAAACCAAAAAGAACCCAAAAAAAAATTAACTAATTGCTTCATTTACCGATGACATGACAGATACATGAAAAACCAGTTGAAGCATAAAAAAAGTCGGCCAAAAATAGGGAGGTCCAAAGAAAAGGTTATTTGACCTTTTAATACAAAATTTGGACCTTTTTCTATTTCATTTGCCATTTCTTGTTAATTCATATTGATAATATTTAAATGAACATTTTTTAAGTATCTTGTCGAAACTTGTCCCAGATTTCTTTGCCGGTCTTGGAAACAATTAAATTATTTCCTTTTTTTTAAGATTATTGCTTGGCACCTAAGGCTCAAATTGTGTGGTTGGAGATATTTTATTTTGTGAAAATTATATTTTTTCCATATTTGTATTGAATATCTTTTTTCTTTTTTTATGAAGATGCTGCTTGGTGGCTAAGACGACATATGTTTGCGGCTAGGGTTAAACCCTTCGTACCTTTGGGACTTCTCTATAAATACTAGGTTGTTTAACCTTATTTGGTGCGGAACATTAGGCGTTGGCCTCTCAGAGCGGGGCACTTGGGTGTTCCTTTCGGCACTTCTCTTTTCTATTCCATATTTTATTGAGAGCTAGTATTGAGAGATTTTCATTGTAATTGATCTCTTCCTTGGGCATTTGCTTTGAGATCTTTATCTCTCTTGTTGATCTCTTCCTTGAGCGTTTGCTTTGAGATCGTTTTGTACTCACTCATATTATAGTGGATTTTGTGCCGTTGTTACTTCCCGTGGTTTTCTCCCGATTTGGGTTTCCACGTAAAAATCATGTGCCCCCTACTATCTTTTTTTGATCTTGTTTTATATTCTCCAACATCTACATCCTTTATCGCTTCCGCATATACTAAGCTCGAATTCTAATTATTATTTTCCTAACAAGTGGTATCAGAGCTTTGGTTTAGGATGTCTTCAATTATGAAGGTTGATATTCAGAAATTTGATGGGGAGATTAGTTTTAATCTCTGGAACGTGCAGATGAGAGAGGTTCTCATCCAGCATGGGTTGTGGAAGATTCTTTCAGGACCTTATACGAAACCCGAGAAGATGACTGATGAACAATGGGCAGCAGACCAAAAGAAGATGCGTGGATCGTTGACAGACGAGGAATAGGAGGAACTGGAGTTGAAGGCACTTTCTGCCATACAGTTGTGGTTGGCATCACATGCCTTACGAGAGGTGCTTGATATGACAAATGCGGTGGATCTATGGGTTCGACTGGAGGAACTCTACATGACGAAGAGTCTCGCCAATAAGATCCGTTTGAAGGAAAGGTTGTACACCTTTCGTATGGCTGAAGGTACCCCTGTTCAAAAACACTTGAATGAGTTTAACTAGTCTGGATGTGAAAATTGAGGATGAGGATAAGGCTATTTTGCTTGTTGTGCCGTTTACCCCTTCTTATAAACACTTTAAGGAGATTATGCTATATAGTAATTCTAATACTATATCATTTGCGGATGTTAAGTCAAACTTGTTATCTAAGGAAAAGTTTGATCTTGACATTCATGCTGATTCTGCTGAGGGATTAGTAGTAAGAAGTAAAACTGAAAAGGGGAACGGTAAGAACCGTTCTAAGTCTAAAAATCCTCACGCTGGTAAGACCTGCAATTACTGTGGTAAATTGGGTCATATTGTTACTAACTGTTGGCAATTGCAAAAGAAAAGGGAGAAAGAAGAAGATAATTCTCGTGAGCCTGCTGAAGCTTCGTTTGCTCACTACAGCAAAAGTGGGCTTTGGCAACAAGCAAAATTGTTACGATAGCCAATGAAAGCGTTGCAACTGGTCTATTGCAACAATTTTTCAACCGTTCCCTTTAATGGCTATTGCAACACTTTTGAATAAATACTATAACAAGATATCCTTCTTCTATGGCAACAGTTTGAATAGACACTAAGCAACATATATCTTTCACCTATTGCAACGTTTTGTGAGAATAGAAACCAGATGCCTACCTTTCAAATCCTTCAATTCGTACAATCTATAATATCATTGAATCCACTAGTGTACACAACATGCCACCAAATATGGTTTGTAAATGAAAGTTTGACGTCACATATGATCAAGCATTAACACCACATATATAAATGAACCATTAATTAATGAAATCCAAAATAATATCAACTAAATTCCTCGAATTACCATTCATATACCAAAAGTCCAAAAATATGTATACAATTAATTTTCCAAAAATAAGAAAAGGAGGTAACAACTTTTCCGCCCCTTGAATCACTGTACGTATACAATGATTTTTTCCCAAATAACAAGAGGGGGCAAAACAAACAAATATCTTCGAGGATAGCAGCCTTCATAACAAGAACTCTCACTTGTGGAGGGAATGGATGACGAAAATATCTACACAATATATAAAATCAGATAGGCATTAGACACCCCAAAAGAAAAAAAATCAACAAGTTTCATATCAAGCTACAATGAGATGAATGGTTCTTTAAGCTATCACATACCACAAAATAGATAATAGCCAAAGTAAAAGTCCACCTTTTGATCATTGCTAATACAAAAGTCCACCTATAAATAAGCGATAAAGATCCATTATTAGTTTTATTAAAATTGCCAAATAACTAAAAGACCATAACTTCGAATATGATCAACTATGTGCCAAGCTTGAAAGAAAAATATAGCAAGCAATAAAAGGGGTAGGTTTAAGTAACGCTCCCAACCCCAGGACTAGGAGTGTTATTGTTTCTCTTTAAATTCTGGGGCGACACGGACAAAGTTTTACCTTAAAATTGACCATTTCCCAGGCTTAAAGCCTTACATTAAATTCCCTGCAATTAAAAGCGCCAATAAAACCAACCAACTCAACGCCTACCCGCTGGAGTTCACAGCTCTATGAGCCACTCGCCCGGAGCATATCAACCAGTGCAGTTCAACACTAAAACAAAGAAACAATGAAAAGTACAACTCCACAGACCATACGTTCGGAGTACATAGGCACACCAAGGCTTCAATTGCATAATAACAAGCATAGGAGATCGAAAAGGACAAAAACCAAACCAGTTTTCCCCTATCTCAATTGCATAATAACTGCTTGTCCAAGCATGTCAGTCACCATATCGGGGACCATTTCTTGAAGTCGAGCAAATGCCTTTGTAATCACATCTTCAACCATTTTGTCCTTTTGAGCTTCAAATTCTTGTTTCATATCAAGTGCTAGTTTCTCTTTTTGAGCTTCAAAATCTTTTTGCATTTCTGTTGCTAAACTTCTCCTTATGGCATCAACATATTGTTCTGGCACAACCATTGACTTCCCATCCCTTTTCACCTCAAGTGCTTTTTCCTTTAAATTTTTCATTGAAACGCCTCTTCCATACAACTGTACTTGTCCATTTTGAGTAGATCCCATCACCCTATCAAAGGGATCTGTATCACTATCGGAGAGTCATGTTTCATGCAAGACCTCTAACTTCTTCATTTTTTCCTGCATTTGTAAAAGGTGAATGGTAGAATGTGCATGAGCATGATGTTCAGTTACTGATGGAATTATATTTAGAAGGCAACTTGGCTTAAACACTTACAATTTTATCATGTGTATCATCAAAAGACTTCTTGTAACTACGTCCATCTTTCCTTTTTCGTGTTTCTTCAAACATCATCCTCTTGAAAGGTGGTTGACCATCTCGACTTGCCTAAATTAAAAACACATGACATAAATCATGTAACTGCCTAATCAGAAAAATTCCTCATGTCTAGTAGTCTACAAAGGCAGATATTAAATAAAGAGGAATATTAAATAAGGCATATCATATTTTCTTTCTTACCAGCTTCTGATAGATTCTTGCAAAACTCACAGGTCCAGCAGTGTGCATGTTGTCTAGCAGTCTACGATTTTTACAATTTTAAGCACTGATTTTCTACAAAAGCAATCACCAAGGATGTTGTACTTTGGGCTAAATATCATACAAAGTAAAAACAAAATTATATATGCATAATTGTAAAGAAAAGAACCTTGGCCGTAGAAGTGTTCCAGTATTGTAACAACAATTTGAAGTGAGAATCAGGTATCCTACTAGGTCGGTGCTTCAATCTTTCAGCATCATTGTCATACTTATAATAATGCTTAGCTTTTAGCCGACACTTGAAAAACCTCTAAGCATAAGCAATGGATTCCAATACCCACTTCTTCACACATTTAGTTAGCGGCAGTATGTACATGTGCTAACATGTCATGAATAATTATATGAATATCTGCACTAAGATTTCATATATAACTAAAAAAATCTTTTTTTTTTAGCTCAGAAAATATGTACTTACATTTACATATTCCCACATTTTATCCTTATCAGGGACTTTATGCCAATTTGTATAAATTAATGGTGCCCATGAGTGTTCATAGGCAATCGTCCCCAGCAATTTACTGAACTCATCACAAGCCTTTTCAGTAGGTCCAATAGGCTGGCTATGCTCATTAAAGAATATGGGTACACGATCCTCCAACTTACGTGCATAAACATCGGACAATAATGTTGGTCCTCCATGTTTCTTCACATGATCTGTCATTCATGATTAGGGACAGTGAACTAGATAGACATAATAATATTTACTTAGAATAATTTATAGTAACTCAAATAGGTAAGCATGCAACAGGGAGCTAGTAAAAGACCTGTAGGTTCTTCATTAGTTTCTTCTTCATTTTCTTATTCAAATCCACTAATATGCTCCACATTGGACCTCTGGCCTTCTTCATGTTGCATGGAATGTGAGCCCTATAACAATTGTGTTGATCCTTGTTGCTTTTGTTGATATAGGAATTCAGCTATTGACATTGCTGGACAGGAAGGTTGATTTCTTTGGATTGATGCACGCCTTCTAGTTGTCACCCTATGAACCTAAGCAAATACCCAAATAAAGAGGAAATGTCTTATAATATTTCCAAAAACCCAAATGCTAGTACATAATAAAGACATAAAATTATCCAGCATCTTTTTTCTCAAGTCAGATTAAGCATGGTTTAGACCATTACGTAGACTACTAAACTAGGTTTGAAGACTAAGATACGCTAGGTTTAAAGACTAAGAAATGCTAGCAAGTGAGAAAGATAGAAAAGGAACCTTATTAGAGATGCAATTAGTAGTTGAAGTAAGAATGACATCTTCAACAGCACGCTCTTCCCCCATATTTAAGAGGTCTTCATCACCATTCTCCTCTGGTATGTATTCTTGGTCCTCCTCATCATGTACATGGTTGTCCCTCTCTTTACCTCGATGTCCTTTGGCCTTGGTAATTAATTGATTTGCCAACTTCGACAAACCCAATTCTTGAAATTTCATGGCATTTTTTTCTGTATTCATTTGCCTCTATCCTTCATACTCACTTTGGTTGGAGCTTCGAGTCTTCCTTTTATTCAACATTTTCCTAGAAGTACTATACCAACCTTTAGTCACATATAATAATCAAGAGTAATTAAATTACACTATTAGAAGTAAGCACATTAATGTTAGCAAGCATTATATTTAATTTTCCAAAACAAAAAAACCATATCAATGACTTATGATATGAAAATAAAGAGTAAATCACATAAATAACAAGCCTACCATGACCTCTATGTCTTAGCATGCATTCAGTCCCAATCCGTGTCATCATAATCCGAGTCATCAACTTCTTCATCCATATTTTGATCATTATCTAAGATGGCATCTATATTCACAATTCTCACATCTACATCTTCTCTTGACTGATTATCATGCACATTAGAAGTGCTAGGGGCATTGCAATCAACATCCATAGGCTCTCTCCAATATAACTCAGGATTTTCTACTTCTGGAAAGTAAAAAGGATCTCTTGGAATCCTTTTCATGGGATAATAAATATCAGTCTTACTGAATCTGCCACATAAAACACATGATGAACATAAGATGCTAATACACAAGGATCATCTTTGGAACACAACTTTTTAAAATGGACCCGTGTATGCCCGAATTCATCAATACCTACATGAAACCAATCGCACCCAAATAATACAACACTAAAATTGGACTAGAAATCCACTTCAATAGTTTCCTCAATTACTCCATAATAAGTAACGTCTCCCGAAATAGGATCTTGATCCTTAGAGCTCGCAAAACTTGGTGTTAGGGTCGTTAAGGTAACCCCACTATTTTGAGTCTTTAGTCTCAAATCACGAGTTCTTGTATAAAATCGATAACCATTTACAAAATATCCTGTATACCTCCTCACTGTGGGGTTTGGATTCTTAGCAAGCCAAAAAATATGATCTTCAACTTTCTCACTCTTCACTTTATCTTGAAACCAACTAATAAACTCCACAGTATGATTTCGAGCTCTTTGCCATCTACCTTTTCGACCCTGGTTGTCAACTAACCTTGCATGTTCCATAAAAAAAATAAAACCATGTGAATTAGCAACATCATTCATCTTATCCAATTAATTTACAAGGATGAGGGTGAATACACACACACACACACACACACACACACATACATACACACACACACACACACACACATATACATATATATATACATATATATAGATACATATATATATATACATACATATACATACATATATATATATATAAAT
>JACYFF010031952.1:49458090-49510194 GCA_017589665.1 Selenicereus undatus
TATATATATATATATATATATATATATATTAAAACAAAACAAACCTTCTAAATTTTTGACAAGTGCCATTTTCACAAAACTTTTTAAATAATTAATAGTTTTTATTTTTTTAAAGAAGGAGTTAGTTAGTTAGTTACAAATGAAAGATTTTCGTTTTCAAAAAAATCTATACTAGTAATTACAACTCCAAAGATTTTCTTTCCAAACAAAAAAGACTATGCTTAATAATGATAAAACATTGTATTATACTACTTTTGATCAAAGAATTATATTGTTACTAGTACTACTTTAATATTAACAAAAACAAGATATTATGTTACAACAATGCAATTTTACATAAATAAGATAGCAAAGAAAATTAAAGTTGATTCACTTAAATATTATGATGCAAAAGTTCATTAATTTTGGTGAAATTGATCACTGAGTTCGAAACAATATCATTTAAACATTTCATGATGGTTAATACATTTTCATTACAAGTTTAATGTCCATGCCCACATTGACGCCTTCTTTAGTTTTACATGCAAATATTATTCATACTTTTATGATAAGTTAGTTGTCTAATGACATATAAATATTTTTGTTGTCTATAATATATTTAGATGAATAGTAAAACAGAAAAGGAGGTATTATTAAAAAATTCTTGACACATATTATTATTATCATAATATGTGAAAACTTGCCAGATTTTTCCAAGTTTAAGCGTACTAGAGTCTAGGTAGTATTAGCAATTTTTCAATCATAAGAATATCTTTTCTTTAACTTCCACATTTTTGTTGTGATATTCTTACTATCAAATTCAACATAACTTCCACAATTACAAAAATTTTGAGATTTCTCATGCATTGGGTCTTTAACAGTAGTTCATCATTAAATCAAATCAAGCTCTGCCACACTTATAATGCTAGGTGGCAAATCATTACAAGCAACTTCGTCACCTTCTAAAGGACAAAGTCTAACAATCAAATGAGCTACCATATTCCCCCCACACTTCACATGAGACCGTAATAAAGAATGAAAAAATGGGACTAGGCTCCTAATGTGATCAAATATCATATAAATTCAAGAACGTCTTGGGTATGGATTTTGTAACCATAACACTGTCCCTAATTAATGAGTAAGTCTCGATTTCGCCTCCAACTGTCTTGTGCACACCGCAAAGCCCATCTCATAACTTCGCATTCTCCCATGCCATCTCCCAACACACCTTCAACCTCTTCACTCCCACCTCAGTGACCCGGCCACTCGAGCATCAAGGATTGCAGCATCCGAATAAATTTTAGGCCACCTCTCTCGGAGGGGATGCCATTTGTTAAAAGATGTAATTTCCCCAACCTCCCTGTTTACATTGACCATAGTAGTATACAACTTATAGTCCCCCATCATTCGAGCATAACTTGTAACCATTAACTTAATGTTCCGGTGTTCCCCTTTCATGAAAATACAATATCATAGGGACCAGCATGCCCAAATCCTCATCATGAAAGACTCTAGTTGTTCCCTCTCAAGTTTGTCAAAAATCCATAAAATTCTTTCATTTAAAGAGGAGGTGGGGGCCTTGTTACAAAACAGAGCGAGTGTGCTAGACTCCAAAATTTTTTGAACTAGGGGGTAAATGAACAACACGTAGAGTAATGTTGAGCACAAATTAGGCAATTGTCATCAGCTACCAAATGGCTCCTCGTGGCTCCATTTTTATCACAAGAAAACCATGGAAAGCCCTCAAAATAAAATGTTTGAGTTTAGGAGGAACTTTTAGACCCCGTACTTTCTTGTCAAATTTTTATATTAATTGGGCTTTCGACAACGAGTCATGTATACGAGTTTAAATGAGGTTCCATCCCAAAACAAATTGGCATTAGATGGAATAACTCACAACCTTATACACATGCTCAAGTCCTTCAATTTATCAATGTGGGACATTACCCACTTTCATATCATTATATTTCATCAATGTGGGACCCACTTTTCGTACTCCAACATTTCTTGCAACACCTATAGTTTTCCATAGATTTTGTACAATCTCGTGCAGCAATGAATCCAAGTCGCCCAACCAATATCCTAATTTCACTGTAAGTATTCTCCGCTTCTCTGACCACCATTTTGTTCGTCCCTAAAACTCAGTGGCATCCTTACAACTTTGCTTGCTGCCTCCTTTGACATGATACTCTTTAGCTCAATTTCTTTCCACTTCATGGTGCTCGCATAAATGAGGTCACCTACTTTAAGATCAGGGTGAAAAAATATCTCTGTACTAGCCCTTGCAATCACCAAATCCATATGAAGTGAATTTTCCTCCCAAACGGAAACCCTTTGTCCATTCCCAATTTGCCATTGTAAACCCTCCTTGAGGAGGCTTCTAGCCCCCCATATGCTTCTCCCCTTGTAGCTTGCTTGATCTTGGGAAGTACTTGGCCTTAAGGGTGCGATAGAGAAGAGACCAGGAATCCTCGATCAACCTCTATGCCTGTTTTACGAGCAACGTCCCATTGAAGGTTTTGAAGTCTTTGAAACCCATGACGCCCCCCCACCCCCCACCCCCCAATTGATTAAGGAAGGCATGAAAATTCCCAACTTTGCAAATGGATTTTATGTTACGTCTTTGAGAATCCCCACCAGAAGTGCACAAGGACTAAATGAATCTTATCCAAAAGGGTATCTATAACTCTAAAAATACTCATCATATACTTGGGTAGAGCTTGAACCATCGCCTTGATCAGGACATTTACCCTGGTTTTGACAGCAACTTCTCCTTGAAGCCTTATATCTTCTTCCATACCCGCTCTTTCAAACATGCAAAGATGTCTTTTTTAGAGTGTCCAAGACATGTTGGCATGTCAAGATATTTTCATAATGTCCAGATCCTTCATATTCAGGCGTCGTAAAATCTCCTCCTTAATATAAGCCTAAACATCCCTATAGAAAGTAACTTATGACTTATCGGAAATAATTTTCCATCCCAAGCCCGCCGTAAAGACTTTAATAACATTCATCAACTTGTGGCATTCTTGCGCATTAGCTCTCACAAAAATTACACTATCATCAACAAAAAAATAAATGTGAGATTGGGGGTTTCGCTAGCTATTTTTAACACCACTGAGTGGAAAAGGAGTTATGAAAAGGCATCTAAGCACAGGAGAAACAAATATGGAGCTATAACACCTCCCTATTGTAGGCCTCCCGATAAGGTAATAGCACCGTTCACATTTATTTGCATTGATGATAAACGAATGGGTTACATGTACTAGCCGACTTGCTGAATCCACCCAAGCTCAAATCCTATCTTCCTCATCGCCTCGATTAACAAGTCCCATTCAACTTGATCGTATGCCTTACTCTTGTCCAACTTAATAGTACAACGCCTCTTCTTTCGCTCTGTTCCTCTTAATGTAGCAGAATCTCAATCGCTATCAACGCATTGTCTGTAAGCAGTCAATGTTGCACAAAAGAACTTTGCTACTATGATATAATGCCTGTGAGGACCTTTTGGAGGTGATCGATTATACTTTTAGAAAAAAATTTGTAAAGCACATTTCACAAGCTAATGGATCGAAATTGAGATAAATGTTTTGGGTTTTTAACCTTAGGGATTAGGGTAATATTAGTGGAGTTTATAGCTGATAGGTCAATATCACCATGCTAAGCCTTCTTTATGAACGATACAACATCTGCGCCTATTGTATACCCAAAACCACTTATAGAGGATAACATGTGGACGATCGAGCCCCGGGGCCTTGGTAAGGTGCATCTCATTAAACGCTTTTTGAATCTCATCGCACTGACGGTTCCCTTTCGAATTCGTCACTCACCTCCTTTGTAATTCAACATTTGATACCCTCTAAAGCATGCTTAAAAGCTATTGGGTTATTATAAGAGAAATGATTACTAAAATATTCAACTACTAATCTTTCGATTCCAATAATGGATAATACACAATTTCCATTTTGATCTTGTGAAATCCCGGAAAAAAAATCATCTTATTTATTTAGGATTATATTTTTTTTTCCTTTTTTATAATTATTATGAATTTGGCCGACTTAGAATGCTTGAGCTTGTAGGGTTTAATTCCCAGAAAATTTAGCGGTATAGTCTAGAGGTTAGTCGAACGATCAAAGCTAGAGAAACATTAATCTCTCGATTCTCCATTCACGATGGAATAAAAAGAAAACAATAATACAAAAGAAGAGCAAGGGGGAGAAAAACCCTAATATTTAAAACCTTTTTCCCTCACTCTTCCCCCCCCCCTCATATCTCTTCCTCATGGCAACCCCCCGGTGATCTCTCTCTCTCCCCCCTCGGTGTGCCGCCCTACCCCCGCCGCCACCTTCCACCTTCCTCCCACTCTTTCACTTTTCCTTGGTAAGTCATGGAGCTTCATGCAAGCGCTACCCACGTATGCTAGTTTTGTAATTGAAATTCTTCATAAAAACTCTATATTTTGGCATTGAATCTAATTTTTTTTTCATGCTATTCCATAAACTTCAAAGTGAAGCACTTGGTTGGAGGGATAATACAACCTAAAGTCCGCTCTTTCTATCTATGATTTGTTTTGAGGTAAAAGACTCATCCTTTCTATGGCTTGGATTGTTTTGACAATTGGAAACAGTAGGGTTTTGGGTGAAGACACCTTATGCATGTTGGGGAAGGGTTCAAGTTGGGATTGAATGAAATCAAGTCTGAAAATTATGGTATAACCACCGTTCGTTGCACGCAAAACGTAGTTTGACTTCACGAATTTGTTGGTAATTATTGGACTCTCCAAAAATTATTAACAAATTAGGAATGGTAGAGATATGTGTCCTATGATTGGAAAAGTTTGAATTTTGCAAATCGAAGCTAAAACCACTGAGTTATGACCATTGTGCGTTGACTGCACAACCGTGACAGTCGCTCGGATAGTTTACGATCTTGGTTAATTTTTGGTTAGTGAGGCCCAGAATCTGCTAATGGCTATAAAAGAAAAGTGTAGCTCAAAAATTAGCCTTTCCAGAATGGGTTAGATCTTAAAAATAGAATGTCAGGAGTGAAAATTATGGGCGCTAGAAGTTAGGCTTATAATCTGGTTGTAATCTGGAAGTGTATGGTAGGGTGTTGGAAAATAATCTAAAAGTACCCTAATAATATAATTGAAGGCCTAAATTGATATTTGGGTATAAAAGGAGGTCTAGAGAATTTATTGGGGTATATTTTGACATATGGGAAGTCAGATTAAGAAATTAATACTAACATAAATTATTTTGGGAAATTATAGAGGCCCGAACTAGCATTCCACGCTCAAGCTTAGGCGACGTGTTCTAACAGGCAATAATCATGCCCTAACTCTCCCAAATATCCCTTGCAAATGTGTGTTGTTAGCGAACCGTGAAACTGTATTTAAATTGATGTTTGAGTGATTTTTCCTGGATTAATGGGTGATGGAACTCCTTGGTTTTTTTTATTGACATTGTTTGAAGATCGAAATTTGGATCCTTGATGCTTTATTGTGAAAGTGCTTGTGACATGTTTTTTTACCATGACGGCCCGGGATGAGTTATGTCCTAATTAAATACAGAATCTACTTGTATGGGTAAGAACTAAGGAAATAGTTAGGCAAGATTAAGGAGTTTACTCCTGCTCATCTGAAGACCATTAGCCTAAGCCCAGGTAAAGTGCCTACATGGTTAGCGCCCACGTGCCACCTTGTGGGTGGACGTGGGCCAGGTTAGCGGTAACCGTACAAACTAACGGTAGTCCATGATATGGTTAAGCGGCCATATTAAAACTAAGTGCAGGCCACGAGACCTATTAAGGTCGCTCACCCTTTTTATTCTTAACCTAAATGAGTGTGATTGAGATAGGTGTAAGACGGGTGCAGAGACTAGTAGGGTGTCCTTCGTGTTATAGCGGTACTACTTGTGTCTTGCCCACCCCCCTAAAATGGCTTCAAATGAATTTGTGTGCATGTTTTGATGGTTAGGGTTGGTGTTACTGAGTTTATGTAACACCCCGAAATTTCTAATGCTTTTCATTTACTAATATTAACCTATGCGGCAGTAGAAATCTAAGTGGGGTATTACCGCCATATTTTCTTCTTGGAAATACCAGGCTAAGTATCAACCAAAACATTAAAGTAAATACATTCTCAAATTATAACATCATTTCAAGTCATAACAACATGTGTAACAAAGACTAACTGAAACACAATCTTTAACAAGTCCAACCGGAAACTGATTCAATTCAACTAAACATAACATAACGAAGCCTCGCTCTAGTTTGGATTTCCACCCCCATGCTCATGCACTTCACCTGAAAACAAAACATTTTACAAAAAATGAGATAAACTAAATAACAACTACCCCTAACAGTCAAAACATGCACACAAATGCATTTTCAAATTATTTTAGGGATGGGGAACAACAAGCAGATCACACCTATACATTCTTAGTAGACGTATAAATAATCCAAGTTCATTTTATTCAATTTCAGATTTACAAGGGCGAGCGACCCCACTGGGTCTCATAGCCTGTGCTTGGGTTTAACGCAACCACTTAACCTTAACCTGGCCTACAGTTAACTTGGACGGTTACCGCTTAACCGTACGTTGGCCTACCACCAACGTGGATGGTTACCACTAACCTAGCCCACGTCCGTCCCAAAGGGGCATGTGGGCGCTACATGCATGCACTTTACCCGAAGAAGGCTAATGGCCTTCAACACAAGGACATGACTTCTCAGTCTCACCCCCACAACCAGTCATTTATAGATGTAAAGTTAATATTGATCATTAACCCATATATATATCCCAACCCGTCCCATTCTATTCCCAAAACATTCCACTTTTTTTTTTTGCAACACAATCAACCCATAACCCACACATTCTCTGATTTTGCAAAACATGTCACCCTTTAACATAGGTGAAATCTCATCACAAAATCACTTGGGGAGATCCCCTGCACATCAACACCAAATACATTTAACACAATCCTTATACCTACTCACAAAGCATGTTTTTTCCAAGTAATTTCGGGGAAGGGTTAGGGTATGATTGTTACTTGGTAATCCATAACTTGGAGGCTCGGTTTCCTAGCTCGAGCCTAATAATCCGTACCTAGATGGAGACAACATCCGTACTCAGTCACCAATTTTACGGGCCACATCCCCACTCTAACCTTAGCTTAGAATATTTCTTCCACGATGTTTAGACAACTTTAGGAATCCCGAATTACAGCTAACCCCGATTCAAGTTCCAATCAAAATCTAGGCCCCACTTTCCAGAGGTCCTAACTCGAGTTTCTAATGTCAAAACTCAAAGGTCATATCCATTCTAGAAAGGCCAATTCATCCCCTACAACTTCTATGTTCGGTGTTTTCCCAAAATCTGCTCATTACTGGTCAATTTTTCTAAAATTTTCACACCATCACTTGCTGCCCAGATCTGGGCAGTCCTCTGTAAATAGCCCATAACTTAATTCAGATCCGATTCCCTTGATTCAAAATCCATAATGCTAAGGAAATTCTAGCCTAACTATCATAAAACATTCGTAATTTTGGACCAATACTCCATCGTGGGTGGAATTTTAAAGTCGGGGTATATTCTGGCCTCAATCAGTGACGTTCTACCCAACTATTCTACTTCCAAACGGTATTCTTTTAGTCCAAATTTGCACCACATCGGGTCACACGACTACCCACATCCATCCTATTAATTTCTAAGCCCCCCACCAATCCATGTCAAGTCAAAGATCGAAATTTTATTAAACAAAACCAAAAACATCACCATAACGCTTACCTTGATTTCGTTTTTGAAAATAGGTGGTGGAATCCCTTCCCACTCCAAACTCTAAATCTAAAAATTGAAAATTTGTGTTCGAAAATCAAAAATCATAACTTTGTACCTTTGGGTTGAGAATATCATAAAGATGATTATATTCATGGTATGGAGGTAGATTTTAGAACCGATGCACCCACACTTACCAACACCAAAGAGGGAGAGAGAGTGAGTGCGGGGGCGGCTTGGTTTTGGGGATAGTTGGCGGTGGCAACGTTGTGGTGGAGGCGGCGCCGGCAGGGGTTGGTCAAGTGGAGAGAGAGAGAGAGGTGGAGAGAGACAGAAATAGAGAGAGCGAGAGGGCGAAAGTGAGAGACAAAAAACCGAGTGGGGGGGAGTGGTGGTGGCTAGCTACGGTAGAATGGGGAGGGGGAGAGAGAGGGAGGTGGGCCTGTGGGGGAAGAAAGGGAGAGGGAGTGGGTGTTCTAGGGTTTAGTTTAGGGTTTAGTTTTGGGAAGGAAAACAAGCTTTCAAAAGATTAACAAAAATTAACCCTCCTTCCTTGCCCTAAAGTAAAAGGATTCGAAAAAGGAAATACGGAATAGAAAGCTCTAAGAAAAAGAGAAAAAAAATATATCATTTTTGGAATAACTTGGCTTGACTTAAATCATACATTCCCGGTCAGTCCACCCCAAAATAAATCACCTCAAAAATAAATTTCTGGGGTTTTACATAATACCCCCTTAAGGAAGTTTCGTCCTCGAAACTTCAATAATTTACGACAACACAAAAGTTTACCACAATAAATTCTGGGGTTTTACACACTACCCCCCTTTAGGAAGTTTCTTCCTTGAAACTTCATACACACCAGTTAATAAGAACAACTGAGGATATTTGGCCAGAGGACCTTCAGGAAGTTTGCTTCTAACATCTCGTGATTTGCCGAGAGAACCTTCACTAAAGGCACCATTTTTCTACAAAGTTGTTTCTCTCTCCGTTCCAGGATTTGCACAGGTTATTCCTCATATGACAAGTCTTCTTGAAGTTGTATGGGGTCAGCCTCGATTACATGAGAGGGATCCAAGATGTACTTCTGTAGCTGTGACATGTGAAACACATTGGGCACCCTCAAAAGCTCAAGTGGTAGTTCTAACCGATACTCTACCTCCCCAACTCTTTGTGCAAATAGGTACAGCCCGATGTATCTCGGGCTAAGCTATCCTGCCATACCAAATCTTGCGATTCCGTTAGTTGGGGATACTTTAAGAAACACCTTATCTCCTACTTGAAATTCTAAGGGTCTACGCCTTTGGTCGGCATAACTCTTATGGCGGCTCTAAGCAGCTCTCATCCATTCCTAAATCACCCGAATCTTGTCAGTGGTATCTTAGATCAACTCAGGTCCAATGGTCAGGGCCTCATCGATTTCTTGCCAGCAAAGCGGAGTTCTACACCTTCTCTTATATAGCGCCTCGTACGGGGCCATTCCGATACTTGAGTGGTAACTATTGTTGTAGGAGAACTCAATTAATGCCAGTTGTTCATCCGACGCTTTCTTGAAGTCTAGGGCACAAGCTCTCATCATGTCTTCCATTGTCTAAATGGTTTGCTCAATTTGCCCCTCCGTAGCCAGATGGAAGGCAATATTGAAATGAAACAACGCTCCAAACGCCTCCTGTAACTTTTTCCAAGAACGGGACTCAAACCTAGTGCCTCGATCTAACACTATAGAGCTGGGCACCCCATGTCCTCTCACGATCTCTTTGAGGCACGCCCGGGCCAGTTGGTCCAGGGTCCAAGTATTCCTTATGGCTATGAAATGTGTCATCTTGGTGAGTTGATCCACCTAGATTGCATTATTGTTTCTTTGAGTCAAAGGTAAGCCTACCACGAAATCCATGGATACCAAATCCCACTTCCATCCAGGGACGTCCAACGGTTACAGAAGTCCCGGTGACTGCTAGTATTCAATCTTCAATCTTTGATAGATTAGGCACTTTGCCACATAGTCAGCTACCTCTTGCTTCATGTTACTCCACCAGAATGTCTGCTTCAAATCCTTATACAACTTATTTCCTCCTGGGTGTACAGAGTATGGAGTGTTGTGACCTTCATCCAAAATCTTATTCTTAAGTTCTTCCACTGTGGGGACACACACCCAATTATGGAACCTTATAGTTCCATCCTCATGGATCACAAACCCGGGAGTCATTCCCAGCAATATTTCCTCCCTAAATCATTCCAGTTGTGGGTTCGTAGCCTGTGCTATGCGGATATCCTCTATAAGGATTGGTTGTGGTTCCATGGCACAGGGTATAAACTTGCTTCCCAGAGTGGCTACATTAAGTTCCATCCTCCGGAATTCCTCGCTCAAATCGGCAAGTAACTCCAACAAACAATTTAGTGCCGAATACGGTGGGCGACTCAATGCATCTGCCACTACATTTGCCTTCCCTGGGTGATATTATAAATGGACGTCGTAGTCCTTTAGGAATTCCAACCACCTTTTCTACCTTAGATTGAGTTGTTTTTGTGAAAAGAGGTATTTTAGGCTTTGGTGATTAGTGAAAACCTAACAATGTACCCCGCACAGGTAGTGCCTCCAAATCTTCAGCGTGAATACGATAGCTCCTAGCTCTAAATTGTGAGTTGGGTAGTTCGGCTCGTGAGTCTTTAGTTGTTGCAAGGCATAAGCTATAACGCGATCCTCCAGTATCAGCACGCACCCCAATCCATATCTTAACACATCACTATACACCACAAAGTTCTTGTCATTAGTAGGTAAGCCAATATAGGCGCACTAGTTAGTCTCTTCTTAAGTTCTTGGAAGGCTTCCTCTCAATGATCCGTCCACTCATACTTGGTAACCTTTCTTGTCAAGTTGGTGAGCGGAGTGGTGATCTTTGAGAAGTTCTTAATGAACCTACGATAGTACCCTGCCAAGCCCAAGAAACTCCTCACCTCCGTCAGATTCTTAGGTCTTGCCCACTTTGTTATGGCCTCTATCGTCTGGGGATCCATAGGCACTCCTTCATTAGACACTACACGCCCCAAAAATGCGACTAGACCTAACCAAAACTCATACTTTTTCAACTTGGCACACAACTTGTTCTTCCTCAACACCTCTAGAACGATCCTCAATTGGTGGGTATGATCTTCTGGAGTCCTTGAGTAAATCATTATGTCATCTATAAACACCACTACAAACTTCTCTAGGTAAGGCTTGAAGAGCCTATTCATGAGATCCATGAATACCGCTGGGGCATTCGTAAGCCCAAAAGGCATCATTACAAACTCATAATGTCCATATCGAGTACAAAAGGCAGTCTTAGGTATGTCTTCGTCCTTGATCCGGAGCTAATGATACCCCGAATAAAGATCTATCTTAGAGAAGGTCCCTGCACCTCCAAGTTGGTCAAAGAGGTCATCTATTATGGGCAAAGGGTATCGGTTCTTGATCGCTATCTTGTTCAATTTCCTATAATCTATGCACAATCTCAGGGTTCCATTCTTCTTTTTTACAAACAATATAGGGGCTCCCCATGGAGACGTAATGGGCGAGATATACCCGTTTTCGAATAGCTCATCCAGCTGTGTCTTTAGCTCCTTTAGTTCAGCTGGGGCCATCTAATATGATGCTTTAGAGATGGATGCTGGCCCTGGTACCAAATCAATGCAAAATTCTAATTCCTAAGAGGTGTCATACCAGAGATCTCCTCTAGGAAGACATCCAGGAATTCTCGAACTGCTGTGATATCTTAAAGGGATGGCTCAGTAGCCTCGGTTTCCACTACATTACACAAGAATCCCTCGCATCCTTGTCCTAACAGCTTGTTATTTTGCTAACCAATCCATCCCCAAGATGACTCTAAAGTTAGTCAACCCAAACTTATATAGGTTGGCCAGAAACTCGTGCTCATACATTCGAATAGGACAGTCCTCATATAATTCCTCACACTTCACAGTCTTCCCATCAGGGAGGATGATAGACAGTTGAGCGGGGTTTATGGGTTGTAACTAATCCTAGTGTCTGAACCAGTTTAACATAAATAAAAGAATGTGTAGCACCCGAATCAAACAAAACAACAACTAATTGAGCTTAGATAGAGAATGTACCAGTCAAAACGTTCGGAGCATCCTCAACTTCTTCCTTGTGCATAACATAAACTCTGCCCCACGTGTTTCACTGTGGTTGATTGGGGAGTCTGGCCTGGTTCTGCTAGGGTGCTCTGGCTGGTCGATTTGGGCTGGCCGTCTGCCCACGCCTTTTCTGATAGTGCTATTGGGGCTGCTGCCCCTGTCCCCCATGACCCTGGCCAACAGGAACCAAGCGATGTGGGCAATCACGTATCTGACATTGAGAACTCCCGCAGTGGTAGCACCTCTTAATCGAGCGACATTCCCGGATGCAAGGTCCCGACTTCCTACAAGCACTGCAGGTCACCCTAGGCAGATCGTTGGGGTGCTGGCCTCCACGTGCGTTGTTGTTGGGATAGTTCCCGGGAGGCCTCTTGTGCGGCTCTTGAGCGTGGACGTTCCCTCGCTAATCCCCCTTTCTCTTGATTATGCGTTGTTTATTAAAGTAGTTGTTCCTTTCCTTCATCGCCCTTTCCACATTTATCGGAGTGTCATATAAGTGCACATAAGAGGTGTACTGACACATTGATATCCTCTCCTTGATATCAGGGTTGAGTCCAACCTCGAAACGGTTCATCTTAAGTCTTTCATCAGCTATAAAGGCCAGGGTGAAACGGGAGAGTTCCATAAATTTGGAGGCATACTCCAGTGCATTCATTCCCCCTTGTTGCAGTTGCATAAATTTGTTCTCCTTTCCCTTCTGGAGGGACACGGGATAGAAGTGGTCCTTGATTAGCTCCTCAAACCTGTTCTAGTCGAACCTAGGCTTGTGCTGCCTTTCTCATATAGTGGTCCACCATAGGTCGGCCTTGTCCTTAAGATAGAACACTGCAAAGGCTACCTTTCACTCCTCAGGCCATTAGAGAGCATCGAGCAGCTTCTCCATACCCCGAATCCAATCCTCAAAGGCCTTAGGGTCGGGGGTGCTATCGTAGATCGGCGAATTGTGGCTCGCGAACCTCTTAAACATATAAGAGTTGTCTTCCTCAATCATCTTTTCCTTGACCTCCATCTATTTCTGAAGATGCTTGTTCTGTCGCCCGAGCTGCTTCCCATGTCTGCAGTAGCTCCATAAGTAGGAGATTGGTAAGCTCTACTCCCGTAGGTGGGTTGGTTTCATCTACCTGACTACAAGACCCATTCCCATTCATGAGGTGGAAGGCTCTTGGAGTGGGGTGGGTCCAGTTTGAGATTTATCGTCGTTTCCCACCATCCTATTTGGGAAACAAGTTGTGCTTAGTTTCTTCCGTAATAGTTCATGACACACAAGCTACTGCAGTTCACTAAGAAATCATATACTGCTGTACCATGCAAGATTAACATGCAATTTTTTTCACAATCATATTCACTTTACCATGCTCACATGGTCCAGTCATTTTGGCACATGTCCCATACACATCTCACTGATAACACGTTCACATAGTTCACATGATTCACAATTCACAACCAATAATAATGAATATTTACATCCATGTAACTCAAGGAAGTTCAAATGCATTGATTTAAAATAATAAGAGTTCCACACCAATACTTTTGATTACATAAGTACTTAACAAACTTTATTAGCTTGTAATGGCCTAACAAAACAATAGAAAGATAAACTAAGCAGCACAATCCTAGAAAGTAAAACTTCTACTAAGCTATTAACATCTACTGATCAAGGGCATCCATTGGACAAGTACCCCGACATATTCTACCACATCTGCTGCGCTTCCAGTGGGTAACCTCAGGCTCGTGTTACTCCTCAATTGGGTCCTCCTCCAAGTCTTCCTCTATCAGTTCCTCCTCGTCTGGGTCCACGTCTTCTAGGGGCTCTTCCTCGGGTTCCTCATCTCTTAGGGGGCTCTACTCATATGAGGGATCCTCCCTAGGGTCCTCCTCCTCGATACATTTCTCTTCCATTTCCTCATCCATCGGCCCATTTTCTCCTATCGAATCTTCATTTTTAGTATCCTCCTCTGCTCGTGGTGGTGGGGTGTCGTCTTCAGTGTCAGTGGTGGGAGGTTGATCATAGGGACCTACATCTATGAGGTGGTCCACTAGCCCATTTAAATCCAACCCCATAGGCTCCCATTCGCACAAACGACATCCACCGTTGATGTGAAACCCCCTATTATTAAGGTGAAGCTCCTTAATTCTATAACACCACACTGGATCACTTAAGAGGGTCAGGAGGAATAATAGGATCTGGTTGTGCCCAAACCTCAAACAGTCGTTCAGTATCCCCTCTAACCTCCCATGAATAAAAGTGTCAACCCGCTCTGAGTAGCTAGTCAAACTAACTCCAGGCATATTTCCCATTCTCTGATAACGGTAGCGCCACCCTATGCAACCACAATAGCGCACCACATTCATCGTATACATTAATAGGGCCAAATCGGATACATGATCACCATTAAGCAAGCATATGCAGGCATACCCCCTTTTCCCATCCTACACTCACACACCTAGAATTCCTTAGGTCTCAGATTTTTAACTTTTAGTTTTTATTCCTATTTACAATATATTAGGTGAGCCATCAGGTCAGTCAACCTATGCTCTGCTACCACTTTGTAACACCCCAAAATTTCTAATCCTTTTTATTTACTAATATTAACCTACGCGGCAGCAGAAACCTAAGTGGTGTGTTACCGCCGTTTTTCCTTCTTCGAAATACTAGGTTGAGTATCAACCAAAACATTAAGGCAAATACATTTTCAAATTATAACATCATTTCAAGTCCTAACAACATGTGTAACAAAGACTAACTGGAACACAATCTTTAACAAGTTCAACCGAAAACTGATTCAATTCAATTAAACATAAAATAACGGAGCCTCACTATAGTTTGGATTCCCATCCCCATGCTCATGCACTTCACCTGAAAACAAAACATTTTACAAAAAATGAGATAAACTCAATAACAACCACCCCTAATAGTCAAAACACGCGTACAAATTCATTTTCAAATCATGTTAGCGGTGGGGAACAACAAGTAGATCGCACCTATACATTCTCAGCAGAAGCATACAGTAATCTAAGTTCATTTTATTCATTTTCAGGTTCACAAGGGCGAGCCAAGCCACTGGGTCTCATGCCCTGCGCTTGGGTTTAACGCAGCCGCTTAACCTTAACCTAGCCTACCGTCAACTTGGACGGTTACCCCTTAACCGTACCCTGGTCCACCGCCAATATGGACAGTTACCACTAACCTGGCCCATGTTTGTCCCAAAGGGGCACGTGGCTGCTCACATGCATGCACTTTAACCGGGGAAGGCTAATGGCCTTCAATAACACAAGGACATGACTTCTCAGTCTCACCCCTTCAACCAATCCTTTACAGATGCAAATTTAATATTGATCATTAACCCACATATCTATCCCAACCTGATCCATTCTGTTCCCAAAACATTCCACATTGTTTTCGCAACAAAATCATCCCATAACCCACACATTCACTGATTTAGTTAAACATGTCATCGTAAAACATAGGTGACATCTCATCACAAAATTACTCGGGGAGATCCCCCGCACATCGACACCAAATACATTTAACACAACCTTTGCATATACTCACAAATCACGTGTTCTCTAAGTAATTTTAGGGAAGGGTTAGGGCATGATTGTTACCTGATAATCCGTAACTTACAGGCTCGGTTTCCTAGCTCGGACCTAATAATCCATAACTAAACCAAGACAACATCCGTACTTCGTCCCTAATTTTACGGGCTGTATTCCCACTCTAACCTCAGCTAAGAATAATTTTTCCAAGATTTTTGGATAACTTTAGGAATCCTGAATCGCAGCTAACCCAATTCCAATTCCAGTCAAAATCTGGGCCCAATTTTGAGAGGCCATAACTCGAGTTCCCAACTTTGACACTTGACGATCTTACCCATTTTGGAAAGGCCAATTCGTCCCCTACAACTTCTATGTTTGGTGTTTTTCCAAAATCAGCCCATCACTAGGTCAATTTCCCCAAAATTCCTGCCCTGTTACTAGTTACCTAAATCTAGGCAGTCCTCAGTAAATAGCCCACAACTTACTCAATTCAAATCCGATTGCCTTGATTCAAAAGTCGTAATGCCAATGAACTGTCGTAAAACGTTCGTAATTTTTGGACCAATACTCCATCGTGGGTTGAATTTTAAATTCGTGGCATGTTCTCGCCTCTAATTAGTGGCGTTGTGCTCAACAATTCTACTTCCAAAGGGTATTCGTTTAGTCCAAATTTGCACCATGTTGGGTCACATGACTACCCAGATCCATCCTATCAATTTCTAATTCCCCTAACCCCCCAATCCAAGTCAAGCCAAAGATCGAAATTTTATTTAAACAAAACCAAAAACATCACCATAACGCTTACTTTGATTCGCTTTTTCAAAAGAGGTGATGGAATCCCTTCCCACTCCAAAAACTAGATCTGAAAATTGAAAATTTGTGTTAGAAAAATCAAAAATCATCACTTTGTACCTTCGGGTTCAGAATATCATAAAGATGATAAGAGAACTAATTCTTGATGCATAGGGGTGCATGGAGGTAGGTTTTAGAACCCATGCACCCGCACTTACCAACACTAAAGAGGGAGAGAGAGTGAGTGCAACAACAAGTTGGTTTCGAGGACAGCCAACGGCGGTGTGGTGGAGGCAGCACCGACAGGGGCCGGTCAAGGAGACAAAGAGAGAGAAAAATAAAGAGGGGGAGAGAGAGAAAGAGGGGGAGAGAGGGCGAGAGGGCGAAAGTGAGAGAGAAACAACCGAGTGGGAGGGAGTGGTGGCCGACTAGCTAGGGTAGAATGGGGATGGAGGGGAGAGAGGGAGGTGGGCCATGTGGGGGAGGAGGAGAGGGAGTGGGTGTTTTAGGGTTTAGTTTAGGGCTTTGTTTTGGGAGGGAAAACAACAACATAAAAGATCCTTCAAAAGATTAACAAAAATTAAACGTCCTTCAGAAGGATTCGAAAAAGGAAATAGGGAATAGAAAGCTCTAAGAAAAAGAGAAAAAAATATCATTTTTGGAACAACTTGGCTCGACTTAAATCATACATTCCTGGTCGGTCCACCCCAAAAATAAATCACCCCAAAAATGAATTTCAGGGTTTTATAGTTTATATCATTCTTTCACAATGTTTTGTTTTCAGGTGAAGTTCATGATCATAAGGAAGGGACTTCGGTTTATAACAAGGATGCTACACCACAAAAAATATCCTTGTCATGATGAATAAGGCTTAGATTGGTTGTGTTTTAAGATGAATGTTGTTCAAATACAGACAATTTGATATTTTGTAAACGAGATTTGAGATTGTGTTTGAATTTGGTATCAAGTTACTAATTAGATGTCTTATGTGATACTTAGCCATGTATTCCTTAATAGGGAATACAGTAGTAACACTCCTTAGGTTTTTTCACTGCCACATAGGTTAATATTAATAAATAAAAGGAATTAGAAATTTCGGGATGTTACAAAGTGGTATCAGAGCCTAGGTTGACTGACCTGAAGGCTCACCTAAACTATTGTAATCGTAGCATGTAGACTTAAGGACTACGCGAAGTGTGAGTGTAGGACGGGAACAAGGGCATGTCTGTATATGCTTAATTACTTTTGAATGCATGCCTACATTGAACTCATTCATATATAGGATGAATGGTACACATCATTACGGTTGCATGGGTCATTGTTGTCTCGACCAGAAGGTGGGAAAAAGACCTAAAGACGACTTAGTTAGCCACCTACAACGAATTAAAGAGGTTATACATGGGCGTTTAGTGGAGGCACCAAATGACTGTTTGAGGTTTGAGGACAATCAGACCCTATTCTTTCTCTTAACTCTCCGAGGTGACCCAGCATGGCATTATAGGATTAACGAGCTCCACCCTAAGACCAAAGTGTTCCGTTACTACAATAGGAGTTGCTTGTATGACTAGGAACCGATGGGAATAAATCTAGCGAAGTTAGTGTATCAGCTAATGGATATAGACCCATATGATCAACCCCCTACCCTAGACACAGATGATGAGACCCCACCACCCCGGAAGATGAAGGATACTAAGGACATTACCACCATAAAGCCTAAGCTACCTAAGGAAGAAAAGTTTGAGGAGGAAAATGGGCATAAGGAGGAGGAAGACCTAAAAAGGGAATCTATAGGTGAAAAAAACCCTGAAGAAGAACCAGCTAAGGAGGGGGACTCTGAAGAACTGTCAGAGGAGGATGAAGACCTCAAGCAAATAGTTCTAGACCACGGATTAGGGGAGGCACTCATAGAAGAACCTAACGTGGAAAGGATATTTGTAGATGAAGAGGAACCCATGCCTGAAGTTACCCGCTGGAAGCAGGAAAGGTGTGGAAGGATGTGTCAGGGTACCTGCCCATTAGATGTTGGTAAACATTAAATGTTAGAAGTTTGCTTAAAGATAGTGTCAGTAGACCTTAGAGATTGTACTATTCTCTCCTCTCTTTGTTAGTAAAGTGTGAAGTGAAAAAGTTTACTGAGTTGCTTATGTAATGGTAGTATGTGTGTGAGAAACAATTTTTATTTCCAATCTATGCATTGGCATTTTCATTGAGTTACATAGATGCAACTGCTTGTTATGAGTAATTGAGAATTATGTACTTGAGATTATGCATGAATATTGTTAGTGTTAATGGAATGTGCATGAGGCATGTGGCGATGAGACACCAAAACTGGGCCACATGAGTATAGCAAGTGAATGCAACTATGAACAATGCTATATGACTGCTTGTTGACAATAATGTGATATAAGATGCGTTACTAAACTGTAGTGAAAGATATATTGTGAACTATTAGGGAAGTAACTAAACTTGATTTAATTCCCAATTAGGATGTCGGGAAACAATGACGAATCTCAAAGCAGCCCCACCCCTCTCTAAGGCCCCATATGAACTTGGACATTTCTATGACTAGCCTGAGCGAACGACTAGAAGCCCTCTGGCCTAGGAATGGAAATGGCCTCCTAGTCATATGGACGAGATCGACCCGCCCACTGGGATGGAACTCACCAATCTCCTGTTGTTGGAGTTGCTGTAGAAGCAAGGGGAGCAACTACAATAACCCAGAAAGAGCACCTATAAAAGATGGGTGGGGGCCAAGGAAAAGAAGACGGAGAAGGACAATTCCCACATGTTCAAGGGGCTCGCCAGCCATAACCCATCGATTTACAATGGTGCTCCCAACCCCCAAGGCTTTCGAAGACTCGATTCGGGGCATGGAGAAGTTGTTTGATGTTCTCCAGTGCTTTGAGGAATGGAGAGTAGGGTTTGTAGTATTCTACCTTGGGGATGGGGCTAACCTTTGGTGTGGTACCGTGTGTGAAACATAGTATGAGCCAGGGTTTGATTGGAGGAGATTCAAAGAGCTGATCAAGAATCGCTTCTAATCAGTGTCCCTCCAGAAGGCAAAGGAGAATGAGTTCATACAACTGCAACAAGGAAGAATTAGTGTATTGGAGTATACCTCCAAGTTCGTGGAACTCTCTCGCTCTGCCCCTACCTTCATAGCTGCCAAAAAATTACAGATGAATCGCTTTGAGGCATGGCTCAACCCAAACCTTAAGGAGAGAATGTCAATTCCCTAGTGTTTCTCCTATGAGTACCTGTATGACACCGCTGTGAACGTGGAAATGGCAATAAAGGAGAAAAATGAATACTACAGTGAGTAGAGGGGAAATAAGCGGAAATGGGGACCAGAGAGAGAATTTTCACTCTCAGGGCCAGTATAAGAGGCCTTCTAGGAACTCCCCCAATAGCAACAACTTGCGTAGGGGCCAGCAAACCCACAACCGGCCTAGAGTGACGTACAATGCCTGTAGAAAGTCGGGGCACTATGCGCAAGAGTGTCATGCCCACAAGAGATGCTCTCGTTGTGGGAGTCCTCAGCATCAAGTGAGGGATTGCCCCCACCCACCCTCTTCAGCCAATCAGGGTCATAGGGGACAACAACCTCAACAGTATTACCAGAACAAGGGTGGGCAGGCGGCCAACCTGAACTATCCAGCCCGAGCACCCCAGAAGAATTAGGCAAGACCCCCAACCAGCCACCACAACACATAGGAGGTAGAGTCAACGTTATGCGCGGGGAGGAAGCCAAGAACAATCCAAACATGGTGACCGGTACATTTTCTATCAAAACTCAACCTGTAGATGTCTTGTTTGATTTCAGTGCTATGCGTTCCTTTATTTCTGTTAAACTGGTTTAGACATTAGGGCTAGTTGCAACATGTAGACCCCCTCGGCTGTCTATGACTCTCCCTAATGAAAGACCATGAAATGTGAAGAGCTATATGAGGACTGTCCTATCCAAATCTATGAACATGTGTTCTTGGTGGACTTGTACAAATTCAAATTATCCGATTTCGGTGTCATTTTGGGAATGCACTGGTTAGCGAAGTACCAAGCCTAAATAAACTATCCTAAACAAAGAATCACCCTAAGAGGCCCAAGGGGGAGAAATTCATTCATAAAGAGAAGGTTCTAACAAGCGGGGTGAGACTTATTACTGTAATAGAAGCGCATAAGCTGCTAGAACGAGGTTGCGAGGGACTCCTTTGTAATGTGGTGGATACCGAGACCTCTAGGCCATGTCTCCACGACATTCCAATTGTTTAACAGTTTCTAGATGTCTTCCCTGAGGAGATCCATGGCATGCCACCCCCGAAAGAAGTGGAATTTTGCATTGAATCAGTACCGGGGTCAACCCCTATATCCAGGGCATCTTACCGAATGGCACCAGCAGAACTTAAGAAATTAAAAACCCAACTTGCTGAGTGGTTAGAGAAGGTTTACATCCGACCTAGCACCTCCCTGTGGGGAGCCCTAGTTTTGTTCATGAAGGAGAAGGACGGGACCCTGAGGTTATGTATAGACTACAGAGAGCTTAACAAAATAACAATCAAGAACCGCTACCCTTTTCCCAGGCTAGATTACCGCTTTGACCAGCTTATGGTTGCGAGAACTTTACCCTGAGGTTTACATTAAGGAAGGGGATATACCTAAGACTACCTTTCGCACCCGATACGGACATTATGAATTTATAGTGATGCCTTTTAGGCTAACTAATGCCCCAGCGGCATTTATGGACCTCATAAACAGGGTCTTCAAACCTCAGTTAGATAGATTCGTAGTGGTGTTCATAGTTGATATCCTAATCTCAAGGACATTGGAAGAGCATACCCATCACTTGAGGATAGTTCTAGAGCTACTAAGGAAGAACGAACTGTATGTAAAATTGAATAAGTGTGATTTTTGGTTCGGGAAGGTGGCATTCTTGGGACATGTGGTGTCTAGAGAGGGAATATCAGTAGATCCTCAAAAGATAGAAGCCATAGTGCATTGCCCAAGACCGAAGAACATGATTGAGGTGAGAAGCTTTTGGGATTGGCAAGTTGCTGTCGTAGATTTGTCCAGAACTTCTCGAAGATCGCCACTCCACTAACTAATTTGGCGGGGAAGATTGTCAAGTATGAGTGGAGTGATCAATGTGAGGAAGCCTTTCAAGAACTTAAGAAAAGATTAACTAGTGCACCTATATTGGCCTTACTCGCTAATGACAAGGACTTTGTGGTGTATAGTGACGCATCCAAGAATGGATTGGGGTTTGTGCTGATGCAGGACGACCGTGTCATAGCCTATACCTCATAGTAACTAAAGACTCATGAGCGAAACCATTCAACCCATGACCTAGAGCTAGCAGCAGTATTGTTTGCACTAAAAATTTGGAGACACTACCTATACGGGTTGGAATGTGAGATTTTCACTGACCACCAGAGTTTGAAATACTTGTTTACACAAAAGGACTTGAACTTAAGGCAAACGAGGTGGTTGGAGTTCCTTAAAGATTATGATATAAACGTTCGATACCACCCAGGAAAGGGAAATGTGGTAGTGGATGCATTAAGTCACAGTCCATACCCAACCCTTGACAGCTTGTTGGCACTACCGAGGGAGTTGTACGAAGAATTTAAGAAACTCGAGATGTGGTGACGAGGGGATTAGACCTATGCTTTACACAATGGAGGTGCAACCTACCCTCATTGAGGATATACGGCGTGCTCAGGTTACGAAGCCACAATTGGATAGGATCAGAATTGAGGTGTTAGCAGGAAAGGCACCTACATTCATGATTCATAAAGATGGGACGCCAAGGTTCTAAAACTAGGTTTGCATCCCTACCACAAAGGAACTCAAAAAGAAAATTTTAGATGAGGGGCACGACACCCCACACTTTGTTCACTTTGGTCCAAACAAGCTGTACAAGGACTTGAAGAGAACGTTTTGGTGGAGCAACATGAAACAGGAGGTGGAAGACTACGTGGCGAAATGTCTAACATGCTAACGAGTGAAGGCAGAACACCAACGACCCGCAGGACTCTTATAACTATTGGAGATTCCAACTGGAAGTGGGACTCAATTTCCATGGACTTTGTAGTGGGTTTATGTTGAGTTAAAAATATACCGCAAGTGCACGGCGTAGCTATAGCTAGCAACCGGCAAGTATGGGTCGTGTCCACGAGGAACTTGCTTCCAATTACTAGAACTATTTTAATTACTCAAGCTAGGCAATCACAGTTGGGGTTTTGCAGCTTAACTAAGGGAAACAACAATAGCTAGAAGATGGAATAAACAGCAGAAGAGTAAACACCTAGGTTGGAACTAACAGCACAACTATGCTAGTGAATCAGTTACTAACCCTGCCAAACCTTCCCAAGCATGCGTCATGAATGGATAGATTGCCGAGTCCATCTCCTCCCTCTCTCAAGGGTCGAAGACTAATCCTAGAACTATAGTCGCCTATTCTCATGGGACTAAAAGTTAAAGGATTATAAGGTCTACAATCTCAAATCCCAATTAGGATCTTAATTATTTTCATACTAAAACCCAAATCGTCTACTAAGTCGCACTAGGTAAAGGTTTTGTCTCTCAACGCTCCCCTAAACCCTAATAAAGAGGATGAACGCTCTTTCGAGGATTTCATCGAGCATGTGGCGTGCATAATAGAATTCGTAATTACAGGCAGGGATTGGGCCAATTCACGATTCAACCATACATATTCAGCATTAATCCCAACCTAAGTTGGAGGATTTAGCCTACAATCATCTTTAGAACAATAATCCAACAACTCAATTGAACAACCATGGCATCCAATCTTTAGAACAACTAAGAATAAGAGGAGAGAGAATTAAGATGAAGAACCTTGAATTAATCGCGTGAATTAGCGGTAGAGCAAAACTTCAATCCAATCGTGAAATCAATAGTGCGAAAATAAAACTCTCTACTAAAACCTAAAAACTGCCTAAAAAATAGTCCAAGGAAAGAAAATTGAATGAAAACTGAATAATCCTAAAAACAGCCCAAGGAAAACTTAAGTCGCACAGTCGAAAGGGTAGGCACGGGCTCACTGTGCCAAAACTCTGCCAAAATCGCACGAGCACCGTGCACGTGGCACGGTGTCGCCATGTGGCACAGCCACACCATGCCACATGGCACGGTCTGGCTTTTGCCCCGGTATGTCCGCGCTTGATCCGTGGAACTCTACACGGCGCTTAATTGACCTCCTTCACGACTTTAGTTTCGCCTCTTTAACGTTGTTTTCTACCAAATATTAACTATATATTCGTTCCTTCAACAAAGTTCCTGAAATTACAAAAAGACGTCATATGAGCAAAATATATGCGTAGGAGGTCGATTTGACCTTTCTCTAACGTGATAAAGCATGAAAATATAGGAAAGATCGAGTCAAATACGGGCTAAAATAAGGTATAAAAATAGGTTTATCAACTCCCCCAGCTTATCTCTTGCTTGTCCCCAAGCAAGACTAGCATAAAACGCTAACGAAGGAGAGAAACCTATAGCAGCACTCCTCCTCAGGGAAAGGGTGAACAATCAATAAATCCGAATGACTTATGCATTGGAGGTGGCCAAGTCAAAATGTGAGACAGTCAATAAAATACTCTCATACCACCCAATAATCCCCCTACACTATGCAATATGTCAATCACCCCAATATTGAAGCACATAGTAGGACAAGACATTCCTCAACAAATGGTACATAAGCAGGACTGGCAGAACCTCACTTTAGGAAAAAGTTGAACACTTCCCTCAATGTGTTTAGAATATGTAGCAATGGTGCACTCAATACTCTATCCAATCAAGCAAACTACCATAAGCTTGGTAGAGTTCTCAATTCTCCACTACTTGATGCAAAATGCAATATGCTAATCATGAGGAATTGCAAGAGGGTTGTAATGAGGCTAAGGGTAGTGGGTGAGAAGTGGAGTACATTTGGGAAGAGTGGAGCTAATAGTCAAGGGACTAGAGAGCAAAAAACACTTCCACAACTCACATTAAATCAACGACTTCACACCCCATTTAAAGCTGTGAAACAAAGCCCACAATAACCTCAAGAGGAAATTTAGTAATCCCATTGTCGTACCCCCATGTCAAACACTTTATTCACAACTTCTCTTTTTCCTTGCTTTTCTCTTTTTTTTCGACATTTCTTTTGCTTTTTGCCCCGGGATGTCCGTGCATGATTCGTGGAACTCTACCCGACGCTTAATTGACATCTTTTGCGACTTTAGATTCACCTCTTTAACACTCTTTTCTACCAAATATTAACTATCTTTCCGTTCCTTTAACAAAGTTCCTGAAAATACAGAAAGACATCATGATGAGAAAAATATATGCGTAGGAGGTCGGTTTTGACCTTTCTCTGACGTGATAAAGCATGAAAGTGTAGGAAAAATCAGGTCAAATACAGGCTAAAATATGGTAGAAAAATAGGTTTATCAGTTTACCACCAATCCAGAGGAAGAAGAACGCGATTTGGGTCATCGTGGATCTACTGGCGAAAACAACCCACGTCATAGGCATGAAGAAAACATGGACCTTAGATTAGTTGGCTCGTGCTTATCTACAGGAGATAGTTCGATTACAAGGAATGTCGATTTCTATAGTTTCAGATCGGTACACCAGATTCCAATCTAGATTCTGGCAAAAGCTAAAGGAGGCGTTTGGGATGCTGTTACATTTCAGCACAACCTTCAACCCAGCGATAGATGGTCAAACTGAATGGACGATCCAAATGCTGGAGGATATGCTACGGGCATGCACAATAAATTTCAAACAAGCTTGGGACGAGCAGTTGGCGCTGATCGAGTTCTCTTACATCAAAAGTTATCATTCCGGCATCGAAATGGCCGTTTATGAAGCGTTGTAGGGTCGACGACACAGAACCCTATTGTGCTAGCAGGATATTGATGATGTGCTGACCATTGGACCTGAACTAATCCAGACAGCTACCCAGAAAGTCAGAGTAATCCAAGAACAAATGAAAGCTGTACGGATTGGAGGCGCAGACCATTGGAGTTTGGAGTAGGACACCAAGTTTTCCTTCAAGTGTCCCCAACCAAGGGCATGGTGAGGTTTGGTCTGACAGGCAAGCTCAACCATAGGTACATCGGGCCATATCCCTTCACTCAACGTATCAGGGAAGCATCTTCTCTTCTAGAGCTGCCACTAGAACTACATAGAGCGCACAACGTCTTCCATGTATCACAGCTACACAAGTATATCGCTGACCTATCCCACATCATTAAACTAGATCCCGTACAGTTGCGAGAAGATGTGTCTTATGAGGAGCAACCAATTCGCTTCTTGGATCGGAGGGAAAAACAGCTCCTTAGGAGCATTGTGCCTCTAGTGAAAGTTCTCTAAGCGAATCACGAGATATCGGAGGCAATATGGGAACTAGAGCAAGAAATGCGATCCAAATACCCTCACTTATTTGAATGATCAGGTGCGTGCGAAGTTTCCAGGATGAAACTTCCTTTAAGGAGGGTAGAATGTGAAACCCCTGAAAAAATTATTTTAGTTATTTAGGATTATATATATATTTTTCTTTTGTTTATGATTATTATGAATTGGCTGACTTAGAATGCTTGAGCTCGTAGGGGTTTAATTGTTAGAAAATCTAATGGTATAGTCTGGAGGTTAGTCAAACGGTCCAAGCTAGAGGAAGATTAATCTCTCAATTCTCTATTCTCGAAGGAAAAAAAAGAAAATAATAATACAAAAGAAGAGCAAGAGGGAGAAAAACCATAATATTTAAACCCTTTTTCCTACTCTCTTCCTCGCCACTCCTCTCACTTCCTCACGGCAACACCCTGGTGATCTCTCTCTCTCCCTCGCTCTCTCTCTCTCTCTTTCCCCCATCGGCATGTAGCCTGCCCGCTACTGCCACTAGCCACCTTCCTCCCACTCTCACACTTTTCCATGGTAAGTCATGAAGCTTCATGCAAGCCCTAGCCTAGTATGTTACTTTTCTAATTGAAATTCTTCATAAAACCTCTATATTTTGGCATTGAATCTAATTTTTTCCATACTATTTCATTAACTTCATAGTGGAGCTCTTAGTTGGAGGGATAAGACAACCTAAAGTCCCCTCTTTCTATCTACAATTCGTTTCAAGGTAAAAGGCTCATCCTTTCTATGGCTTAGATTGTTTTGATGATTAGGAATAGAAGGGTTTTGGGTGAAGACACTGTATGCATGTTGGGGAAGGGTTCAAGTCAGGATTGAATGAAATCAAGTCTAAAAACTATGGTATAACCACCGTTTGTTGCACCCAAAATCTAGTATGAGTTCACGAATTTGCTGGTAATTATTAGACTTTCTAAAAATTATGAACACATCAAGGATGGTAGAGCTACATGTCCTCTAATTAGAAAATTTTGAATTTTATAAATTTGGAGCTAAAACCACCGAGTTATGGTTGTACGGCGAATGCGTAACCCTAACAGTCGTTGGGATAGTTTATGGTTTTTGTTAATTTGAGGTCAGTGGAACCTACAATCTACTAATGGCTATAAAAGAAAAGTTTTAGTTTGAAATTTGGCCTTTCTAAAATGGGCTACATCTTAAAAATCGAACATCAGGAGTGAAAGTTGTGGGCACTGGAAGTTGGGCTTATAATCTGGTTGTAATCTAGAAGTGTACAACAGGAACACATGTGTTGGAAAATAATCTAAAAGTACAATAAAAATATAATCGAGGGCCTAAATCGATAGTTGGGTACAAAAGGAGGCCTAGAGAATTTATTAGGGTATGTTTTGATATACAAGAAGTCGGGTTAAGGAATTAATAATAACATAAACTATTTTGGGAAATTGTAGAAGCCTGAACTAGCATTCCGAGCTCAAGCTTAGGAGAAGTGTTCTAACAGGTAACGATCATGCCCTAACTTCCACAAAGATCCCTTGAAAATGTGTCTTGTGAGCGAACCGTGAAATTGTATTTGAATTGATGTTTGGGGGATTTTTCCTGGATTAATGGGTGATGGAAGTCATGGGTTTTCTTATTGACGTTGTGTGAAGGTTGGAATTTGCATCCTTGATGCTTTATTATGAAAGTACTTGTGACATGTTTTTGGACCATGACGGCCTAGGAGGGGGTATGTCCTAATTAAATGCTGAATCTACTTATATGGTTAAGAACTAAGGAAATGGTTAGGCGAGATTAGGGAGTTTACTCTTGCTCATCTGAAGGCCATTAGCCTTCTCCGAGTAAAGTGCATGCATGGTTAGCAGCAACATGCCACCTTGTAGGTAGACGTGGGCCAGGTTAGTGGTAATTGTCCAAACTAACGGTAGGTCATCATATGATTAAGCAGTTGCATTAAAACCAAATGCAGGCCATGACACCAATTGAGGTCACTCGCCCCTTTTATCCTTAACCTAAATGGGTGTGACTGAGATGGGTGTATGACGGGTGGTGAGACTAGTAGGGTGTCTTTCATGTTATAGTGGTACTACTTGTGTCTTCCCCACCCCCTAAAATGGCTTGAAATGAATTTGTATTCGTGTTTTGATGGTTGGGGGTCGTTGGTATTGAGTTTATCTCATTCTGCTAATATGTTTTGCTTTCAGGTGAAGTTCATGATCATGGGGAAGGGACTTCCGTTTAGAGAAAGGACACGACACCCAAAAAAAAAGTCCTATTCATGATGAATGAGGCTTAGGTTGGTTGTATTCTAAGATAAATGTTCTTTAAATACAGACAATTTGATCATTTGTAAACAAGATTTGAGATTGTGTTTGAATTTGATATTAAGTTATTAATTAGATGTCTTATGCAATAATTAGCCTTGTATTCCTTAACAGGGAATACGGCGATAACACCCCTTAGGCTTTTCCGCTGCCACATAGGTTAATATTGGTAAATAAAAGGTATTAGAGTTTTCGGGGTGTTATAGATCTTCTAGGCTTATGATATTATTTCTTCTCCATGTTGAATACAACTTATGGTGAAAATACGTTGTGTTTTGTCATTATCCTTGAGTTCATTCCAAAAGGTCTCCTCTTTTCGAGGTAAATCATAAAGTTTAACTCCCATATCCTTGGATTGCTAGAGAACATCTGAAGAGGGTGCAGTTTTTGTAAAGCTTTTAACCAACTTTCAATAGCTTTGATCTACTATTTAAAACCGTCAAAATTGGATTTTTCCCAGGAGCCAAGCCTTTTTATGCAATAACTCATTTTGTCTATTAAACATCATCATCCCCTCACCTGAAAATTGTCTAACAGTTTGGGAAAACCCCTCATGAGAGAGCCACAAAAGTTCAAATTTGAAGGGTTTCTCATAGATGTCCTGAAGGGTTTGTTTCTCTGTATCAAGTAGGAGGGCACTATGATTAGAATGACACCTCAGGAAGCTTTTAACTCTAGCATTAGGAAACAAATTGCACGAAGCATGGTCTATAAGAAACTGGTTCTGATAACACCCGTTTGTGAGTGACGATGTCGTTTTCATTGCTTGTGTCACTCAAACCACAGGAGTCCACAACTTCTCTAAATTCCTTCATCTAACTTTCCTTTCTCCTCTGTTGCTTATCCTTCTCTCCTTCTAATAAGGTCTCATTGAAATCTCCAAAGAAAATCATGGGAAGCAAGGAGGCCAACCTCAACTGCTTCATTCCCTACCAAGTTTGGTACTTCTCAAAGGTTCCACGCCACCCATACATCCCAGCAACAGACCATATCCTTCTACCTTCAAGTCTAACATGGCCTCTAAAACATGGTGATCAAAGTAGCAAATAATCTGAACATCTATCTCATCCCACCAAAAGCCATTTCTACCTAATTGCGTGTTGCTACTTAGGTTAATCCCATTCATAAAGCCACATTTATTTTTTATCTGATCAAGCTTATAGGCAACTAACATCATTTTCATTAAGAAAACAATATTGGTGTTTTCCTTCCATAATCAAGGCTGGAAGGCATCTACTGACTAGGCGTTGCGAAGCCCCCGATAACTCTATGCAAAGATCTTCATGGAGCTAGTGGGGGCATGTTAAAGCCCATCTACTCAACCATACCAAGATTACCATTTAGAACAAAATTAGAGAACTTAGTGGTTATAAAAGGGTTAGTTATATCCATGACCTATTTTGTAGCTTGCCGCTTTATTTTAATAGTCTTCCTCTTATTTTGGTTATTTTGCCATAGCAAAAACCATATCATCTTCAATTATCTCAAAAGGGAATCACCTCTACAATTGACTCCTCCGTTTTCTTTAAGCAGTAACTCCCCTTATCTTATGTCATTGCCTTTTTTATCAAACCAACTCCCATCTCAACGCCTGAATAGGACACATTTAAAGGCAAGAGGAGCACTTGCTTACCTTCTATTGTTGCACTCTTAGTTGGAGACACTATAAGGTAGATTTGACCTTGCTACACCATAAGGTAGATTTGACCTTGCTAGAGGCCCTGCCCATTCTAGTACGGCGGACACTCATGATAACAAAATGCTGCAACCATCGGTTGTTTATCAAATCAACGAAGGAAGACCTTGACGCCTTAGCAATTCAACTTGCCTCCCTTTTCTCCTCCCATGCTTCAAACATCCGACTCTTAAATTTATTCTCTGCCTGCATCTATGCTTCGAAGTAAATGTCCCTCCCGATCTCATTTTCGCAGACCCTACTATCATGGCACGTCCGTTCGCAATAATAGCAGAAATTTGGCACTTGCTTATATTTGAAACCAATCTATCTCTTCACACCACCACATTGTTTAACGGGGAAGCCATGCAATAAAGGGTTATCCACAATAACCTTGATCCCCACCCGATTGTATATATTAGCCACCCCCTCATGTAAATCTGCATCCATAATCTTCCCAAGAGAGCTGCAATACACTAACAGTTTGATTTTGTCCTCGTGTTTAGAGAGACCCCATAGCTTCTGACCCAAAGGCATGATTTTGAGAAGTCAATGTCCTTTACCACAGCTTCCATCATAACTATCCACAACCCACCATAGCATACATATCCGATGTCCTCAAGAGCTTTAACAATGATTTTAAAGAAAAGAAAAAAACTATGTTGAATATGTTCAGCAGTTAAAAGTGACACTTTGAATTTTATCTAGGAAATGCTTCAAACTAAGCCATTATTGCTATTGCTATTGCCCTATTCAAGGCCTGTTCTTTTTGTTGCAAATAAGCATTTACCAAATCTCTTCAATTTATCATAACTTTTCCCAGTCCTTACCAATCTTCACTACTAATCCCAAAATTTTCTAAACTCTTACCAATCGTTAACAATCATTGCCAATCCTTCCCAATCCTTACCTGGGCTAGGAAAGTCCTTATGCACAAACACATCACATTCCCACCAAGCATATTAAACATGTTCTCATCATAGACCAAATGAATATTAGCATCATAAATTAGGAAATTAATAATGGACTCATCAAGATAATACTCGAGAGACTAAGAGGGTAATGGACAAAGAGGAGAAGCGTCGGAATGATCAACAGGATTGGGGAGAACAATATTATAACCAGGGCTAGGAAAGTCCTTGTGCACAAACACATCACGTGACCCCTCCAAAGGAGTTTCAGCTAGGTCATGCATCTTGTCTAAAGTATCTTCTAACTCAAAACATGCATCAACAACATCAAACCTGGCAACAAACCTAAAAGGCTCACAAGTCTTGAGCCCCATGCACTGAGCTAAAGGGAAGGATAAATTAAGTAAGGTTAGGACAACATCAGTATTGTCCCTAAGCTATGAAATGTCAGGTTGAGCATAGCATGCATTATAAGGACATAAATTTATATCATGGTCAAAAGATTTACACAAATCACACCAGAAAGGGGCATAATAAGATCTAGCATAGAACGCACAAGGATCAAAACTTGAATATCTACAAACACGACTAGCCTTTTCAAGTTGAAATGAATCCCAAGCGATCCACTCAAGCAAATACCATGCCTCATTAACATTTTTAGCATGAAAATCCTAATACGCTGAGGGAGTTCGGGCTTCATTGTTCACACCCTCATCAACAATGTCTAAAATTTTCCATTCACCAACGCAATAACCATTTCAGCAAGAAAAGCATTTAAACGATTAAAATACCTCTAAAATAATTCATGCTCGAATTGGAAAAAATGAAAAATTGTCATTGTTTTTTTTTTCTTTCAAAATTTTTTTATTTTTTGAAATCATTTTTTTGGTTTTTTCGAATAAAAATAAAATGCTTAGTCAAACCTACTGAGAAAAACCTAATATTAGACACTAGTCTGCGACAACGGAGCCAAAAACTTGATAACTTCGCAAGCAGACGGTGGTGTTGTAGCACATTAAGGTCAATCCCACAAGGACTAGGTTGATCTACTCGGTTATGATCCTTCAAGAAAGGCCAAGCGAATCCAAAATTTGTGAATGAAATTTATCAATGCTACTTCTCCAATCTAACGGATAATCAATCAAAGAATTCAATCAAACCAAGCAACTTTCCAACTCAAGAATTAATCAAGCGTCTTTTCTTTAGATGGGTAATTCCAAAACCGATAATCGATTTATCAAACCCGTCTTTCAAGGTGGAATGAAAATCTTAAATCTAATCAACTACCATTTCTCAAGGGTTTTTGATTAATCTAAGATCATTAAGAATGCAATTATTAGATTTAGGGGTTTCTTAAACGGTTAGTCTTTATCAAGATCTTACACATGTAAGTCGATTCTTAGTTTTCCAACAGAGTTTCACCTTTTAGTTCTTCACCAAATATTTAAAACAAGCAAGAAATTGATCAAGTTTCTTACTAGCAAATCAACGTCTAAGATTCAATAGAATTAACCCAACAAATCCAAAGCACTTTTAGATCAAAACCAGAATTGATTCATTCATAAGAATTCAATTCAAGTGCAAGATTAACTATCCAAAACTTAACATAAAAATCAATAATAATCTAAAAGCATAAAAATCTAAAGTGAAAAGAGAAGAGAAGGGAGAGAAATTACTCAGCCGATGCGCGCTTGAACCGTCGTTCTAAACCCAATCCGAAATCCTTGCAATCTTCACCTTCAATTGCTCTCAACTCTCTCCAAATCTAAATCCTAATCTAATTGGAATGGAGTATGGAGTATGGAGAAAATGGAATGGATGCGATGTGTTGAAATGAGGTTGCAAGCACCCTTTTTAAAGTGAAACTCCTAGAAGCCGAACAACCATACGTAGTAATGGAATTAAAACTACCTAGGAGTTGAAAAGTCGCGAGAAAACAAAAAGCCTTAGGAGAAAGAGGTTTATCAGGGACCATGGGCGCCACCATGGAGGGTCCATGGTCAGCTCTGGCTCGACATTTTTTTATTCTTTCTTCCTTCCACGGGCATAGCAACTTAGGGAGTATCCGTGGGAGTCAAAATACACTCATTTGTGGTCAAATTTGGTGTAAAATGGTCCAAAACCTGCAGACACACAAAAGAACCACACCTGAGCATAAAGCCGGAAAAGGAGTATAAATTATAACATAAAGTACATAATTCTCCCTAAAAATGGCGCAAAATAGTGTAAGCACTTATCCCCCTCCCCCATCCTTAAACAGTTGCTTGCCCCCAGGCAAACACTATTGAAACCCGACAAGGGGCGATGCATCTAGGACTCAACATAACAGCCTCCTTAATGTAGGCAAGTCATATCATATCACAAGCAACAACAGCAATCAATGGCAACCCTAAATAGCACACAAGACATTTCAAAATAAGGAACAGAATAAGGTTTTTGAAAAAGTGTAAGACTACAAGTTTCATATCAAACTTGATCATACCCAAAGAACCACAAAGCACATCATACAAGCACATGGAATTAAATAGAGCCAAATGGACGAGTAGAACCCCACTTTTGGTAAATGTGATTCACTCCCACTCATGTTTTTGAAATATAGCATAGGTTCACTAAAGACTCATTCCAAAGATGCAATCTACCATATGCTTGGCAAGACTTTCAAATTCTCCATCACCAAAAATGCAATGTGCATAAGACAATTAAGAGGACTTTACCTGGGTTGAAGTGTGGGTTAGAAGAGTTAAGGGAAAGGAGTGGGCAATTGCATTTGGGCAATGTGGAGCTATTAGCCAAGCGACTAGGGAGAAACCAACAAAACACCAAGTAACTACAAAATTCACCAACACTCCAAACTTCAGCAACACAATAAACATACGCCACGAATGAAATAGGAAATGAGTTGAATAATGAGGAACTCAAGCTATGTACATATCCAACACTAATCATTTTTTCACTTTCTTTTTTTTCTTTTTATTTTTGTTTTTTTGCCTTGTTTTTCACAACATGACGTTATCTTCCTTTTTTTTTATTCAATGTAACTTTTTTTTCTTTTCTTTTTTCCTTTTTGTTTTTTTTTTTCAAGAAATGAAACGAAAATTGTAATTATTGAAAGGCATAGGATCACTAACTATCAACTCACAACCAAATATATATGTATATATATACACAACCGAAACAAGAGAGAAGCAAAGCAAATGCTCATTGTCATCAATCCCTTAACAAACGAACATACTAAAGCCACATTAAACTCAATCATCCCGAAAACCACCCACTACATAGATGGAAGCGATGCTCTATAGACTTGGCTTAAAGATAGGAATATGTGTCTAGCCAAGGGCTAATATAAAGGAATCACAACAAGAAAAGGATTATACGCTCAAAGGGGCTAGCAAAGGGGATAAACATGTAATACAAGGGTAGGCTATGCGGCTAAAATGATCAAAGAAAGAAATGCCTCCATCATATCATCAACTATGCACATGCTACTGTGGTTTTGAACAACAATCAAGGCAAGTTCTAGAGATGCAACATGGAAGAGTCACATATATGAAAGAATATAAGACTAAATATAATGAATTAATCCAAATAAGCTCAAAAAACTCACGGGAAATCTACCAAAGTCACATTTAACTCATAAAACAACCATCATGTGCAAACACTAGTGCTAAAGGCTCTAGGGGACAACTTAGTTCTCAACCAAGACAAAGGTCAAAACATGAAACATTTACAAAACCTTCAAAAATTTTAGCATCAAAAGGGATTACACACCAAAAGTTACCCAAGCTTTCATGCCTAACAAAAACATCATTAGATGTTATCTCAAACAAATTCACACCTTCCCCGTATGCAAACCTAAATTGTAACTAAATGCAAAACACTAATGTAAACAAAACAAAAAAAAAAACCTCAAACTATAGGCTCTAACTAGTATGCAAAATAATAACCAAACTAAAAAAACATGAAGCTACCGTTCCCCCATGCTTATATAAAGCATTATTATTCAAATGAAAGAAAGTAAAAGAAGGGAAAGGGAAAACAAAAGAGAACAATCTCAACAGGTTAGGTGCTAAGTGCACCTAAGCTAAGGCCTCTTGTAAACGGGGCAAATGGGGCATCAACCACTCCATCACAACTTCAAGACTCAGCCCATCAAAATTAGATGTCGTTGAAGCACACAGGAGCTTATCAAGCTCTTGAGACCACAATTTAGAAAATAAAAGGTAAGTGGCAATAACAAAAATCAGACCAAAGACAATAAGTATCCTCTTATCCTTATCAAAGGCCTTAGAAAAATCATATGAAGGATTAAAGAATGTAGCCCACATGACTTTCCTAGGCAAGTCCTCTAGGCATACACAATAAGGATCAATGGAGGGATCATACCCTCTAAAGTAACATAGGGGAATAAAATTATCAACATTCCCACCAAGCATATTAAACATGTTCTCATCATAGCCCAAATCAATATTAGCATCATAAATAAGGAAATTATTAATGGGATCATCAAGAAAATACTCGGGGGACTGAGAGGGTAGTGAACAAAGAGGGGAAGCATCAGAATGATCAAGACGATTGGGGAGAACAATATTACAACCAAGGCTAGGAAAGTCCTTATGCACAAACACATCATGTGACCCCTCCAAAAAAGTCTCAGCTAGATCATGCACCTGGTCTAAAGTATCTTCTAACTCAAAACATGCATCAACAACATCAAACCTAGTAACAAACCCAAAAGGCTCACCCGCCTCAAGCCCCGTGCCCTAAGCTAAAGGGAAGGATTAATCAAGTAAGGTTAGGACAACATCAGTATTGTACTTAGGCGATGTAAAGCCAGGTTGCACATAGCGTGCATTATAAGGACACAAATTTATATCATGGTTAAAATATTTACACAAATCACACCAGAAAGGAGCATAATAATCCTTAGCATAGAACACACATGGATCAAAACATAAATATCTAGAAACACGACTAGCCTTCTCAAATTCAAATGAATCCCAAGCAATCCACTCAAGCAAATACCATGCCTCATCAACATTTTTACCATGAAAATCTCAATATCCTAAGAGAGCTCGGGTTTCATTATTTACACCCTCAGTGACAATCTCTAAAATTTTCCATTTACCAACACAATAATCATATTGAGCATGAAAAGCATTTAAATGCTTAAAATGCCTCAAAAATAATTCATGCTTGAATTGGAAAAAATGAAAATTTTCCATTGTCTTTTTTTCTTAAAATTTTTTTTTTTTCAAAATTTGTTTTGGATTTTTTCAAAGAAAAATAAAATACTTGAAAAAAACCCAATATTCGATACTAGTCCCCGGTAACGATGCCAAAAACTTGACAGCGCCGCAAGCGCACAGTGGTGTTGTAGCACATCAAGGTCGATCCCACAAGGACTAGGTTGATCTACGAGGTTATAATCCCTCAAGATAGGGTAAGCAAATCCAAAATTTATAAATGAAATTGATCTATGCTACTTGCCCAATCTAATAGATAATCAATCAAAGTATTCAATCAAACCAAGCAATTTTCGAACCCTAGAAATAATCAAGCGCCTTTTCTTTAGATGGGTAATTCCAAAACCGATAATCGATTTATCAAACCCCTCTTTTAAGATGGAATGAAATTCTTTAATCTAATCAACTACCATTTCTCAAGGGTTTTTATTAATATAAGATCATTAAGAATGTGATTATCAAATTTAGAGGTTCTTAAATGGTGAGTCTTTCTTAAGATCCCACACACGTAAGTCGAATCTTACTTTTCCAACATTTAGTTTCACCTTTTATTTCTTCACCAAATGTCTAAAACAAGTAAGAAATTGATCAAATTTCTTACTAGCAAATCAACGTTTAAAATTCAATAAAGTAAACCCAACAAATCCAAAGCACTTTTAGATCAACACAAGAATTGATTCATTCATAAGAATTCAACTCAATTTAAAGATTAACAATCCAAAACTTAACATAAAAACCAATAATAATCTAAAAGCATAAAAATCTAAAGAGAAAGGAGAAAAGAAGGGAGATAAATTACTCAACCGATGCGCGCTTGAACCGTCGTTCCAAACCCAATCCGAAATCCTTGCAATCTTCACCTTTAATTGCTCTCAACTCTCTCCAAATCTAAATCCTAATCTAATTAGAATGGAATGGAGTATGGATAAAATGGAATGGATGGGATGTGTTGAAGTGAGGTTGCAAGCACGCTTTTTATAGTGAAACTCCTAGAAGTTGAATAGTCATGCGTAATAATAGAATTGAAACTAGCTGGGAGTTGAAAAGCCATGAGAAAACAAAAAGCCTTAGGAGAAAGAGGTCCACCACGGATCGTAGGCACCAGCGACGGAGGGTCCATGGTTAGCTCTACCTCTATATTTTTCTGTTCGTTCTTCCTTCCACGAGTATAGTAACTTAGGGGGTGTCCTTGGGAGCCAAAATACACTCATTTGTGGTCAACTTTGGGGTAAAATAGTCCAAAAACCTACAGACACACAGAAGAACCATACCCCGAGCATAAAACCAAAAAATGAGTATAAATTATAACATAAAGTACACAATTCTCCCTAAAAATTTGACAAAATGATCTCAGAATAGTGTACACTTTAAGGAATTATCAATGATGCAACATAGGCTTTTGGTTGTGGATATGGAGATTAGAAGTTTTAAGAGGAGGAATAAAAGCACTAGGAATTTGAAAGTTAAACAGTGGAATCTGGCTAATGAAAATGTGACTAGGCTATCTGAAAAGATCAAAACAAAAGGAAATTAGAGACTAACAGCATTTGCGAATACAATGTGGCAAGAAATGGCCGAATGTATTCAGGGGTATGCTAAGAAAATCTTCGGACTCTCCAAAAGATGTGGTGGGAGAGTAAAAGGAGCCTTATGGTGGAATAAAGTGGTAAAGGGGAAAGTCAAGGCGAAACAAGAGGCATATATTGGTTTAGTAAATAGTGGGACGGAGGAAGCAAAAGAAGTTAATAGAGGGAGGTACAAGATGGCGAAGAGGGAAGCAAAGAAAGCAGTCACGGTAGCAAAGAACAATGCTTACGACAAGTTATGTCAGAAACTCAAGTCTAAGGAAGGAGAGGATGTCTTTAAGCTAGCAAAGGCTAGGGAAAGAAAACAAGAGATTTAGGTAGTTTAAGATGCATCAAAGATGAAGATGGTAAGGTCATAGTTGAGGACACCAAAATAAAGGATACATGGGAAAGATATTTCTATGGGCTCTTTAATGAGGAGAGTTTTAAGAATTCCCAAAGTAATGAGTAAAGGCATCAAGATGGGAAACATAACTCTAGGTACTTCCATTATATCGCTAAAGATGATATTAAAGAGGCATTAAAGAGGATGAAAAATAGGAAGACAGTCGGCCCGGATAATATCGCAATTGAAATTGGAAGTGTTTTGGGGAAGAGGGCCTTGAATGGATAATGGAACTATTTAATATTATATTTAAAACCATAAAGGCGCCCAACAAATGGAGATTCAGTATAGCTATCTCTTTATACAAGAACAAGGATGATATTTAGGACTACAATAACTATAGAGGTGTTAAATTGCTTAGTCACACTATGAAGGTGTGGTAAAGAGTGATTGAGACAAGGTTGAGGGAGGTATAAGGATCTCGGAGAACCAGTTTGCTTTTATGCTAGGTAGGTTAACTATGGAAGCTATCTGTCTTTTAAGAAGGCTCATGGAATTCTATAAAGATAGAAAAAAGATCTCTAGATGGTGTTCATCGACTTAAAGAAAACTTATGATAGAGTGCCTAAGGGAATTATGGAGATGCTTGGAAAAGAAAGGCATGGAAAGTGCTTATATTCGAATTATTAAAGATATTTACGAGGGAGCAAGGATAAGAGTTAGGACTTTCCTATAGATATTGGGCCCCATCAAGGATCAATGTTGACAACTTGACTTTTTACCATTATTGTGTGTGAGCTCACAAAAGGGATTCAAGATGAGGTACCATAGTGTGTGCTTTTTGCTAATGGCATTGTCCTTATCGATGAAACTAGGGATAGAGTTAACGACAAGTTGGAGCAGTGGAGAGATACCGTGGAGGCTAAATGCTTCAAGTTAAGAAGGTCAAAGACTGAGTACTTAAAATGCATATTCAGCGGAGGGGAAGGTGGTAATGAGGATGAGGTGTCCATTGAGGGCGTGGCCATGCCATTGGTTCAAAAGTTCAAACATCTAGGATTGATAATCCAAGAAGAAGGAGATATCGACGAGGATAGTAACCAATGAATAACGATAGGATGAAAAAATTGGAAAAATGCTTCAAGAGTGCTATATGATAAGAAGATCTCTTAAGCTTGAAGAGGAGAGTTTATCATATGGTTGTTTGACCATCTTTTTATATGTTGTGGAGTGTTGGCTGATGAAGAAGACACAAGCCCAAAGGATGATGATGGCTGAGACGAGACTCCTAGAAAAAGTCAAATTACCAACTAAATTTCAATCCATTTTTTGGCAATAAACGGTTGGTAATTACATTTCCAATCGTTTTACCTTCCATTTTTTGTGGTTGGAAAAAGGATGGTCAAAAAACATTTCTAACCATAAATTTGAAAATCGGTTGACAATTTCCAACCACATTTTCCACCATATTAACTAGTTGGAGTTTCAACCATTACAAAACAGTTGGACTACCAACTATTTTTACCACTGTTTTAAGTACAGTTGGAATTATTTCCAACTGTTCTACCAACCATATTTCGCCCACCTTTACTAACTAATTATTAAAGTGGTTGCTAATGTTTTCGACCGTTTTTGAAACGGAAGGTAAACTTGTGAAAGCCAATTTCCTACTATATTTTGAAACAGTTGGTAAATCTATGAAGGATAATTTCCCACCACTTTATCAAACGGTTGGTATTTTACATATTTTCAACCATAATAGCATTTAATATTTGCAATCCCAAATATTGCATTGCTTTTTTTACAAACCACAAATATTACAACTATTTAATCTAATAAAGTGCGACATAACGAAAATATAGCATTATCGTTCATTTATTAACATAATTATTGTAAAATAAGGTATGCAAAATACATAACACGTTTATATGTTTGCAAATAAAGTGCAATACACTACTTATAGCTAGATTCCCAAAATAAGGGTGACATACAAACTGAATTTAACATAGTACTAAGATCACTCATCTTCATCATCATCAGAGTCACTATCTCCAAGTGGAGCCATGTTGAACTTCTCAAAAAGGATGTTTACCTTTTGTTTTAATCTCTTGTTCTCCTTCTTAAGCCTCTCCATCTCCTTTGCCTTTTCCTCATTTGCTTTTTGCACCTCGTCCAGTTTCGAAGCCACTTAACCAACAGCGACTTTAAACTCTAGTGTCGCTACCACAGGAAGATTCTTTTAACGAGATGTATCCGTAGATTTTTGACTTCCAGAAGAAGAGTCCTTAAGAATAGATCCATGAAGTCCAAGCCCGAAAATTTTCCCCTTTTTTGTCACGCCAATGAATTCCTTTCGTATTTCCACCTCCTTTATTGATTGTGTTGGTTGTTCTTCCACTTCAACTTCTTCAGGAGTACATCCCGCAGCATCACCTTCAACTAAGGTATTAGGCAATTTCAACTCAACCTTCCTTCTTTTGAACTTCTCCTATAATTAAAAGTAAATAAATTATAATAAGATATTTGGCAACAATAACATTCGTACACCAATAATACCTTACTAGGAACCACAGTTACAATAAAGCGTATTCCAGTAACACCAACATTACAACTTTAGGAAAGAGGGAGTTTGTGAAATTTCAGCAGGACATTCTGTGTGAAATTTCAACTTATCTGCTTGGATGCTACATAGGTTCCGCTCTTAATATGAATACTGCTGACACTAGGCTCAAGTCCTCGCGATATATTAAGCTTAGTAATTGATTTAGTGATAATCAAATTTTGGGAAATCAACTGCTCTAACTCTGACTCTCTCTCCCTCTCTTTCTATCTCTTCTCTCTATGCTCTCTCTCCCTTACTATTAAGAACAAACCTAATGGTACTAAAATTTTTCAATTGCTATCTCTTCTGAAGAGTATGAAGATGCCTCTGAAGCCGTTATATAGGTTTAAATTTGCAAACGTACAGAATATAAGAGAATTAACCAGGGCTTATACTTTGGATATTCAGAAAGAGGATTCATCTTGATCATTTAAACATTAACTTACAGCATTAGGAGATACAGCTAAGACATGATTATACTCTAACTTTCAATAGTATGACTTTTGCTTTAATATGATGCTTGGTTATCATCCTCAGTTTCACTCCTTGAACCCCACTTGCCATCTATTTTATCATCGACCAAAGCTGCTTCTCACTAGTAGATAGTTGATTTAATGATAATAAACTGCTCATACTATCAGTTGTTAGTTTAAATACAAATGAAAGAACTAGTCACTTAGCCCCTCTAAAACATAAACCCATTTGAGTTTAACATAAACCCAATTGGGTTTCTCATAAACATTATATTATTTGCTACCTTAGGTATGATGGTAGATTTCTACATGTAATAAGGAAAAAGTCTTGATCATTACAACAAAACCTTGATAGTCAATCGTAACGTTTAGCACCTTATAATTAAATTTTTAGCGATAATATTTCCTATTATACATAATATCAAGTTCATACATGCTAGAATCTCCAATTCACCTATAGTACTCATTTCCCATTACTTGATTGCTAAATCTCAAATCTTGCAATAGTTTTATGACATTTGAAGCCTCTTTTCCTAGCTTTAAGTCCTCGAAATAAAACGTAGGCCTTCCCCTAGAGGGTAGTAGTTATGTTATAAATTTATAATCCTGAGATTATGTTAATTACACAGTCTCACGAAATTAAAGCATGTCTATGGCATTCAACAATAAGCAATGGGCCAAATTACATGCGATTTTGATGTCTATGAACATTAGGCATCAAATCACACCAGCATACTGCTTTGAGCTTTTGGCCTAGTTGCGTGTACTAAAAATGTAAACTCTGTTCACCTTTTATTTTTTTGGTTTCTTTACTTTACAATGAGCCAAATACACTTACATTTATATTCCTTTGAGTTTGGTGATGGAATTGGTGACTTTGGTGGTATGGTGATGAATAATTGTTTGAACAAGCATGATAGAATACAGTGCCTTGAAACACTTGGTTTAGAATAAGAAGCCTAATATGATTCAGAATAAAACATTAAACTCTGAACTAAGTGTTGACTATCCAAGCAGAATAAGGAAAACAAGCCTAAGTGCTGCACTAAGTTCTCCCTGAATGACAAGAGATCGACAGAAGGAAACTAGGAGAATCTAATCTAACTATATAATTCAGAATAAGAAGCCTAACATAATTTAGAATACAAGATTAAACTCTGAACTAAGTGTTAACTATCCAAGAAGAATAAGGAAAACAAGCCTAAGTGCTTAACTAAGTTCTCCCTGAATGACCAGAGATCGGCAGAAGGAAACTAGGAGAATATAATCTAACTATATAATTTAGAAGAAGAAGCCTAATATAATTCAGAATACAAGATTAAACTTTGAACTAAGTGCTGACTATCCAAGCATAATAAGGAAAACAAGCCTAAGTGTTGAACTAAGTTCTCCCTGAATGACCAACGCTCAGAAGAAGGAAACTAGAAGAATCTAATAAACCAGAATAAGAAGCCTAATATAATTCAGTTTGAAAGAAAGAAATGTTCATCGTTGGCAGAGATTTCATGTCTTTATGATTGACTAGGGAGGAGGTTGGCAAGTTCTGATTCACTGTGCTCAAGTACAACTAATTCCTTTCTCCGCCATTCTAATGGCTTATGTTTTCAACTAAACTAGGAGATGTATTGCATGTTAGCACAAAAGTAATCTAATCTAACTATCAACTAATGAAGCATAAAAAAATAACACATAGCACATAAAAAAGGGTGATCGGGGCTAGACATGGCCCATGGCTCGACATGGCCACCAACACAATCCCAACAATCCTCAATAGATCACCCATAAAAAGGAAATCTAGCCTAAACCATTATCCATAGAATTTAAGTACAAGATGCAAATACTTACATATGCTTCTTCAAACCTTTTGTCAACAAGTTTTTCACTCGATATTTCACTCGATTCCTTTCTCGTATGGGTATACATGAAGATTTCATCGATGGTTGGCTCTCTTCCAAGGATTTTTGCCTAATGTAAGTTATATATCATAAAAAAAAATTAGCTAAATTAAAGTAGCATATTATTGAAAATTAAAAAGGACAAAAATAAGTCCATTACCAAACGCCTTCGGGCCTCTGTAAATGGAATGGAGCCACAAGTGTACAGAGCTAAACCAAGACCACCACAATCAAAGACACTATTTCTTTTGTTTCTTTCCGCTTTTGCTTTAAATTTGGGAGTGTCCTAATAATTTCAAAGGCCTTTCCAAACTTCCTCACTCGTCCATTGTGGCTTTGTGCTCTTCTCACGTGCATCAGATAGAACAATTTTCAATCTTGCAGCCCCTTTTTTCTTAAAATTCTTTCTAATGGAATTATTATGTTCATGATGCCACCAATAATGCCTCTATAAAACAAAACCAAAAAACCAAAAATCTTAATCTTTATCATGACTGGTTATGATAAAATAAAACAAAAATAAACATGAAATAATGAACTTGCGTAAAATTGACCAAACCACAAATCACGAAGGTTCATTGGTACTTTCTTCCAATTTGGCCAAGGCTCACCAAACTTGCTTTCAAATGCATCTGTAACGCTATGTGTAACCTTAGTTGGATTCAAATAGAAATTGTGGTAGAACATTTTGTAAACAAAAAATCAAAAGAATCAAACAATTATTAAAACAAAATATACGACTTACCCATCACCCTCTGGCTCCACATACACCTTCAAAGTGTTCAATGCTTGCGAAGTGACTTGACTTGAACTAGATTCAATATGAGGGACAACTGATTGGGGGGTAAATTCTGTGTTTGATGGTTGTTGAGGAATGATAGAATCTTGGGTTATAGAATTATTCATTGGAGTTTCATGGGCTTGAAATTGATACTAAATATGAGGGAACATGATCAGTTGAAAAGCATAGCTAGTAGTGTAAGCAAAGCCTTCTAGAAATTAGGGAGGGCCAGGGACTACAAAAGGACAAGTAGGTGGAGTAGAGGTAGAAATGTCAGTAGAAGTTGAACGATGCCTATGCTTATGGCCCCCCTAGTACTGGATCTTCCGCCATGGGGTCCTATCATCTCCTAAATAACAACAAAAAACAATTAATAAGTGAATAACATTGGCTAAAGATTAAGATTTTAAATTCAAACAAAGAAACAATTATTAAATGACTAACATAAGCTAATAATCAAGGTTGTCAAATTCAAATAATAAAAGATTAATAAGGGAACAAACTATATAATAACAATCATTTTAAGTTCAAACAATCTAGCTTTATTCAATGCACTAAATTAAATTTCACGTATAATCCCTTAGTAATCATCATCTTCATCGTCATCATCTTCGTCCCTAAAACCAATCTCATCCTCCTCGTCTTCATTGTCCTCGTCAAGCTCTTCTTCCTCTTCCTTTTCCTCTTCAATGACCTCCTCTGTATCTTCTGGGTGTGGTTCTTCATTTGATGCAACAATATCAAAATCAACTTCTTCAAGATCTCGATCCTCATCTCCCATATTTTCAAGAGGCACATCATCATCTCTAGCATTCATATCGGACATCATCTCCTCTTGGTAAGCAAGCTCTAATGTGTAACAGTTATCCACCCTCACTCATGGTTTGGTCTTTATCACATCTCACAAATCTATTTTATCCCTTGTCTTCCTTGGATAAGGAGCACAAAAAACTTGTGTCGCTGTTTCAGCAAATTTGAAGGGATCATACTTTCCATACTTTTGACTCCAATGAACATCAACAAATCTAAAATCTTTGTGCACTCTCATTCCATAATTTATAGTTGGATCAAACCAATCACAACTAAACAACACACATTTCTTAGTTGGCTCATTTGGAGATACCAACTCAACCACTTCCTTAAGAATACCATATCATCATCCACAATGTCGCCTTCTCTAGTCCCCGTAACACATACTCCACTATTAAAAGCCTTTAGGCCCTTGCTCCTATCTTTTGTGTGAAATTTATATCCATTCACATAGTAGATGGGCTAAGTTCTGACAACATTAAGTGGACCCAACAGTAGTTGATGAAGATACTTGTGGTGATCCACTTCAACAATCTTATATTTGTGCACCTATGTCAATGGCAAGTTCTTATTAGAAGGAATCTCATTAATACTCATAACTACCTAATATGTACATAATCAACTTACATTATGTTTGAAACAATCGAAAAATTCTTATTTAATCATGGCAGCAACATCTTCATCACGAATATATTGGTTTTGCACTCGTTTCTCTTCCTTAGATATGTTGCAAAAAAGGATGTCATTAATTTACTATACGTATTATTATTATATAGATTGTGTCTATTATGATACTCACTCCAAATATTGTTAAACCTTAGTACAATTGAAAAGAACATGCAAGTGGGCAGCTTTAACCTCTTTTGGAGTGAGATATCGCTTACCTAACCTTGCAAGTTAAAAACAGACAATGTTTGTTGCAATGCTTCATTTTCCACTTAATACTCATTCTGGTTGGAACGAGTTCTCACTGAAGGAACATGGGATCCAAAGTAATATGCAACAAAATGAGAGGTTTCTAGACCCAAATATGTTTCACAAATAGACCCTTCAGGTCGAGCTTTGTTCTTCACCATCGATTTCAATTCACCAAGAAACCTATTATCCACCAAACAAATTACTTAGCACTAGAAGTTTTTAAAAAAGCAAAGCATCAAACGATAGTGATCATTACCTCTCAAAAGGATGCATTCAACAATATTGGACTGGCCCCCTAATATTGCTTCATATGCTAAATGGACGGCTAAATGTTCCATACAATTAAAGAAACTTGGGGGGAATATTCTCTCCAACTTACAAAGAATAATAGGAATATTTGCATCCATTTGTAACAACTTATGTGTTCACAACACTGATGAACACAAGGCTTCAAAAAATTGACTTATCTCAGTAGGAGGCTTCCAAACTTGTTCTGGCAGTGCATCAAACACAGTGGGAAGTAAGCTCTCCATAAACACATAGTAGTCATGACTCTTCAAGTTACATAACTTTGCTCCATCAACGTCTACACAATTAACTATAAACGACGAGTAACCATCTGGCATCCTCAACTTCGACCCCATTCACATATCTCTCTTCTTTGCTCCATATTCAGAGTAAATTTAGCTTTTGGCATCACAACTTTACCATTATGTAGCTGTTGAAGAAGTAATTCCTTCCGACTACAAAGTGTCTCCATGTCCACCCAAGCCTTCGTATCATCTTTGGCCTTGCCCTTTACATCCATCCGGATTGTGGTGTAACAAATTCATCTTCCAATATGGCAAATCCCATAAGATGATCTGCGTTGTCTAATTGTGGGTCTCTCCAAAACCAGAAATCTTAAAAGATGCCATCTCAGCTACCTTAGGAAGGTTGGAGACCAACTGCTCTATTTGGTCGCCCATAAATCTCATCAGAGGTGGATCGTGCTCCACTTTATTTTTCCGAAAAGATTGTTTATTTCTTCTTAGTGGATGATCTAGTGGCAAAAACCAACGATGACAGTCAAACGAAGTTTCCTTCCCCATTTCTTCAACCGAAAAGATTTTATTTGATGCATACAAATTGGACAGGCTAACATCACATGGGTGCTCCACCCCTAGAGCATACCATATGTAGGAAAATCATTAATAGTCCCCATCAATGCTGCCTTCATTAAAACGTTTTCCTTTCGAGAGATATCGTAAGTTAAAACACCAAGCTAAAGTGCTTTCAAGCCATTTATCAATTGTAGTAAGTATATGTCTATCTTAGACTTGGGATTATTAGGGCCAGGAATTATGTATGTTAAGAACATATGAGGAGTAGTCATGCACATTTCAGGAGGAAGATTGTAGGGGGTAAGGATGACTAGCCAATATGAATAACTTTTAGAAGACAAAGAATATGGAATGAACCCATCAGCTCACAAGCCGAGTCTCACATTACGTAGCTCCTATGCGAAATCATAGTGTGTTCTACTAAAATGTTTCTAAGCTTCTCGATCAGATGGATGACATAGCATACCGGGCTGTCGTGGATTTTCATGGTGCCATCTCATATACTCAATAGAACTACATGAAGCAAACAACCTCCGAAGTCGGGGAATGATTAGAAGATAATGCATCCTCGCATATGGAACTTCTTTCCGTTTTACCTTCTTTGACCTCTTTGTTTTGTGTCTTGGATGGTGACATAACTTGCACTCACAAAGACCAAAATCATCCTTATAGTACAACATGCAGCTATTAGGACAACAATCAATGTTTTCAACAGTAAGCCCAAGTTTCCCCACAATTTTCTTCACCTCTGAGAATTCACTAGGAAAAGCATTCCTAGGCGAGCAAGCCCCTTTCATTAATCGAGCAAACTCATCAAAAAAATTATGAGAAACATTGTATCAGATTTAATGCTCGTCAATCTCACTACAGCCTCCAACTCACTCATGTGAATGCCAAGCCATATGGGTCTTTGTGCATCATCTAACATGTCGTAAGACCTTTAAGCTTCAACATTTGGAGGTTCATTTGCATTAGGATCTAGAGGTTTATTTGCATTAGGATCCATGTTTGTAGTCTGACATTCATATCTATGATTATGCCCAAAGGTATCTTCCACCATGGTCTCATAAGTGTTCATGGATTGGTGATCGTCATCTACATGCATATTGCTTGAGAAACCATTATACATGTTAGTAGTATCATTGTCCTGAGGTTTAGCTTCCCCATGAGACGTCCAATACTAGTATCCTTGTAAGAAGACCTTCTATAAAGATGGGTTTTTAAATGATCTGGGAGGGGAACGTCTTGGTTTTGCATATAGCACAATGGCACCTATGTACACCTTGAAGCGTAACCACTCTTTGGCTTTTAGCAAATGCATCAAACTCCTTTACCCCTTTAATAAATTCTTAAGTAGGCTCCCCTCGACCAGGGTGTAGCCTTTCAATCATCCAATGTCGATGCTTTGGTGGCTCCATTTGAATTGCAAGAGATACCACTGAGACAGTGGAAAGACTTGATAAAGAGTAAAGTATTCTACATCATGGGTACAAGCTAAACAATGAGAATCAACGATGGTCTAAACGCATAAAAGTACTAACTTTAGGTCATCTAATCAAAAGCATCAAGAAGAAAATTTATTTTTGAATCATGAAATGAAAGTAGTAGCATCTTATACGTATATCTAATCAAAAGCTTCAATAAGACAATTCATTTTTGAATCATAAAGTGAAAGAACTAACAGATTGTACACATATCTAACTAGTAAAATTAATAACTACATGTCATTTCAAAACACCATTGGTAATAAAGCATCACAAAATAACAAGTACAAGTACACAGAAACCAACCTCATATGCAACAAAAAAACCAGTTTATATATTCTCCTATGCATTCGTAATATAAATAGTTTACTTAGTAATTTATAGCAACAAGCAGAGGAATCATGAAATGAAAGTACTAGCATCTTATACATATATCTAATCAAAAGCATGAACATGGATTCACCTCAAAGAAAAATCAATTTACATATTCTCCTATGCCATCCATCTTTAGGTCCTTAAATATTTTCCAAATTCTATTGAATCAAAATTATCTCCCAACTCATCCTATGAGAAATGGGCAACGTCAATCAACTCATTTTGAGGATCATTTACTTGGGTGTTTATATATTAGATAAAATAACGAAAGAACTAATATGGAGGATGAAATAAAAATGAGATAAATAATGGCGAAAACATCATAGGTTTATCACATGGGCATCCTTCCCTACGATTTACCATCCCAGCTACCCTAATTTCTTAATTTGACTTGTGGACTATAATTTAGATTGTTGAACAACAATATTTCTTTAGTAAGGGAGAGATCTCTCTTTTCTCTTCAGCTAGACGCAATTTCTAGGAGAGCCAAGATGAACATGGATTCATTTCAAAGTTAAAACAGTTCACTCCAATTGAGTGACTCTTTTCCTTCTTCCTTTTAATACATCACTTTATCTAAAATCTACAAAGTGAGTCATAATCTACTAAGTGATTCATTTCAAATTCAGAATAGTTCACTCCAACTACTAGTGGAACATCAATTAGTAATTCCTTCTTCCTTGTTTCATCATCTAAGGAATTGTTATTACTTCATGAACTGACAGTATTGGACAATTAATTAGATATTTCAAAACCCCACAATATGAACATCAAAATAGATAATCTACAAACCTCACAATTAAAAAATTGAAATAAATTTATTAAATCAATTAGATATTTCAAAACCCCTCAATATTTAAAATCCCTCCAGCGATAACACCATGAGAATGCTACCTCAGTGGGATCCGACATTGCGATGACAACAGCAACAAACTGGACATAACTCATACCATGGGTAGGACATTGGCGTGAAGGAGCAGACGGTCTGATGCGAGGCAAAGAAGACGACATGAAGGAGAATCGCTACGGCACCAATGAGAGAGGAGAAGAAGCAATCCAGCAAATGGAAGGAGAAGAGGGTGTGATGCGAGGAGAAGAGAAGGAGACGCAGATGGGATCGAGTTCCATTTTCTAGTCTTTTGGCAGAAGTAATTAGACTTAGGTCTTGGTTGGGTAATTAGTTTTAAGTTTTGGCTGGGTAAAATGGTGGATAAAATGGTGACAAACAAATAAAATTTTGTATATAGTAATCAAATACCAACCATTTGATTTATGGTTTGTGTAACACCCCCAGCCCCTAGGGCCGAAAGCGTTACGTTTTCCTAACTTCTTACTTAAATTTTGGGACGAAACGGACAGAACTTCCCCTGAAAACTGAACGTTCCCAGGCTAAACGCCTTACAATAAGTCCCTGTAAATCAACGGAAGCGTAAACATTTAAAAATATTACTCAACGGCCACATGCCGGAGTTCATAACTCGACGAGCCACCCGCTCGGAGTACACCAAACATAATAGTTCATTAATATAGAAACAATAAAAGATACAACTCAACGGTTCACACAACCGGAGTATGGGGTTTACATCCCAAGACATAACCAACCTCAACCAAAAGACATCTAACTGACCAGATGGTTGGCTCATATGGCCATACAGAGCGACTCATAACCAATATGCATTACATGACCTTAGAATACTGTTTACAAACGTTTACAAACTAAAAAGGGCATTACATGACTCCTTAAAGACATAAATAGGCACAAGTGGCACTTTGCAAGCAATAATTGATTCCCGCTTATTCAACTTCTTCCTGTCATAAAGAAAACCTGGGGGAAAAGGGGAAAGAATAGTGGGATGAGCAACCACATGCTCAGTGAGTGTCCCCCAACCCCCTTAAAAGCAAAATCATTGCAGGCAATAACATCTTTATTAATCACATATCACGTATTCATACTATAATATCATAATAGGCCTTCACGAAGTTCTTATAGAACTATTACTAACCATAAGCTTCACTTTACCAACTTAACATATTTCTAGGTCCTTAAATGATCAAACTTCTTGACTATAGGCAGTTAAACACTTAGGCAAGCAATGAAGCTAAGCACATAACGTTCTTTCTCATAAACATAACTCATAATATCCACTTAATGAACATTTAGGTCACACTATGACTATAATAATAAGCTACATGTCACAGACTGTAAACACTTAAACATGATAGGTTCTCAATTTCATGATAGGTTCTTAGTTTCAATAAAGGTAGCATGTTAGGGACTTGCTTACATATCATGTGACTCTAAACAAACTTGGGATGCGCTATCACCTATATGCTTAATATGTACTTTAAGAAGTCACCACATGATATACCATGGAAACAACATGGCCACTTGCTTGCTTGAACACATGCTTCTAACTATAATGCTTGTACACTCACCTGGAAGTTATATATTCTTTACGATTACATGCTTTGAAGTTTCAAGTATAGACACTTTCGTTTCTTGCTTTGCAAACATAACTGATTCATAAAGTATACTTAGAGCATGCATATATCACACATAGGAAGCTTTCTTGCTTTTTACTGAAAACACTTCATTTAGCTCTTGAGGCTCTTAAAAACTCTTCTGTTAGCCTCTTGAGGCTCTTAAAAACTCTTCTGTTAGCCTCTTGAGGCTCTTAAAACTCTTTTCTTTCATCTTGGTCGCATAATGACCCTTCAAACTTTCTTTCTGAAATATTTCAAAAGGCAAAGTGCCAACTGCTTTTCTTATTTAATAAGAAACTACTTCTGGGCATAAGATCATAAAGTGCTGGTTGGGAGAGATCTACACTCAATCCCCTAAGCTCTTACTCCCGGGATGGCAACTAACTTTTTGGACCTTAACTCTCGTTAGGGTCTCTAGGGACTACGCCCTAGGCTATATAGAGATTCCCCCGTTCAAGCAGGTTCACTCCCTATCTGATGTCCCTATGCACTTATCTTAGCCATTTAAACTTGGTCTTAACGACTAATAAGTTTGCTGCTGCCTCTCACAGCGAAATCTTTTATCATACAACTCACGCTTTTGTAAAACTCTTTAGGGATTCCCCCGTTCAATCAAGTTCACTCCCAAAACTGCTTTCATTTACTTAAAATAGGCCATCATGCAATAATAGTTATGGCTGCTATCATTTCAAAACATGAAATCTTTCTTTAAAAACTCACTCTTATGCACATAATGCAATCTAAGCATTTAAGCACATATATTACATATATCACATTTAAGCACTTCATATCAATCATATCAATTCAACACAATAAGCCACACACGGCCTCGCAATCCACACGATTGCGGTTAATTCACAACCCAGTCTCCCTCCTCACTTTCACCGTACACACAAGGCCTCAAACGCTCATAATGTTATCCTCAAACCATCCAACTACTAGCTCGTTTCATCAATTTATTAGTCATAATAAGTTATCATATAGACTTATTGAAAAGAGGGTGAGGTTTAAGCTCTTACCTGAGCAAACAGCACCTTTCAGCCACATATAACCATATTTAGTCGTCAATTGACAACACTTTACTAAGTAAACCAAACATGATTCAAATCTGACATACACGATGTATTTTAAAGGAAACTTTCCTAAGCATGAGCGTACTTCGCATGAAACTAAGCACATCTCAATAACTTCAAGTTTAATTCAATCACAGGCATTAGTTAGCTTAACTCGAATCGAAGCTAAGCATACTAAACTAACTTCGTTTTTAACCCTTTTTATACATTAGTTAACTTTAGTCACATTCAAGCTAACCATGTTCTTATAACTTCAAAATGAATCCTTTTTCATGAATCGCTAATTACTCGAATCAAGGCTAAACATATCAAAACAACTTCGTTTTTAATTCTTTTTAAACCTTAACTTACTTTAGTCGTATCCAAGCTAACTACGCCTTTATAACCTCCAAATTAATCCTTTTTCATGAATCGCTAATTACTCGAATCAAGGCTAAACATATCA
>JACYFF010031952.1:49514286-49532529 GCA_017589665.1 Selenicereus undatus
GATTGTTCCTGAAACTTCATGTTGTTCTTGGACTTGAAGCATTGCTGTTAGAAACTGTTTCTGGAACTTCAACTGATCGTACAAGCTCTGTTCTTAATCACTATTCTCAACCAACTTTATTAACCAAGCATAGCACAAATTCAAGTAATATTATAAGGACTAATACATTTGGACTAACACATTTGTGTTTGACATCATCAAAACCTTACACAAGGAAAGGGTCAACAATTTCCCCCTTTTTGATGATGACAAACCAAATGACCCAAAAAAAATTTCAATCTTAGCCCAAATCAATAATCCCAATTCAATTAAGCACAAGTTAAACGGTTCATGCTGATTTGAAAGGATCATTGAATGGTGGGTCATGCTTTCTTCCCCCTTTTGACATCATCGAAAAGGAACAAACAAGTTAGATTAGGAACAAGCAAGAGGTACAAGCATTGCAAATAGAACCATGTTACATCATAACCAAAAAGAGATACATCAAGAACAACCAAAGAGAAAAAAAACAGAACTGGGATAAGGAAGAAATAGTTCCTAAGAAGAGGAAGGGGCAAATGATGGGCTTGTCTTCTCCTCGTTTCCCATAAATTGAAAAACGTGCCAATAGATGAGGGAAGAGTCTGTTCCTCTCGCTTGTTCTTACGACTTAAATTAGAGACAGTGGAAAATATGGGCAATAGCAATAAATCCCAAGCAGATGTCAGCAATTCATGTAGCACACATATGCCTTGTACAGTAAGTAGAGTAAATCCACAAGATCGGTGATCAGGGGTCTGTTCCTAGTCAATCACTGAGGGTGGTCAAGTCTGCCTAAGTATTCTTAATCAGGCCCAGTTCCAACCGATTTTTCTCAAACTGATCCCTATGTAAGGCCTTGGTGAAAATGTCAGCAATTTGATTCTCAGTAGCACAAAATTGCATTGAAATAAGCCCTTTTTCCACATTGTCTCGCAAAAAATGGTGTCGGATGTCAATGTGGTTAGTCCTCTTATGTTGACAGGGATTTTTGGCAATATTTATTGCACTAGTGTTATCACAAAAAATTGGTATGCATCCCGTGTCAACATGAAAGTCTTTGAGTTGTTGCCTTATCCATAGCAGTTGGGCACAACATGAAGCTGCTGCAACATATTCTGCCTCTGCTGTGGACATGGCAACTGAGTGCTGTTTCCTAGTTGCCCATGACACTAAACACGGACCAAGAAAGTGAGCCATACCTGAAGTACTTTTCCTGTCTACTAGGAATCCTGCATAATCAGCATCTGCATATCCGACTAAATCAATAATACACTTCTTCTTTTAGGTACCCATTGAGAAATGCACTCTTGACGTCCATTTGGTATAGCTTAATCCCCATGTGAGCTGCAAATGCTATTAAAATTCGGATAGCTTCAATTCTAGCAACAGGTGCAAAAGTTTCTTCATAGTTAATCCCTTCTTCTTGGTTGTACCCTTGGACCACTAGCCGGACCTTGTTCCTGGTGATTGTTCCTACCTCATCCAGCTTGTTCTTAAACACCCACTTGGTACCAATGATTGATCTCTCTTTGGGCCGTGGTACAAGATGCCATACTTTATTCCTTTCAAACTGATTCAGTTCTTCTTGCATTGCAATAACCCAGTCAGAATCTGCAAGAGCTTCATTAATATTTTTTGGCTCAATGTAAGAAAGGAAAGCATAGAAAGCACAAAAATTCTTAAGCTTGGATCTGGTTTGTACTCCCTTATTTAAATCTGATAATATCTGGTCAAGAGGGTGTGAACTCTGATGCTTCCAAGGTCTTGGGGTCAGAGGATCCGTTGTCAAACTTTCTACTCTCGCTTGAATGCTTGGTGACGCTGGGTCAGGAACTGTTCCCGAGCAAGCTCCTGGAACTGTTCCCAAACCAGTTCTCAAATCTGTTCGTGGAGAGTTTGGCTCAGTAGCTTGACTCTGTTCCAGATCAGGTTGGGAATTACTTCCCCCTGTCTGATCATTCTCCATACCATCGTTTCTGCCCGACTTACCTTCATGCACTACGACATTTTGTTCTTTTCTTGTAAGACCAAGCTCATATTCCTCATCCTGAATATCTTTCTCAAGTAGTGAGTTAGTTTCATCAAACAATACATGAACACTTTCTTCAACACATAAGGTTCTTTTGTTGAACACTTTATAACCCTTACTGTGTGAAGAGTACCCTAAAAATATGGCTTCATCACTTCTTGGGTCAAACTTTCCCAAGGCATCTTTCCCATTATTATGCACATAACATTTGCAACCAAATACTCTCAAGTGCATAATGTTGGGTTTTCTACCTTTGAAAAGTTCATAGGGTGTCTTATTGAGAATAGGTCGAATCATGCATCTGTTAATAATGTAACATGATGTGTTTAATGCCTCTGCCCAAAAGCTTCTAGAGAGACCACTTGCAATCAACATGGTTCTGGACATGTCTTCTAGAGTGCGGTTCTTACGTTCAACCACCCCATTTTGTTGGGGTGTTCTAGGGGCAGAAAAATTATGTTCAACACCATGCTTATTACAATAATCCATAAAACTTGATTTCTCAAACTCTATGCCATGATCAGACCTTAGACATACCAATGAGTGTCCTACTCTCGTTTCAACCTTTTTAAGAAACACAATAAATTTTTCAAATGACTCATCTTTGGTAGCTAAAAACAAGGTCCATGTGAAACAAGAGTAATCATCCACTATTACTAGCACATACTTCTTTCCACCTCTACTCATGACCCTCATGGGTCCACACAAATCAACATGCAATATTTCTAGAGGACGAGTAGTGCTAACTTTATTTTTTAATTTAAAAGAGGTCCTGACTTGCTTGCCTCTGGCACAAGCATCACATACCTTGTCATCATTGAATTTGATGGAAGGTAGGCCAATCACTAGATCTTTTGAAACCACCTTGTTCAAAAGAGAAAGGCGTGCATGACCTAGTCTTTTGTGCCAGAGTAAGACATCTTCACTTATAGCACTTAGGCAAGTCAGGTTACTTTGGGCAAGGGAAAGAATATAGACTTTATAAACATTTTTGTGACGCTTCCCCCTTAACACAACATCTCCAGTATTGATATTGACTACCAAGCAATGTTTAGCAGAAAATACTACTAAATTATCTTTATCACATAGTTGAGATACACTTAGCAAGTTATGCTGTAAACCATCAACCAAGTACACATTTTCAATTGAGTGGGAAGGTGACTCACCAATCTTGCCTATACCGGTAATGGTCCCTGACTTACCGTTTCCAAAGGCCACACTTCCCCCTTCAGAGGCTGTGAGTGAGAGGAAGTTTGATTTTTCACCGGTCATGTGCCTTGAACAACCACTATCTACATACCACATCTGCTTGTTCCCAAGCTTGTTTCCTAGGTTGTTCCCTCTCACTTTAGCCTACAAAACATATTACGGGTTAGTTTTGGGAACCCAGATCCACTTGGGTCCCATTCCTTTTGACAAGTAAATCTCATTTTTCTTAACCCATATCTGTTTTACATAAATCATACTTCTTTCCATGGCATTCTTTCTTGACGGGCAAGTATAACGATAGTGACCGGTTTTACCACAGTGATAACAAACAATGTATTCAGGTAAACTTACATACTTCCTATTCACTGGGTAGTCAGTATGCTTAGCCATAAAGCCTAGACCATTTTTATTCCTATTATGGTGTGTGTTCATCCACTTAAGTGCCGTTGAGGAACTGTTCCATTGCTTGTTCCTGGCTAGGTCTAACTCGGTCTCATTGAGTTTTTCAAGAAGCTGAGCATTCTCTATGGTCAAGTTCCCTATCTTTTGTTTCAGCTGAAGGCACTCTCTTTCCAGATCCTTCATTTTGTTGTTCACTACGTCAAGGTCGTGGCTTACTACTGCGGTCTATTCCTCTAACTCGACTTTTTCTTCTTTAAGGATGTCATTTGCAAACTCAACTACGCTAATGTCTCTTTTTAGCTCAGAACATGTGTCTTTTAACATGACATTTTCAGTATTTAAAGCATCATATTCATCCATTAGAGTAGTAAGTAATTCCTCAAGCTTAAACTTACTCAGTCTACGTACCTTTCCTTTAAGTTCAGCAAGGCTGTCCATAGGTTCATTCTCAGATTCTGAGTCACTTCTGGCCATCAGTGCCAGTTCAACCTCTTCTTCATCTGAGTTCTCATCCTCTTCAGTTGTTTCTCCCCATGCCGCTAACATTGCACGTGAGAACCGCTTGGCAGCCTTGTTTGGGAACTGTTTCCTGCCTTGATTTCGAAACTGTTCCTGAGGTTGTTCCTCTTTTAGCAGGGGACAGTTCTTGACAAAGTGATCACGCTTACCACATTTGAAACATCCCGGGAACTGTTCCTTGTCACTGTTCTTGGTTTTGACAGGATTTTTCTTTTTCGACAGCTCCTTGGATTTTCTGAAGAATTTTTTGAATTTCTGAGTTATTAGGTCCATATCTTCTTCATCCATGTCTGAGTTGTCTTCTTCTAAGGCTTTTAAAGCCAACCCTCTATCTCTCTTGTTTTCTTCCTTTTGCTGTGAGCTCCTTCTGAGTTCATAGGTTTGAAGATTCCCTATGAGCTCATCAAGAGAGATACTTTTCATATCTTTGGCTTCCTGTATTGCGGTCACTTTAGCTTCCCAAGTCTGTGGTAGGAATCTCATAATCTTCCTTACAAGCTCCTCGGTAGTGAAAGCTTTGCCCAAGGATTTGAGCTCATTGGTAATATGGGTGAATCTAGTGTACATCTCCATAATTGATTCTTTGTCACCCATTTCAAACAACTCATACTTCCGCATGAGTAGCTCAATCCTCGATTGCTTCACTTGGCTTGTTCCTTCATGAGCTATCTCCAATGCGTCCCAAATTTGCTTGGCAGTTTCACACTCACAGATGCGTGAGTATTCATCAGGTCCAAGGCCAAAGTACAACAGTTTTTTGGCCTTGGCATTTTTCTCCATTTTCTTGAAGTCTTCAGCATTGAATTCGTCAGGTGTTTTGGGAACAGTTTCTCCCTTTTCATTAGCCTTTGTGGGAACAAGCGCACCTCCTTTGATAATCAACCACAGCTCATAGTCATCCGCTTGAATATAATTTTCCATGCGGTTATTCCACCAGCTATAGTGTTGCCCATTGAAATACGGAGGTCGAGTCACTGATTGACCTTCAAGCATGCCTTGTGGAGTACTCATTTTTCGGATCTCTCAAGAGGTTAGTTTTTGTGATTGAGAACCTGCTCTGATACCACTTGTTGTATTTATGAGGTTACTCACACAAGAGGGGGGGTGAATTGTGTGTGACAAATTTTTGCACTTTTGAAAACACTCGTGGAGAACAGTTTCTAAACAACGTATGGTTAGCAGGGAACTGTTCCTGCCAAGCTTTCGCAATGTGTTCGGGGTAAGAATGAATGCAAAAATAAGAATGAAGACACAAGATTTTTACGTGGAAAACCACCTCTAGCCCATCTGAGGTGGGAAAACCACGACCTACCTCTGTAGGATTTTCACAAAAATTCTACTAACGGGCTGAACACGTTACAAAAGTAACCCCACGTTACAACTTGCAACAACACGTGATTGTCTACCCTAGACAATCACCCCACGTCCTTAGTTACCTTAAACTTAGGACAACTCTATTCGTTTATACAAACAAAACGAAGACACCTTACTTAGCAACTTCTAATAAAGCAAGTGTAAAGTACAATGAAGCGCCTAGTATGCCAATGAGGAAGACTCAATTTTTGCTCTCTTTTACAGGTTTTTCACTCTGAAAATTTGGCTCAGTACAACTCACACAATCTGAAAAACCACATCTAAAAACGTTGGCAAAAACTCCTTTTTATAGCTTGAAACAAAATGGCTAGATGAGAGTTTTTGTGGCTGCGCTTCTTTCACTACTAACGTGAAACAAAAGCCACATATTCCAGCAGCCAACGTCCAGCATTTTCACAGTCTTAGGACTTTGCTAAAAATAGGAGAAAGAAGATAAAATTTGACTTAGTGAAATCTTATCCAAATCTTATCCCAAAAATTAGAGATTTTAAGTTTGAAAATCTGTTGGGTTGCAGTTGAAAAATACTTTATCAAGTAGCAAAAAATTATCAGCCCAAAAATAAAAAGAATCGTAAAATCTTTTGCCAGACGTTTGCTGAGAACACTCAGGGTGCTTTACCAGGAACTGTTCCCAGTCAGGATCAGGACCTGTTCCCAGAGTGTCAAAAAGATTTTTCAAAAGCGAACATGAAATTGGGATCCTCTCACTGGCATATTAACAGAGGGTCTAATAAAGAAAAGATTCTACCAAACCCATGACTTCTTGTTGATGTAGCAGATGACTTGTAATTTCAGCAAACTTGATACTGCTAAGAACTGTTCCTGAAGATTGTTCCTGAAACTTCATGTTGTTCTTGGACTTGAAGCATTGCTGATAGAAACTGTTTCTGGAACTTCAACTGATCGTACAAGCTCTGTTCTTAATCACTGTTCTCAACCAACTTTATTAACCAAGCATAGCACAAATTCAAGTATATTATAAGGACTAATACATTTGGACTAACACATTTGTGTTTGACATGATCAAAACCTTACACAAGGAAAGGGTCAACAAGGTGGTTCAAGGACATTGTGCTCCTTCTCTAGATCCGTCGGTGGAAAGCGCAAATGGAAAGAAGCCAAGTCATCCATTACGTTCAGTATCCTGAATGGCAGAAGGTGAGGATCACAAGTGGAACGTGGATAAGTGTAGCCAACTACCTCTTGAGGCTATGTTAGTCGTCGCTTGAATGTATCATTAACTTGTAAGATTGTGCTCTAGGCACTCAAAGTTTCTCAATTTCGTTGTGTTAGCTCTATGATTTTAACTCACAACTTATCTGTGCAATTTGGTATTAATGCAATAATATTTCCTTCCATTCCCAAAAAAAGTTTGCTGTTTGCGCAATATTTCCTGGTGCTTCCGCTTCTTGACTAAAAACATTTCACTTGTGCACCACACATGATATTTTTTATTGACTTGTATCAATTTTATTTGCTTGGAAATTGAGAGATATGAACTGTTCAAATGTTGAGAGGTAAGTCACTTACACAGGATTCTAAAGCAAGAATATAGAAATTAAGCAAACATGCCATTTTATTCTACGGCATTTCATTACATTCATAGTAAAAAAGTGCCCCTTGGGGGGCGTTTCCTGACTTTAAACACAGTGCATAACAGTATCTAACAACAGTTTAGTTATGTAAGGTGTAAAAAAATCGACAAGTAACAACAAAATTAAGGTGTACAAGCAAGCCATATTGAAAAGTCAATTAACAGGAAGGCGTAATTGGCAAAGGGGCTCCATTCCACTTCTTAAGACATTCAAGGAGGGGATCAATGATCTTCCCTTGGCACATTGCCTCGAACACCTTGTCACACTCTTCTCCGGGGGACCCAACCTTCTCTCCAGTGAGCAACCCGGTTCTGAGCTCCTCCCTTACAAACTTGTACAACGGGTAAGACCTGCACTCCTTGATCCTGTTAGGGATGGCCGCTTTCCCACTGTCAAAGGCAGCTCTGACAGCCTTCACCTCCTCGGGCAACAGGGCCTTAAGTTCAGCCTCAAATGCCCCGATCTTCTGAAAGATCGAGGTGTCCATATTCTTCTCGTTTTGGCCGTTAGCCAGTGCCTGATCAACCAGGACATGTCTAAGGTTCTGCATCAGAGGGTAAGTCAGACTGCAGGGGTCATCGGCATAAGCAAAAACATGCTCTCTGTCAACAACTCTGAGAACCTCCAGCTCACAGAACCGCCCTGGGTGAAGCTCGAAGTTGGCTCCTGTGCTGAGGACCCTCTTGCACACTTGGCTGACAGTCTTCTTCACTGCGCTTTTTAGGTTTTCCTCCAAGTGCCTTAAATCAACTGCCTGGCATAATGCTACCAGAAAAGTCGACGACATAAGTTTCAAGATTTCAACCGCCTCAGCTGTTTTTCTAGCTGAGATGAGACCAAGTGAGTTGACGTCCTGGTTGTGCTGCTCAGCACTTTGGACGTGGTTTGTCACTGGGTTTCCTAGAAATTGTAGCTCAGAGCAGTAGGACGCCATGGCGATCTCTGCTCCCTTGAACCCGTAGTCTAGGCTGGGGTCTCTGCTTGCTGTCAAGTTTGAGGGAAGTCCATTGCTGTAGAAGTCATTAACAAGCTCTGAGAATTGGGCAAACATGAGCTTGCCAATAGCTGCAATAGCTAGTCTTGCATTGTCCATTGACACACCAATTGGAGTCCCCTGGAAGTTCCCACCATGGAGGGCCTTGTTTCGAGCCACATCAATCAATGGGTTGTCATTGACAGAGTTGATCTCTCGCTCTATGGACTTGGTGGCGGACCTGATCACCTCAATTTGGGGTCCGAGCCACTGGGGGGAGGTCCGAAGGGCATAACGGTCCTGCTTGGGCTTCTGTAATGGGTCTAGCTCGTGCAATGCCTTCGCCACCTTCATGTATGAGCTCCCATCTAAAATGTGCTCCATTATAGCTGCAGCCTCAATCTGACCTGGGTGGTGCTTGAGTTTGTGGGTCAAGTGGTCCGTGAACTCAGGCTTGCCGTTCATAACCTCTGCAAAAATGGCCGAAAGAACCTCAGCCAAGACAGCTTGAATGTTGGCTTCAAAGAGCACAATGGAGGCCATGCCAGACCCAACTGCAGTCCCATTCACCAAGGCCAGGCCCTCCTTGGGCTGGAGCTCGAAGAAGGGGGAAGTGATTTGTGCGGACTTGAAGGCCTGTTCGGCATTGAGAACCTCCCCATTGGGCCCAATGGCCTTGGAATTGGGCCTGCCAATCAGTAGGCCAGCAATGTAGGAGAGGGGCACCAGGTCTCCTGACGCGGTGATTGTCCCACGCAGGGGAAGGCATGGGGTGATGTTGTTGTTAAGGAGTTTGGTTATGGCTTCCAGAACCACAAAGCGGATGCCCGAGTAGCCCTGGAGGAGGGTGTTGATCCTCACTAACATGGCTGCCCTTGTTGCTGTGTGCGGCAATGTGTGCTCTGATTCTGCTCGCTTGCCGAATATTCCAGCGTTCAAGAATCTGTGGACATGTTAAACATAATAGTGGTCAAATATTTGAAACTTTTTTTTATTCATGAATTGAATGATAAAAATGACTACGTTATTAACAATCTTTATGTATTATCAAATATTTAATTAGAGATTTTGTCATCTTTGTGAATAGATAGAAAATACACGTTCACATAACTGTTCATAAAATGATTGCTCTCAACGAAATAATTACGCGAAATATCTAATGTAATTTAACAATATTTCACACAGCTGGCGTCAAATAAATGCAGGTTTGTCCAAGTTCTTGGGAAAATAATGGGATGGCGCTTTCAAACGTGCAGAGGGAAAGGCCAATGGGATACATCAGCTACACTGAGCTTAATTCATTGCTTTTCGTGAATAGATTTCGTGATATTTTAAATCCAATGAGTGATCAACCTACCATACTTTTTCTTTTTTTCTGTCCTTTTGGCTTCACACTATTTAGACTTGATAAAATTGACCCAAGACTCGAAATTCAAGCCGAACGACCCGAATCAATACCCGAATGGACACCCGAAGTAAACCGATTCAAAACCGAACAAAACCTGAATTGTAGCATGACCTGAAATAACCGACACCCGAAATGACCCGACCCAATTCAAACCTGACCCATAGTGACCCGACCCGAAGTGAGCCGAAAATGGACAACCTGAACCCGACTTGAACCGTACCCGATTTAAAACCGATCTGATTCTTACCCGACTCAAGTTTACTCAAATAAGTAGTAACTTTTTTTTGGGGTTTTAGTCTATCTCTTTTAGGGGGAATTTTGAATTTTTCAAACTCAATTAATTGAGTTTAGGTGGGAAAAGAAAAACAACTTACGAGAGAATTTTTACAAATGAAATCAATTAAAAACTTAAGAGGAAAAAATAAAATAGTTGATAGTTTTAAGTTTTCAATTTGATAGATATGTAGTAAAAATATAAGAGAAAAATTATTTTGTCACAATAGAAATTAAAAAAAGATAAGTATAATTAACAATTTATTAAACTTATTAGGATCTAGCAATCTTATTTTACTATTTGATTCACTTAATGAATTAATGCAATGCACGCTATAATTATAAATTTATAATATCATTATGTGACTATTGTCAAAAATTCCGCACAACTTAGCCACGATTTTAAATCATCTTCATAACATGTTTAATTCTACAAAATCATATTCAAGTATGTATCATTGCATATGATCTCATACTAATGTAACTCATTTGAATTTTGGACAATTAAATTCCGAATCTCGAGTTTCAATAATGGGCATTCACAATCACATAAATGTAATGTTGATTGACACATACTCATATATTGTCGTTTCTTTTTAGTTTTGACTCATGGAGCAAGTGCAAATCAAATTATTAATCTCACAAAGACCAATCTTTGAATGTTGATGCATGATCACTTAACGAGCTATTAAAGAACATTGATTCGATTACTAAAAATATCGACTTGAAGTAACCTATTTCTATTTACCAAATATGATAAACATGAAGTTATAAACCAACACCGAGATCTAAATAAAATTTTCGTTATTTTCTTTCTTTTTTTTTTCATTTTTCAAGGTACATTTTGGTATTGGGATTCACAAATGAGACCATTGACAAATGATTTGCGTTAGGTTGGTTTACTTATTTTGTCATCGCATAAACTCAATTGAGATAATTAAAACTTGACTTAACGGCACATAATCCTTTCTATAATTGCATGGCGCATTTGATATAGGGTTAGGGTTGAGTTGTACACTTATATTTGTAATTTACTAACTTTCTTAGTAAATTTAGAACTAAGCCTACATATATATATATATATATATATATGTATGTATGTATGTATGTATGTATGCATGTATGTATGTAGGTATAATCAATCAATCATTAACATATGAATTAAAAGGGAAATATAAAATAAATGAGTTTGTCTAGTTAAACGGTTTTTATCTTTTAAATGCAAGTTAAGAGTAAAGAACTAAAGATGGCTACATTGAAAGCATACAATAATTCGAAATTAACCCAATCTGATTTATACTTGATTCGATTTACACCTAACTCGATATTGACTCAAATATTGAATTGAATCCCACCCGACCCAAATTACACTTGACACATACCCGATTCGCATTGGGCTACTGTAGACAAACTGAAATAGACCCGACCCTAACTCCACCTGAATCAAACTCATATCGACGTGAACATGGTACCTGTAAGTGACCCGAACCCGGACTTCACCCAAAGCGAACCGAATCCAACGCGAACATGGTTGACCCGAAAGTGACCCAAACTCGAACTTCACCCGAGCCGAACCCGAACCAGAACCCGACCCGAACATAGTTGACTCGAAAGTAACCCGAATAGAACTAAAACCTGACATATACCCGACTCGAATGACCCATTTCCTAGTTTAACAGTACTCCACCAACCTCACCAATTCAGTCTGCCACCCACCTTACCAATTCAAGCTACCACTTTTCATTTTGTATGTGCAATTAACTTTTAGCTATCGAAATAAATATTATCCCTAATATATTAGTGGCTACCACCCGAACCCGACCCGAACATGGTTGACCCGAAAGTGACCCAAACATGAACTTCGCCCGAACCAAACCCGAACCCGAACCCGACCTGAACATAATTGACCCAAAAGTAACTTGAACCGAACTAAAACCTTACCTGTATCCGACCCGAATGACCCATTTACTAGGTCTAACAGTACTCCACCCACCTTACCAATTCTGGCGACCACCCACCTTACCAATTCAGGCTACCACTTTTCATTTTGTATGTGCAATCAACTTTTAGCTATCGAAATAAATATTATCCCTAATATATTAGTGACTAATGCTTTATTAATAAGGTATTAATGAAAATTATTAAAGGTTTAAAGTTATGTACATTTGATTCCTCCTTTTAAAATACAATTTTCAAAAGTTCAAACAAGACAAGAGACGTTGGTTTTGTTTTTATTTATTTTGAATATTAATTTATTTGTCTAGGAAAGTCTCAAATGATTCTATTAAGTGTAACATGAATTCAATCATCTTTCATTGCTGAAATTTAGTTACCCTTATCCCTGCAAAGTTTCAATGATAGCCAGGCAAGAAATTAAGTATGAACATCATCTCCAATTGTATTCATTAAGCACAAATATTTTTTATTTAGTAAACGTTGCGTAACTAATAACTTATTTTCTTTTGTGACTATTTTTAATCAAGTTAATTGATGTTTATTTTCCTGTATGAATTTGTAAATTACTAGCAAATGGGCTACTACTCATTATTGATAATGTTTAAGTTCATACCATTATAAAACTTAGGTTACATTTAATTCTACTTTTACTGTTCCTTTAGCAAAATAATACTATCTTTAACTTTTACAGACGACAAAGTCAATATCAAATGTGCATTCAATTAACCTACCATCTTTAAAAATTAAAACTAGTGAAAAAGTCAATTTTGTCGATAATTTTTTTAAAAAAAAGATAACTCAAGTACAACCTGAATTTGAGGTTTAGAATTTAAATAGATGCCGTTTTAATGTCGATGGATACAGTTAAAACCATTAGACCTAACCTTACTTGGTCTGAATGTTCCAATCAAGGTGTTACAACGACTTGCTATCTACCTCAACGTGAGATCTACTACTTGACAAAGAAAAGGCGGCCAATACATTTTCAGAACTTAACTAAGCAAATATAATTATATTTGATCCATAATCCACCTACCCATCTTATATCTGCCGGCGCTCGGCGCCATTATCTACCTTATTGTTATCCAAGGTAAACACATGGTTAGTCCGTCATCAGCATATGAAGGACAGCTAAGTTAATTCATCATTAACCCATAAAATACAGCTAATCTTCAACCAGATGCATGACATTTACAATTGCAACCTACCTGCCAGTGTTCTCCCACAAGAAGCTGTAAATATATCTATAAGACAGCTACTAGTAGCACCTGAGAAAAGGGACGTGCTAGTTAACTCGTCCCATCTCTCTCTATCTCACACACTTATTAAAACGGCACAACTTTAATTGTTTAGAGAATTTTGATGCGCTTTTGTGTCACCAAATTTATAGATTAATGTTATTATTTATATATGCTTCTATATTTTTCATGCCAATTTGATACGAATGAAAATATGATCAAAATCTTATAAAGCTAAAGATGATCCTATAATAATTAATCAAATCACTCACTGTGAACAACCTATCTTTACAAATTGTTGATATATCTTTACAAATTGTTGATTAGTAGATGACAGTTTTTTTAATGTAGGTATCCTTACAAATTGTTGATTGGTATATGACAATTTTGGTTTTCACAAGACATAAGACAAGCATTCATGGCGTGTCTTAGCTTAGCAAATACTTTTAATTAAGCAAAATGATAAATGTCTTACTACAAGACACTTTTTAAGTGTCTTCTTTTCACTTAAAATATATATTATCACATATTAAATTTGAAAAAAATGGTATGATTGAATAATGGAAGGACATCAAAACTTGTAAATTGTGTAAAATCATCATTTTATGCACAATCTTTCACATCTACAACAGCACACATATGATATGCCTTCGCAAATGGGGTTGACCCGGTTAGCATGTCAGTTTTTATTTATTAGCGTAACTGACGAATACTAAAGCTTTATAACTCACAATAAGTTGTAATTATTAAAAATTGATGATTTTAAATCATAAAACATATTAATTTGAGTTAAGACAAGACATTTAAGAGTGTCTTGCTGTAAGACACTTATCATCACCCTTTGATTAATTTCAATTTATCTGGTGTTTTGGCATTGACAAAGCGTGGGACTTATCAGTAAATTATTCCAACTTTGTGTTTAGATATGAATTGCACTCGTATGTTGTCCACTTATATATCATCACACATGTTTTTAGTGCTATTTTGTTGTTTCCTTTTCATGAATGAAGCATCACATACATAGGTTGTTCCCGGGAAATTACAACATAGATATTGTGATGTTTAAAAAAAAAAAAAAAAACTCATTTCTAAGTATTTTAAAATTTTTGTTATTGGTATGCTTCAAGACAGTTTTCTCATTTAGATGTATTTCAGATACTTTAGTTGAAAATTTCCTTTTTTTATAGTTTATTAAATACTGTCTAAATATAGTTACGTAGCACTTTATTTTTTTTTTAGTAATTTAACACATGTAGTGAAAAGGATGAGCGAATTTAAATAAACAATCCATACGTAATGTACTTTTATATATATATATATATATATATATATATATATAGATATATATCCCACATATGAAAGTATAAAACCGTTTTAAAATGGCAACTAAAAATTACATCATTGAAATCTTAGGAAAACTATACCTTCAACTGTCATACAACATTAATTAGCACCAAAAAGAATCATGTCAACATTAAACCAAAGAAAACCTTTCATACCTATTAAACCACTTTTTATTGCCAGTTTTATATCTTCCCAATATATCACAAAAGAAAAACAAATAGCTGTATCTATTGTATAACTGCTAGGAAGAGATGACAGGGTTTCTATTGATTACTTGACTCAGTTTGACAAAAAATAATCACCGAAAATGACCATCCATAAATAGCCACTTCCATAGTTCCATCTGTTGTATTAATGGGTTAGTTGCAGTGAATTTATTACCCCATCAATGTTCCATCAGTAGCCAACTTTCGTAGTTGCATACTGATAAGCATATAAGACGTAGACATTGGAGTATATGCAATGGTGATTCAGAATTTTAGATTATGAGTGGGAATCTAAACTCTCTATATCATTCCATAAGTCAATTTTTTTTTTCTCTTTTCTATATCCCATAAATCACCAACTTGAATCACCAAATAAAATAATATTTTATAGACCTCACCACTTACATATTATTGAATTTTAAACTTTTAAGGGCTGAGTTGCCAAGTAAAAAAAAAGAGAAAATGTGTGGGGGGCAGATCACAACAGTGGGCTGAACCATGGGGCAAGTGGAGCGAATCACTGATGTATGGTATTTTTTGGACCGTGAGCCAAATTTTTAGCTCGCGAGCCTTGCATTGCAGGTGCTCTTAAACATTCATTTAGTGGTAATAATATTATTGGTCCCAGAAAAAAGGAGAACTAATCTTAATTTGAGCGGCCCATAAATTAAGGAGGGGGGAGGAAGGCATAGCAGATGCGGTGTGTAATAATTCCATGCACAAGCGGACACAACTAATCATCAGGGCATCCTCATCTAGAGAGTTTCATTTTTTGGAACTCAGACTTGCCACGTCAATATGTGTTACACTTGTATTCCATTCAAATTTCCAGCCTCTAGAACTCGTTTCAGGATAATTAATTGTCATGGAGCCCATAATTTCAAACTTAATTTATTACCTTTTATTTTTTATGTTGCTTTTGTGTTTTAACTTTTGTAACGTATGTGAATGTTTTTTATTTTTCAAGAGTAAAGAATATTTATTTTATTGGCATAAAAATGTATAAATTGACTTTTGTACTTACCACAATTTTTGCTTCTTGACTTCCAAAGAGATTGAGCTACTACAAGGACAGATTTTCAGATTGAGAGATTTGGAGGAATTTTAAATTTTGATTTTTTGCAGCACAGCCTTCACATATTTATACAAAAAATAATCTTTCAAAAAAAAAAAAAAAACTCAAAATGTAGCTGTTTGGATGGGCAATGGATACATTTCCTCAAGTTCAGCTCTAGCCTGCACTGAAAACAAGGCCCAACGGCCTGCTCCACCATTTTTTTTTTGCCCGGCCTACACTTAAACGCTTCGTTCCCTTCACAAGAACCACGTAAAAGGCATCTTTACCGACGACAAAAAAAAAAATAAAAATTGAATCGCTGGGACGGAACTCACTACAGTTCCGCCCCCGTTTCACAAACAGCGTATCAGCCGTATCTCTTACTCTATACCTGATTCCCCGTTGTCACTCACTCAAGAGTTGTGTTACACATGCATTTTCAGTTTTTCACATTATATTTTAATTTTAATTATTATGTGGTGTGGTCTAATTTTTCATTAAATTTTTTATATTTAATTTCTTCTTTTCCCTTCAAAAAGTAAAATTTTCATTTCACACTGGCTTTCTCCTCCGATATTTAAAAAATCATAGAAAATATAATATTATTGGAAAATAAATTTTCATCTAATAATCACTTATAGGAGCTAATAATTAAAAAAAAGATTTCATTTTTTTTAAGTTTGTAGACAAGAATTTGAATTTTATATTGTAGTAAATCAAAAGGTTGAAACTATTTTTAAAAATACAAATGTTCACAATTTTATTCTTGTTCAATAATCTCCTCAAAAATTTGTAATTTTCTTTTCCAAAAGCCATTATTGCTATATGTCAGCACATTTACATCATTATTCAATTATTCAATGTATTTTTTACATAGTGTATTTTTTTTACAAAGACATCTATTAAGATTGTATACTCCAAACTCAGCTTCATTTTTTCTTAATTAAGAGTGTTTATAATGTAGCGTTTCTACAACTGCATTAAGAATGTGACTTAATTCGCCTAATGTGTTTGCATCCCTAGCACTGGTGCCAACTACTTTTAGTTTATATCTAACGATAAATTGATATACGTAGAGGATGAGGGTCAAGTGACATTTTTATATTGAACCTATAATCTCCGATCCTAACCCGTAGATAGAGTCTGATTAATTTAGTTGTGCCCCAAAACCCAGGCGAGGAGCGAAACATATGGATCTCACACTCTTTGCACGTTTTAATCTTTAAAGCACATTACGCATAAACATAATCATCCAAAAACTAAAAGAGAAAAAAAAAAACAGAAAAGACAGAAAAAGAAAATATCCAGAAGAAAAAAGTTGAATGTTGGTCACCCACATCAAACAATCAAGCATATCATTTAAAGAAAACCATATGTTGAAAATGAATCAAGATAATATGATATAGATCGAGTTAGGTTACCTAATGAGCTCCCTTTGAAGGGCACCACCCTGTTTGGTTCTCCTGTGAGAAGTGGCTCCGAAGCCAGTAGTGACTCCATAGCTGTCGGTCCCTTTGTCCATGCCGTCCATGACCCAATCACTGCTGGCCTTGACGGCGGCCCGGGTGGACTCATCTAGCTCCACGGCCAACGACCCACCAGAAGCTCTGGCCACTGCAGCCACCTGAGCCACTGTGAGGGTCGCCCCACCAAGGCGGACTGCGGGCTTCCGGTACTCCTCCACCATCCTCTTCACCTCATCCAGGTGGCTCCCCTTCACGGCCTCGGCTGCCGCGCCCCAGTTTAATGGGTCGGTGTTCTTGGGCCGGTCCATGCATAGGCCCAAATCTGACGACCCGTTTTGGTACTTGTGGTTGTGGTTGTGGTTGTGGTTCTCCATGAATACGAAATGGAAATGGGTTTTTATTTTTCTCTTTCTTTTTTGGGGGTTGGGACGTTAGAGTTAGAGAGAGAAGGGGCTGGTCACTGGCGGGGGAGGATGCAAGAGAAGAAAGAGAGGGTGCTTTGGAGAGAAAGTGGTGCTTGGGCTTTAAATAGCGTTGGGGAGTGGGGGTAGGGGAGACTGACAATGCGTTGGGTGTGGTAGGTGAGGGGAGTGGTGGGCCGACTGAACACAACAATCGCCTAATTAAGAACCTCCTTATCTTTCTTTTTCTTTTCTTTTTTTTAAATTCTTTTGTATGTTACAAATAAAGCGTCTCGCACGTTGATTGGTCAGATAGATGATCCGACGGTGGATGTGCATGGGGTTCTGCAACTCGGCAAATCGATAATATCTAATCTAGAATGGGAGGCAGCACATGGTAAACTTGGTTTTTACCTAAACTTTTCAAAGAATCGAAGTTCGATCAATTTTTCACCAAAGCTTTTCAAAAAATTGCAGTATATTATTTACTTCTTTTCATGAAAGAAACACCACATGATTTTGTGATAAAATAGTACTCATTTTAATTTAAATGTATATCTTATTTATTGTAATAGACATTCAAATGTTAATTCCCATCATTGAAATTGAATCACTATGAAATTTCTTGGTCAAATTAAATAAATTACATTTTTCGGTAACTTTTAAAAAAAAAATTACAATATGTTAGACATTTGTTTTTCTTGATATGAGCAACATATTATGAAGTGACATAATATATATATATATATATATATATATATATATATATATA
>JACYFF010031952.1:49569065-49604107 GCA_017589665.1 Selenicereus undatus
GTGGTGGAAGCATAACTGCTAATCTCTTCATTTTCCCTCATCGTGTGGCTGAGGTTGGGTTTTCTTATAAATAGGGCCATTTTCGCAATAGAAAGACAATCATTCCATCTCCATACTCCTTTCCACTCTACTTAGATTAGAGGTAGGGAAAGTTGAAGGTGAAGATTGCAAGGTTTCCGGATCGGGTTTGCAACGATGTTTCAAGCGAGAATCGGCTGAGGAATTGCTCTCCCTTCTCTTCTGTTTTCTCTTTATGCTTTTATGCTTTTAGATTATTGTTGATTTTTATGTTAAGCTTAGGATTAACAATCTTGGAATTGAGCTGAGTTGTTGTGGTTGAACCAATTCTTGATTTGATCTAAAAGTGCTTTGGATTTGTTGGGTTTATTCTATAGAATCTTAGATGTTGATTTGTGTGTAGGAAACTTGATCAATTTCTTGCTTGTTTTAGACATTTAGTGAAAAACTGAAAGGTGACCCTAGAATGTTGGAAAACTAAGATTCGACTTAAGTGTGTGTGATCTTGAGAAAGACTCACCGTTTAATAAACCCCTAAATTTGATAATTGCTTTCTTAATGATCTTAGATTAATCAAAAACCCTTGAGAAATAGTATTTGATTGGATTTAAGAATTTTATTTCGTCTTGAAAATAATTCGATTATCGGTTTTGGAATTACCAATCTAAAGAAGAAGAGCTTAATTAATTGTTGAGTTGAAAAATTGCTTGGTTCGATTAAAGTCCTTGATTGATTATCCATTAGATTAGATACCTAATAGTTTCACCTAGTCTATGTGGGATCGACCTTGATTAGCTATAACGTCATCGTGAGCTTGCGGGCCTATCAAGTTTTTCGCGCCGTTACTCGGGACGAGCGTCGAATATTGGGTTTTTCCCTGATAGGTTTGACTAAGCATTTTGTTTTTCTTTGAAATTGAGGATTAAAAAAATAAAAGAAAATAAAATTTAAGAAACAATAATGGCAATTTTCTATTTCCCCCAATTCGAGCTTGAGCTATTTTGGAGGTATTTTAAGCGTTTAAATGCTTTTCTTACTCAATGTGGTTATCGTATTGGTAAATGAAAAATTTTAGACATTGTTGATGAAGGTGTGAATAGTAAAACCCAAACTCTTTTAGAATTTTGGGGTTTTCATGCTAAAAATGTTGATGATGGATGGTATTTGCCTGAGTGGATTACTTGAGATTCATTTGAATTTGAGAAGGCTAGTTGTATTTCTAGATATTCATTTCCAGATCCTTGCGCATTCTATTCTAGATCTTATTATGCTGCGTTTTGGTGTGATTTCTGTAATTCTTCTGACCATGATATAAATTCGTGTCCTTATTATGCATGCTATGCAACTTGACTTTGTATCACCCTAGGACAATACTGATGTTGTCCTGACCTTACCTAATTCATCCTGTTCTTTAGCTTAGTGCATGGGGCTTGAGGTAGGTGAGCCTTTTAGGGTGTTGCTAGGTCTAGTGTCATTGATGCATGTTTTGGGTTAGAAGATACTTTTGATGAGGTGCATGATCTACATAAGACTCATTTTGAGGGGTTATGCAATGTGTTTATGCATGAGGAGTCTCCTAGCCTTGGTTTTGATAATATTGCTCTCCTTAATCCCCTTCATCATTCCCATGTTTCGCTTACATATTTACAACCCTCTCCTTCTCCTGAGTATTATATCGATGTGCCCATGGATAATCCTATGATTTGTGATGCTAATGATGATTTGGGCTATGAGGATAACATGTTTAGTATGCTTGGTGGAAATGTTGATGATTATGTGTCCCTAGGCTACTTAAGAGGGTATGATCCCTCCATTGACCCTTATTGTGTATGCCTAGGAGACTTACCTAAGAAAATCACATGGACTACATTCTTTAACCATTCCTATGATTTTTCTATGGGTTTTGATAAGGTTAAGAGGATACTTGTTGTCTTTAGTGTGATTTTGGTTATTGCCTCTTACCTTTTATTTACTAAATTGTGGTCCCAGGAGTTTGATAAGCTCCATATTGCATATTCCTAGCGGACAAGCCTAGAAAAATCATGTGCAACACTTTCTTTGCTTTCTCTTTTAATTTTTCTATGGTTTTAGCTTTGTTGAAGAGAGCACTAACTTTCTTTGCTGTGACTATTTTTCATGCTCTCTTATTGCCATGCTTGGAAACTCTATGTTGAGGCGTTTGACAAGCTTCTGTATGCCTTAATGATCTCTGATTTAAAGGGGTGAGTCTTGACATCGTGATGGAGTTGCTGATGCTCCATGTGCCCCGGTTATTAAGAGGCCACATAGCTTAGGTGCACTGTACACCTAACTTAGTGGGATCGTTATATTTTGTTTTCCTTTCCCTTCTCTTACTTTCTTTCCTTTGCATAATAATGCTTTATCTAAGTATGGGGGAAGGGTAGTTTCTATGTTTTCTATTTCGATTATTAGTTTGCATACTTTTTCTAGCATATAGTTTTAGGTTTCTTTTTGTTTGGATTGGTGATTTGCATTTAGTTGATTTTTAGATTGCATATAGTGTTGCATGGAGCGATGGTGGATTGGTTTGAGATTCCCTCCAATGACGATTCTTTAGGCAAAATAGCTTTCATGAGTTTGAGTAGCCTTTGATGTGAAATTCCTTTTGATGCTAAAATTTGTGAAGGTTTTGCAAATATTTCTTATTTTGACCCTTGTCTTGATTGAGAACTATGTTACCCCCTAGAGTTATTAGCGCTAATGTTGGTACATGGAGTCATTTTATGAGCTTAATTGAGACTTTGGTAGATATCCTGTGAGATTTCGAGCCTTATTTGGACTAATCATTATATTTAGTCTCATGTTTCTTTCATGTGTGGGACTCTTCCATGTTGCATCTCTTGAACTTGCCTAGACTCTTGTTCAAAATCACATTACCATGTGCATAGTTGATATGATAGAGGCATTTCTTTCTTCGGTCATTTTAGCGACATAGCCAAATAGCCTACCCTTGTATTACATATTTTTTCCCCTTTGCTAGCCCCTTTAAGCTTATATTCGTCTTTCTTGTGATCCCCTCATCTTAGCCCTTGGCCAAACACATATTCCTCCCTTTAAGCCAAGTCTATGGAGTGTCACTTCATGTTTGTAGTGGGTGGTTTTGGGGATAATTGAGTTTGAGGTGACTTTGGCATGTTGATTTGTTGAGGGATTAATGATATTGAGCATTTCGTGTTGGTTCCCTCTTATTTGGGTTGTATATGCACATATAAATTAGGTTGTGAGTTGATAATGAGTGATCCTATACTTTCAGTAATTGTAATTTTTATTTCATTGCACAAAAAAAGTTATGTTAAAGAAAAAGAAAAAAAAGGAAGATGAAGTCATCTTACGAGAAAAAAAAGCAAAGCAAAAAAAGAAGAAGAAAAAAAAGCGAAAAAAAAAACCTGAAAAAAAACCAACTGATTGGCATTGGATTTGTAAATAACTTGTGTTCCTTTCTTTGTCAACAAATTGCCTACTTGATTCGTGGGGTATGTTCATTGAGTTGTTGGACTTTGGAGTGTTAGTGATTTTCATGGTTTATTGGTGCCTTGTTGGTTGCTCCCTAGTCACTTGGCTAAGTAGCTCCACATTGTCCCAAATATATTTGTCCACTCCTTTCCTTTAACCCTTGTAGCCCACATTACAACCTGAATAAAGTCCTCTTGATTGTCTTGTGCACATTGCATTTTAGTGGTAGAGAATTTAAGAATCTTGTCAAGCATATGGTAGATTGCATCTTTGGAATGAGTTTTGAGTAAACATATGCTATAGTTTAAACACATGAGTGGGAGTGATTCATATTTCCCTAAAGTGAGGTTCTACCAGTTTGTTTGGCTCTATTCAATTCCTTGTGCTTGCATGACATGCTCTGTGGTTCTTTGGGATGATCAAGTTTGATATCGATGTTGTGGTCTTGTACTTTTTCAAAAGCCTTCTCGTTCTCCTAATTCTGACATGTTTTGCGCACTATTTGAGGTTGCCGTTGATTGGCATTCTTACTTGTGATATGCTATGGCTTGCCTACTTAAAGGAGGTTGTTATGTTTTTGAGTCATATAAGCATCTCCCCTTTTCGATTTTATTTAGTGTTTGCTTAAGGACAAGCAACAGTCTAAGCATGGGGGAGTTTGAAAAGTTCTTAAAGCGTATATCATTTTAGGGTCATTTTGCTGCATTTTTAGGGAAAATTATATGCTTTATGTGATAATTTATACTCCTTTTCCCGTTTTACACTTGGATATAGTTGTTTGATGATATTTGTAGGATTTTAGGCCATTTTGACCAAACATTTGACCCTCATTTAGATGTATTTTGACTCTCCACGGATGCTCCTAAGTTGCTATGCCCGTGGAAGAGAGGAAGAGTAGAAGAATGACGAGCCAACTAGCACCACGGTCTGCCCATGGTGGATGCATAACTGCTAATCTCTTTGTTTTCCCTTATTGTGTGGCTAAGGTTGATTGGGTTTTTCTACAAATAGGGCCATTTTCGCAGCAAAAAGACAATCATTCCATCTCCATACTCCTTTCCACTTTTCTTAGATTAGGACTTAGATGAGAGGAAGAGAAAGTTGAGGGTGAAGATTGCAAGGATTTCGAATTGGGTTTGCAACGACGGTTCAAGCGCACATTGGTTGAGCAATTCCTCTCCCTTCTCTTCTCTTTTCTCTTTATGCTTTTATGCTTTTAGATTATTATTGATTTTTATGTTAAGCTTTGGATTGCTAATCTTGGAATTGAGTTGAGTTTTTATGATTGAACCAATTCTTGATTTGATCTAAAAGTGCATTAGATTTGTTGGGTTTATTCTATTGAATCTTAGATGTTGATTTCCGAGTAGGAAACTTGATTAATTTCTTACTTGTTTTAGACATTTGGTGAAAAACTGAAAGGTGACACTAGAATGTTTGAAAACTAAGATTCGACTTAAGTGGGTGTGATCTTGAGAAAGACTCACCATTTAAGAAACCCCTAGATTTGATAATCGCATTATTAATAATATTATATTAATAAAAAACCCTTGAGAAATGGTAGTTGATTAGATTCAAGAATTTCATTCCGTCTTGAAATAGGGGTTTGATAATTCGATTATCGGTTTTGGAATTACCTATCTAAAGAAGAGGCGCTTGATTAATTTTTGAGTTGAAAAATTGCTTGGTTCGATTAAATTCCTTGATTGATTATCCATTAGATTAGATACTAGATTATTAGTTTCAATATCAAACTTGGATCCACTTAGCATATCTTGAGAGATTATAACCCAGTAGTTTCACTTAGTCTCTGTGGGATCGACCTTGATTACCTATAATGCCACCGTGGGCTTGCCGACCTATCATTGATATTTGCATACACTTAAGGGAAATTTTTCAAATGGTTTTGTTCAAATTAACACTTTTCAATTAATGACTCATCTTGCTTAAAGGTGTTGTTTTGGTCTGGAACAACTTTTAAGGGGGCCATTTCTTGTCTGCCCGTAAAGACTTAGCTGGCCTTAATGAACTCTTTGCAATATGGGGGAAAAGTCAGCTGAAGAAACAGTTGGGGTTTGATAGCTTGCGAAAGAAAACTCCCACAAAGGAGACTCACCAATTTTTTAAGCTTGTACACGTCGTTAATGGTGGAGGAAGAGGTGGGTGTGGGTGGGTTGTAAACTGAAGGTGGGGAAGGGAGCTTATGTTGGTGTATGAAAGACGTCATTTTTGTGAAGGATCGAAAAAGAGAGGGAAGGGGTTGAGGCAGGCGAGCACAGTGCATATTGTGTGGGTGGTGAGCTGCAGACTACTTCTTGTTTACATTGTACACAGGTAAGTGAGTCAATTTCAACTTCGAATTAGGAATGTGGAGATGGGGGGAATTGTACTATTGCTGTACTGTTGATGAAGGGTTAGGGTTTGGGTGATGAGGTTGGAGAGGTGGGGTTAGTGTATCGGTGGGTAGTTAGGGCTTGGATTAAATTGATGTATGCAATTGTTGTGTGCTTGTGGTGTTGAATGTATGATGTATGTGATCCAATAGTACTTGTTTGGTACGCATGTGCTCTGTGCTGGTTATCCCGAATATGTGTCTTGAATAACTCGGGATAACAATTACACTAGGGGTAGTTTGGTTCGGCTATTGATGTGAAATGGTTGTGGTAACCTAGTAAATGCGTATTGAATAATCTAGAAAGTATGAGTGGTTAACCTGGTAATATTTATTGACTAACTTGGGTTAACCGCTATAGAAGTTGTGGATGAACATGTTTGGAGTGATGGTCTCCACTAATGGATGTGTAGAATGCTTGTAATTGATGTGGACAGGTGTAGTTAAGTGGGTGAGGGTGTCTATCTTCATTTGCATTGGGTGACCCATAAATGCGTACTGAATAACCGAGGCTATAGTGGTGGATAACCTGGGTATGGGTGATGAATAACCTGGGTGACCTGTTGGGCGGGTAACAATGGCTAATGAACTCTTCATAGGACATACCTTGGGAAGACAGTATCATGTGCTGGTTTCAATGGCGACTTGAGTTGGATAATTTGTTGTAACCCATGTTAGTGGTGTATGTGAAGTTGTGATGAGATATGTTAGGGTGTAAAGGTGGTATATACCTAGTGTGTGAAATTGGTGCTGACAAGCATGTTTGTATATACAGGTGATTGTTAATGTACACCACAATGGAAGGACAAAATGCCGTTGGAGGAGGTGGTTGTGGCAGGGAGATGACGTTGTATATATATTGGGGAGGATTGTTAGAGGAAAATCAGGGGGGAAAGTTATGTTACCACGGGGGAGGAAAGAATGTGTGTGGGTGAATGAGAACATGGGTGTGCTTAAAGTGTTGTGATTAGTGGAGGAGGCAATGAGGGAGGTTATAAGGGTTGGCGAATGTGGTATAGTTTGAAGTGTAATCGATTGGAGTTGTTGCCATTAGGACGGGATGGTGATGTTAAGAAGTTGATGAAGAGGAATGATGAGTACGCTTACTTATATGTGGCAGGGAGTGAAGGTCCGTGTGTAGGACGGGTGCATCGGAATGAAACGTATAAAGGGCAGTTGAGGGGGGTGGCTATAGTGATCGTGGGAAGGGTGGAGCAACTGTCAATGCTGCTAGTGTTGTTGGCCATGGGGTGGACAGGGGAGTGGTTACAGACCACGTTGTAAGTTAAGAATCGTTGATGTGGACAAGCATGTGGGTGTGGGTTGTAATTTACAGTATTTACAAACAATGACAGATCATGTGTGAAATTTTTTGCAATCTGCAGGGATGCTGCGCAAGTTAATATAAAAGTAGGGGAGGATGTTGATGAGGCTGCGTTGTTGAGGAACGTACCAACGCGATAAGGAGTTGTGTATCATTCGAAATACCTAAAGACGAATCTGGTGATTCAAGCTCCGACTCTAATGACGATGAAGCAGGGGATGGTGTAGTGTGGGCAACATTGGGGGTGCAAGCCGAGGCGTACCAGAAGAGGATGTTGATATGGAAGAACGAAATCAAAGGAAATGGGCAGCCGTTTGCTTCTGCAAGTGAGGTGAAGATAAGTATTTGGAAGTATGCCATAGCAAACCGATTTGAATATAAGTATGTACGTAAATGTCGGTAATGAATTAATGTGAAGTACACTGCAGAAGGGTTTGGGTTTTACATTTGTGTGAGGGGCCACCTAAAAAGAGGTGGAATGTATGTGAAGGAGTTTGTAGCAGGGCACATGCATAGTGTGGGAGCTGAGTGCCAAATGGAGAAGTTAGGGAGAAGGCGAATGCGAGCGAGTTTCCCTGGGACTCTAATTGAAGGGAAGGTTCGATTAAGTGACAGTTACACACCCCCAGAGATATTAAAGGATTTGCAGCTAGAGATGGGAATGAAGGTATCATATATGCAGTGTTCGAGGGCCCGTGAGTATGTGCGATTGCTAGCAAATATAAGACTGGAGGACCATTATAAGCTATTACCCTAGATGTGTACATCTATTGTAAGGGCTAATCCTGATTCAAGAGCATTCTGTGAGCTGGAGGGATCCAGGTTCAAGCATATGTTTGTTGCATATGGTGCATCACTGAATGGTTTCATCCTTGGGTGTAGGAAGATATTGTTTGTTGATGGAGCTCATTTAAGTGGGCCATATGAGGAGACTATACTATCAGCTATTGCACTTGATGTGGATGACCACTTGTTTGACATTGCATATGCAGTTGTGTTTGCGGAGAACGTGGATGAGTGGTTTTGGTTTTTGACTGTACTACGTGAATGTCTGGGCAGAATGTAACCTGTGATCATGAGCTATAGGAATCCGGGGTTGCTTTCTGCGGTGCCGAGGGTGTTTGGGATTGAGAACCACAACTACTATTTACGGCACGTGCAGGAGAACTTTCTTACATACGCGGGGAAGTTAGGGATCCGAAGGGAGGCATCGAAGGACTTGTTAAAGGAGGTGTTCAATAGGATTCCGTATGCCCCAACGAGGGTTGAGTATGGAGTTGCAGTGGTGGAGTTGATGAAATACAAGCCGCAATTGGCAGCTTGGGTGGGGCATAATGAGCCTGAACGTTGGGCGCAATCAAAATTCACAAAGGAGAGGTGGGGTAGGTTGAATAACAATGCTGTGGAGAACTGGAACAACTGGATGTGTTCATTGCGGTGTATGTCAATCCCATGGTTTGTTAGTGGGCATATAAGAAGGCTCGGTTTGAAAGTTGAAAAGTGAAAGACGAAGCTCGAAAAGTGGAAGAATGGTGTAGGTGACAGGATTGAGATGAAGCAAATGTGAAGCTATTTAACATGGTGTGCCCCTCATGAACAATCGTAGCCTAGTGGTGAACCTAGCAGAAAGGATGTGTAGTAGCAAGTGGTGGCAGTTGAAGGGCTTGCCGTGTGCACATACAATGGCAGTCATTGACAAGCATAGGTTGTGGATGTATGATTATGTCAGCGATTGTTACAAGGCAGCCAGTCAGAATACCATATACATGAACAACATACATCCAATGGAGACACATTATTCAGCAACCGTGGATAACGCCACAGGTCTAGTTGTAGGTGGGGAAGCATTGGATGACGGATATAACCAAAGAATCCTTTCGCTAATAAACCCATGTCCGCAAGGCAGACCACGAAAGAGGTGAATTGAATCTCAAAGGCAAGGCGTCCAACTCAGGAGGTGCTCAAAATGCAGAGAGGTTGGACACTACCAAAACACGTGCAGGAATCTCCAGGTTGATTTCAATGCAGATGAGACTATTGTTGTTGTACCTGTGAAGAATTTATTTGAAGGCAAGTACGTACAGGAGGCATAACATGAAGGTAACATGTCATTTCCTTAGGAATTCCCCGGGATAGTTGTCCCACTAATGTCGGTTGCCAACCTAATTCCCCGCCTTCTGTCGGTTAATCTACATAAGTAGCAATCCTAACTATTTATTTTGGAACGTCATGTGGTGGTACAAGTGTTTGTGTTTTTGTTGCAGTTGGGCCGCTGTGTAATGACATGATCATATGAATGCAGTCGGGAATGTATCAGGTTCACTTCCAATGCATACTGAGCAGTGTAAATACATATGTGGGTTGTGAACCTAATCGTTTGCTTGTTGGAAGTTCATGTACATAAGCAGCAACCTCTCATGTTTAATTTACAACACCTGCGTACGCTGCTTCTATTTTTTTTTTCGGTTACTTGGGGGCTTTGTATTGACATGATCATATGAATATCTCAGCAATGTATCTTGTTAAGAAGGGTATGCATACTGGCCAGTGTAAATACCTATCCAACGTTATCTATGCGAAGTGATGGGTGTGCACTGCTGTGGTTGGATTGGTGGGAGGGCAATTAATGTGGTCAGTGGGTGTGTGAAGTTGTACAAACGTAGGTGGGGAAAGTGGGTGGAAGAAATGAATTAAGTGGAGTGCTCTGAGTGCACATTAAATAAAGGGGCAGTACAGGGGACTTCTGAAGAGAACCCCGAGTTAGTGTCGGGAGATTTGCTTCCAACAACCAAACCGTGCGACCAAACATCTACCAACTAATGGGATGGAGGACCCACATCCCACTAAACGGAAGTCACCTGCCATGATGGTGGGAGTGATCATAACAAATAATGGATATTGAGGCAGAAGTAAATTTCATTGCAAAGCAAGCACATAAAGATGTCCTCACCTGAAATAAAGTGATTAAAATTTGTCCATTAGGAGAAGGTGTTATTTAGTTAGTTGTGGGAAATTTGAAAATTTGATCATTAACGAGCAACTACAATGAATGTCATTTGTAAAGTACTTCCAACTAATTACACTTACAAAACATACATAGACATATTGCATCAGACTAATGCCACAGTTAACGGTAACTATAAGTACCAGTTCTCACTATGTCGGGGTAAATAGTCAAAATAGAACTTAATAACAAAAGCACCTAGGTAGGTAGGGGTGGTGAAGGTAGGTGAAATCGTTTATGACATGTACCTCTACATAAGCCCTTCATATCTCCCATTCCAACACCCACACTGACGACACACACAATATACGCAATCATTCCTAAACATTGTCTCAACTTAAGTATGGCTATCCCTGGTAGTTCTAATCAATCCTTACCAACCCTTGGGTGGGTTCAAGGGGGTCACTTCTGTCCCCTTGACAACATCTCCCTCCAAACCTTCATGGACTTCTCTGTGCGGTTATGGGATGATTTCAATCCATCTGAGCAGAAGAAGATACAAAACCTTCAATGTTTGCTGCCCTCTGGTCGGCTTAGCCCTGGAGAAGTACCTCTTGTCAGGGAGTTTGATCCAAACTAGGCACAGGAGTGGAAACAATAACTATTAGCAGATGGGTGTCGTTGCTTTTGTTTGGAGCATATTTACGAACAAGATGAAGTGCTCGAGGCATACGACATCGACCTAATGCTAGCCCCAGCATTCATTCCACAACTCCAAAGCCAAGTGACATCGGTTATGAACACCATCCATTACGGGGGCTGGATGGATGAATGTACTTGTTGGCCTTCCCACCTAGCCGAGAAGCAACAAAGTTGAACATTAAGCTGACCACCCTGAATGAGTTACACGGTGTCATGTATGAAGTATCGAATGTGACAACTACCAACCACTGGGGTTTCACCTCATGCGTACCACCGGTGACATGTCAGGACAAACACATTTACGTTTGGAACTGCAGGGGGCTTGTAAGAGCTTCCTTTCGACCACACCTATTTACTATGACATCTATTATGGAGTCATATGTGGTAGTACTTATAGACACACGTGTTGGCAGCCAGAACGTGCGAAGGGTCCTTGACGAGGCGCACGACCTCAACTACTACTACAGGGAGCCCCTTGGTTTTGTTGGCGGGGTCGTCATCTTCTAGGACAACTACAAAGTGGAAGTGTCTGGTTTTACTGGCCATGACATGGACATGTCTTGTATTGTTAAGGTACGTACCCCAGTCAACCATCTTACACTCGGTATGTAATTGTATCGTTTTAGTAAGATGATGCGCATATTTGCATCATAACTTCACAACCTTTGTTGTGCAGGGCTTATTCTAAGTACCAACATATGTGGACGTGGAAACCATCTCAACCGAATGCTTGGAGAATAGTACAACATGTCCACTATGATGAAGTGGACGGTGGTTTTCATTATCGTATGCACGTGCTCATAACTATGTTCGTCAGGGTAACTAAAGAACTTTTGCATGTCATGCTGGCACTAGGACATAACGTCAGTCCAACGTTGCCCTACAGGGCTTCTTTTTTCCCCAATGTACTAAACAACTTATGCAATCGATAATATATATCGTGTAAGGATTCAATTTACCGCGTTTTGATTTTGTGAATAGCCCACAAAATGGCTGGGATATCCCGGATATTCGCATTACAGTTTCCCAATCCATCCCTGGCCTGAACGTTCAGCCGCATTTCTTTTTGTGGCACACAACACATGTTCAGGACAAAGGTTTGTACATGGACCCCACTAAGGGTGACAAATATATATATGATAACAATTTGTCGGGAATGAAGGGGGTTTTGCGAGGGGTCGCATTATCGCAAGGGTAAATATGTATCCCAGGTTATGTGTCTCCTAAACGTGGGATATGGGCGGAGGTGGTTTATTGAAAAGTGTGCGTCAGCACAAATCATAGTTTCAACACTGTTGTGTTATGCGTCAAAGGGGGAAGGTGGGAAGTAAGTAATGATATGGTTGTGGAAATTACACTATATCTTATTGGGTGTGAACATAATACATGAGGATAAGGGAGTTCCACGTAGAACATCACTATTGTAACCTATCACCATAAATGAGGGGGAGGGTTTGTATTAAATTAGTAGACTATCTTGTTGGCAAGTGCAATTCAGTAGCCTTAAAGTGAACGGAATCTAATCACATCAATTCAATGCCATGTACTACTTTATTGATGGAGGGTTTAATGTAGTGGGTAGACATTGTAATATAAAGGTCGAATGGCAAGTACTCATGAAGGAGTAAACTAATTTGGGGCGATCAGGTACAAAGCATATATCATCTGCCACTGTGTCCACCGAACCAGTCAACCTGGGTTCCACAAGTGACAACTCAGAGTCAAATTTCACATGCGATTGCTGGGCAATGGAAACGTACACCTGCAACTGTGGACTCGATGCAGATATATTCGAAGGTGACGGTCAATATCGGCGACGGTATACCCGATGTCCAAAAATGGTAAGTCCTTAACCACATTTAACATACAGTTGTAATTTATTTGAACAAGTCCAACTCTCTCCACGCTAACGTACTCACTTTGTGCCTGTTGTCTTATGAGTGTCATTAGGTGCAGGATGAAGTCGCCGATGACTACTTTCATTTGATAGACTTGGACTTCCCGGAACGGGCGAAAGAGGTTATAGGCAACCTTGTATGTGAGCATGCGCTGGAGAGGGACTGGGTTCTAGATGACCGCAATGCCCAACTTTGGACTCGGGAAAACGACATGAGCATGGACGCTGAACAGAGGGCAGAAGTTGACACGCTTAGGAAGTTGCTTAGAGTTGCTGTCGCGGTAGTTGCAATCCTACTTGCGATCTGCATGCGTTGGATGTTGGCGTGAAGGGATCATGGGCGGTCCATGATCCCTACCTTTTGTGGGGATGGCCTTCGCATCTGCGGACCTGGGTTGTGTCTTTGGACTAAAGTCGTCACATGTGGGTTGTTTTTTTTGTTTTTTGCAATCGCGACGTGCCAGGCCATGTCTATGAAAAATATTCAGTTGTTGTTATGTCAATGTAAGTCGTGCCATCCCGATTGTTTTTTAGGAGCGCAACGTGAAAATCATGTGACATGTATAATATTTTGTTGTTGTTTTATCAAATGTAATCTTTTCATCTGGTACGTGGGACGTACGAAAAGTGTACATTATGTACGGTCCATGTATGAGAAGTTGCAAACTTGTCCTCAAAGTTATGAAATGTCAATTGCAATTATAGTGACTATGTCCAGTATGCACGTACATGGGTGGCTTATCCAACAAAAAAGCAATTGCAATTTGGTGGAAATTGAGAAGACCATTGCTTTTGGCCAAAATATGTGAATGTTAGTGCGCACTGGAAAGAGATTGAAGTGACTATGTGCGACCCACTTTTTTGGGAGGTCCCCACTTCATAATTGAAGTGGTGAAAGGTGATGTCAATCATAAAAGAGGGGGCCCGCCACTAATCATGATGGTGGGTTTGGCGGGATACCCACTCTTGTTTTAAAGGGAAATTGTCCCGCCCAAAATAATCTCCCATCATGAACTGACCAACTCTGGGTCAACCATATTTAAAGGTCACAGCCTCCCAAACCCCATTGAATGCAACAACATTCTCCCACAACACTTAAGCGTTCCACACAGAAGTTGGTATACCCAACCCATAGTAACCACATTAAAAACCCCAACCAACCTAGTCAGACATACTAACGTCAACGCCTTCGGAGAAAGACATTGAGTTCGGGAGATTTTGCGACTGTTGTAAGCTTGCTGACATCATCCCTGCTTAGGGCAACAGATATCGGAGGAACATAGTTTGCCATAAGTTAATCAATCCAGCCCACAAAATTCCGTACATTTGTTACTATTATGACGTCCACACATACGTTCCAAGTTGTACTTACATATGCGTTATTCATGTGATGTAGAGGAAGTGTAAGCACTTTCAGTGGGTGGATGATCACCTAACCAGGGATGACAAGATATCTGTGAGGAGCCTTCAAGCGGAGAACCGATCCTTGCGTGCTGATTTGTTGACTGCTACTGCTACTCTCTGCCGGTACATGGACACCGAAATGAGTGTCAAGCTACTCCTCCAAGACGGCATGAGATGTCAATTAATGTCGATGTGTATATGCGTCACTACATTTATCGCGTACGCGATGATATTCACAGGTGTCCTCATCTAATCTCATTTCCCGAGTTATGGGTTTGACTTTTTTGGGTTCGTTACTACTTCTACTGAGCCATTGGGGATATGTTCATATAGTAGTACTCCCCGGCTACAGTACCATATGTTTTGTGTCACATGCTGGAAGTTCACTGCAACACTGAAGCGCAAACTTCCAGTATGTGACAATTATTGTTCTCCATCAACTTCACCATCTTTTTGTACATCCACCTTATACAATGGTGTGTATGTGTGGGTATCTAGTACTCGCCCACCTGTAATGCTTGTGGATAGTTCCATGTAAGCATCCCCATATATTGTATTATTAGAAAATAGGTTATCTATTGGAATGCAATGGTGTGTATGTGTGGATATAACAATAATATGACCATTTAGGTTCAACAAATAAATATCCCAGAAAATGAAGGTCACGAACTTAGGTTGTGCATATAACGATAAGAGGACCACATAGGTGCAACATGTCACTAACCCAGATACTGAGGGTCACTCAGCCCGGTCGTGGATATAACCACCACATGATAATATAGGTGCAACATGTGCAGTTCCCCACAAAAATAACGTGAACAACCCGAGTTGTGGATATAACCATTAGAGGCCATAACGGGCAACATGTCTCCCACAATTGTCAAACCTCGGGTGTGTATAAATTTCACAACACCATACACAACAACATTTCAGTATCCCACTAAATGTAGGTCACTAACCCGGGTTGTCGATATAACCACCATAGGGTCATAGAGGTGCAACATGTGCAGTACCCCAAAAAGACGTCAATAACCCTAGTTGTGGATATAACCATCAGAGGGCCATAACGGGCAACATGTGGCCCACCATGTCACTAACCCCGGGTGTACAAAAAATTGAAATCACCATATACTGCAACATGTCAGTATCCCAGATAATAAATTTCAAGTACCCAGGTTGTGGATCTAACAATAACGACCATTGACGTGGAACATGTCAGCATCCCAGAAAATAAAGATCACTAACCCGGGTTGTGGATATAACCACATGAGGACCATATACGTGCAACATGTCAGTAACCCACATAATAAAGGTCACTAACTCGGGCTGTGGATGTAACCTAACAGGATCATTGAGGTGCATCAAATCAGCATCCCTACCGTTAGTAGCCTGTGTTTTCTGTCACATGTTGGAAGTTTATACACCCACAGAAGCGCTATAACTTCCACTATGTGCCAGCTGTTGTTCTGCATCAAGTTGACCTTGCTTTTGTACGTCGACATCGGAAAATGGTTTGTCTGCCTAGTAACTGCTGCCCCACCTCCCGTTCCATAAACGTAGCATGGTATATTGTACGTTTGTAAGCCATGTTATATAAACGCACTATTAACGTCAGTACCGGGTCCCCTATATTGATATCCCAAGATACACACCTAACTAACCCGGGATCTCCATAGGGCTAGTTCAGGATATGTTGTCCACGTCAACAACCCCCCATAACACGTACAGTGACGGACTTCTAAGCACATGATAATATCCCCAGCCCTTAATGTCTCTAACACAGGTTATCTATATGCGAAACACAGGAAACTACACTGCATTGCAAGCCCCTACGAAGTGCCTTTGATTGGATAAACAAAAAAATTTCCTAACCAAGTACACCTTAGAAGGTACTAATGTCATATGCTTTTGTCACATACAGTATGGGTGACGTGGGAACAGGAAATCTGAATACTCAGTTGGTATTGTGATGAGTCCACTTTGTCACCCATGCTCATATCCCGACGTAACCCGATCACTATCCTAAGTTCTCCATACATCAACTTCAGGCTATGATGCAGCACATCAATACCCCCCATACAGGCTTGGAGACTTACTGGAGCACATCATAATATCCCCATCCACGTTTCTCACTAACCTGAGTTAACCGTATGCGAAACACGTTATAATATGTTGCTGTATAATGCATGTAAATAACTGCATTGGATGGGTTAAATAAACACGTTCCCAAGTTAACCCTACAGCTACTGTGGTGCGACGCATTTCTCAAATAACTTATGGGTGACATTGGAACGCGACATGTACTTCACAAATTTGGTGTTGTGATGAGTCCAGTAAGTAACCCATCCTCCTATCCCGACATACATAGATCAATAACCTGTGTTATGGATATAACTAGAACAGGACGGTAAGGTTTATCATGTGAATATCCCAACAAAATAAGGTTACTATGGTTTTCCAAATAAGCATGTGAGGACGATGTGGCTGCACTGCTAACATCCGAACAAAAGTGGATATACCAACGAGGATATGCTGCAGGCTAGCAATATCCCAACAAGATGTTGTCCATAACTCGGGTGAAGGATACACCAACAACAGAGGATATGCTCTAGGTTGTCAATATCCCAACCAAATGAGGTCAATAACCACGGTAATTGATATACAAGCAATGGAGGATATGCTGTAGTTTCTCAATATCCCAACAACTTTGTAATAATATCCCAGGTTGTACATAAGCAACAAACACGCATAAATAATCCTAAATACTATGCAGGAATGTAACGTAAATAACAATAACCTAGTCTACGGAACTGACTAACTCGGGTTATATATACGTAGAAAACATAGGTATATGCGGCAGAACCAAATCCCCGTGCATGTCCAGTGGGTCAGTAACCTGGGATCTGAGCACAGCCACAGAACCCAACCATGTACAACAATTCGCAGTAGAATACATGCAAGTGAACCATGTGAAAAATATTGCACAATTAATTACAGACTAAGAACCAACCAATAAACTTTGTTAGTAACGGTACGCCACACAAACCCCCTGCCAATGCGTAAGGTGAGAAGCACTACAGGGAAGGTAAACCTGCAATTGACAAACAACCATGAACGAATTACGTGCCTGACTTTGGATATGTTATAAGATTGGATAAGTTGGAGACGAACCTCGTAGATGTTGCGGGAAATGAGCTACCCGACCCTGCAGAAGGCTCAACATGCACTTGTCCCTATAATGCGCAGCACAAGCTTGGTCGAAGTTGAACCCATACACGTTGAGGGACAACAAGTCCATAAAAGCCATAACAAACGCCCCGCAATCATGTCCACCGTCACAAGATGCCAACAGTAATGTTAATAACCTGGGTTAAATGACATCATGCACACACGATGTGGTGGTCATGGAAGTAGATTACACATACTTCCTTTGTTATGGGATTTAAGTGTGACGACATCCCACTGTCCTGCATCAGCATATGTGGTGGAGTGGAGGAACGTAAGCAGTAAAGCAATCCTCTTCACAAGTGCGAACATTGTCAACAACGCAAGCGAGATATTGCAACCCCCCGACTTACGTCGGTTCAAATCAAACACAAAGTTCAAGCACCAACCACAACACAAATAAATGACTTACCGCACTATACACAGGTTCCCGCCTGCTCTTCGCCGATGGACTGGGCAACGAATCGTACATGAGGAAGCAACGCTCGCATAAATCCGCAACAAGCAGCAACCAGTGACCATCACTTGTCTCCAACAGTGACATGAACACATACACTTAGCAGCATGTCGTAACATGTTCATTACAAAATTCCGTCAATGTGTTTGTAATTAAAATAGTTTGTCCTGTCTTACATAGTGTACATTCGACTGAGGGGCGGCTTTGAAACTATCCCATATGATGCTCGAGATACACGCCTTGTTGTGCAAGGTCACCTACGAAACCAATGCAAAAGAGTCAGTCATATTAGTTCAGACATTTGCAAATGAAGAAGACCAGTTTGGTATGATATCCACAGTTGCGGATTCATGCACTCGTGTGGTGCTTCAAAACCACCGACATCCAGGACAAGTTAGGGCAGGTCCGCTACCGTCTATGAAGGAGCTACGTGAACATATCTATCGTGAGGTTTCCAATGTAGTACTTCCCATACCTGTCCCCAACTCCCGCCTTTGGAACCACATTGATGAGGCCCCGTAACCAACTTGTAGGCACGAGCTTCGGCAGACATTCCTTCAGGTTCTCCTCCCTATTCGTCAATGTCAGCGTAATAGTCACTGTCCCACAAACAAAACTACAACCCCGCCTCCCACATACTTACCACTGTCTAGCATTAGGGTGTAGGCCCTTAAACCTACTCTTGACCTTGGTGACCAACTCTATGTCCGTTGCTGACAAGGGGGCAGAAATATACCCTGCTAAGACCTGCATAATACGCATTGGTGAGTGACACATTTGAAGGAGACAGAAAACCAAGTACATGTAGTCGAAGTTCATCATTACCTGCTTCGTTAACTTTAGCTTATTCAATTCCTCTACACTTGGCCCGATGTCTAACCCTTCCACTGAAAGCGACTGCACGTCAACAACAAATGGGTGTACGCTTCCCTCGCAGGGGTCATCGACGGCACGTAGCTTATCCACACCCGTCGTCCCTTCCTTCATCTCCTTCTGCGTCTTCCAAGCTCCTGACATACGAGTTGGGTCAATGAATGGGGCATCATGAACTGCGGTCGGTTTCCGACACCGAGGCTACCTCCTTATGCGGGTGACGATGTTGGAACTTTTTCCACCACCACCCTCCTCGCACCCCACATTGTCCACATCAGGACTCGTCCTCTCATTCTCTGCTGTTATGTGTGCATCCTCCTCAGGAGTAGTGGCCCTCTGTACAGACGAACCCAATGGGGGCTCGACACATGCCTTATCTTCAGTCGCTATGCTGTCTGATGCCATCGGCCATACATGTTGCACGGACTGCATCTTGGGATCAAGCGTTGCCTCATAATCCAACCCCCCCGGTCGCGCCAGTTGTACAACCATCCACATTTATTGCTGAAGATGCAGGTGTCGTGCTAACACGCTCCCTTGCAGCTGAATCACCTGCTACATACACCTCATCTACGCAAGGACCCGGACCAACTGTATTTGTTGCTTTCTCCTGAACATAAGGCTCGGGCGGTGCACTAGAATCCCCAACAACCGATTTCAGCTGCCGTTGTTCCCCTACAGGCTCCTGTACGCTGACCCTGCCTTCCTCGTAAGGCATGGCTACCGTATCAGCCGGTCATTCACCTACGTCTTCAACTGCAGCGGAGGATTATATATGCGGTTCACAACACTGGGGGGCATACCCTACATCATCACAGCCATCAAGAGGGGTAGCAGCGTCGACACTCCTCGTTGGCGTGTTCTGACCGTCAGAACTAGCCCCTAGGACGTAGACTGTTCTTGGGCAGTTTGTATCCTCTTCCCTACCTTAACCGCACTGGAATCATGCTCAGTTGCTTCCCCCAAATCATTTACTGGCCTTGCCTGAGACTCCAATCCACTCTCACTCTATACGTGTACCCCGACGTCACCTCCAGGTTGATGCCCTGTATCTTGGGCCTGACCGGGTGCCGTGCACATCTTCAACCTGGCCTCCAACTTGTTCGCACGACTCTGCTAGAATTTGAGCATTCTCAGTATATCTACATGCTTCCCTTTCTCAGCACGCAACTCCTCATGTTCCCACTCCAGACGCTCATCTTATGACAGCACACCTTACATTATACACCAAACAATTGTCAGCTTATACGCACATTATTCACCCATGTTCGGTGCACACCACCCAAACACAAACAGGGCACCACCCAAACACATACAGTTACACACATAGCTATCTGCAACCAATAATACCAACCTCTCCATCAAGGATGAGTCTCAGAACCCATATGTCTTCATGAAAGCTCTAACTGTGGGCACCAGCATCTCCTCCTCCTCGAGGGCGCAACACAGGGATCACCTACAATGCCAGCAAACTTAAGTCATAACGACGAAAAACAAATTTTTAAATTCTTCCGCCCCCAATCATTAACATGAACCAGTATCTACTGCGAACATTTGTCATACCTCAGAATCTTAGATTCCTTCTACCAGTTGGAACACATCATACCTTCCCCCACCAAACTTGCCAATCGAGGGAACCTGCCCTTGTCATGTATCACAAACCTTGTTGTGTGCTCATAGAGCCATACCTGCGCGAAGAAGGATAAAACATGAGAAACAGAATCAAAATTCAGCAACTTATTGATCGTACCTACATCAACCCTCATGAACTCTTACCTGAATAAGGAGGGAGAATCCATTCATATGCACATCTGAAATAGGCCCCTCCAGCTTCCGCTGCATCTCCTCTATAGCTTCAATGAGGATGCGCCACACGGCTTCGACCCACACATGTTCGCCCATTCTGCGAACGTCCTCCACGTACTTCTGCAAAGACCATGCAGCTTCATAAAGGGGTTCTCGGGAACATAACCCCACTCATCACCCTCCAAGCATACAGACTGAGCCACAACCCTAGCTTCTCTGACTCTTTGTTCGCGTCTAACAACTTCTTCATCACCTTTATGTAGTTCCTGAACACTGGCTTCTTCCTCCGCTTCTCGCTCTTTAGGTTGTCACTTTTCTCTGTTACATACTGTGCCATGTGCAGGCATACCACCCTCGCTAGCTCAGTTGTAGACAAATCATCCTCGCCAAGCTCCACTCTCTTGCCGGTCACCGACAAACCTGTGAATAGGGCAATGTCATAAACTGAGAAGGGCACGAGCCTCCTAGCAGGCATGAAGGCTTTCCTTCGCGGCACCCACGTCTTCACCAGTGCAGCTGTCTACTCCCTTTGCATGGAAAAAGGTCGATACTCTAGTATCGGCTTTAAAATCATCCCCTCAATTGCTTCCTTCTGGTACGACTCCAACGTCTTGTTGAATTTGCATATCTTCTCCAATGTACACCTTCCCCTCACACGAACTAGAACTACGCCCCTCAAACCCCTTCCCTCCTTATCAAACACAAACCCATCTCCAGTAGCCTTCTGCCTTCAGCGCCTACCCTCCATTGTGGGTTCCCTCCTCCTCTTCCGACTTTTCCCCTTCCCACTTCCCTCAGCACTATCAGCATGTACCTCTTCCGCATCGCCACCCTTATTACTAGAGCCTCCAACAGGTTCGAAGCTCTCCTCTACCATGGATACAGTGTCCTCCATACTGGTCCCTGTTTTCGAAGGCACATACTCACTCCCAATGACATTCCCCACTCCTTATCCATGACGGAACCTAGTTGAGGACCTCCACTACGTGACGATCTTGCCCCCGTCCTTACACCTGACCCCCTATCGTTTTTTCGGCACACCTCTTCATTATGAACCTACATGATACCATCACAATAAGTCATTCCAGCACCCTTAACGTCAAACCACACACACCCACATTGCATACAAGTAACATGTGCTTGACACAGAACAAGTCACACCCATTTTCAAGCCACACCATCAATACATATATCCTGGGTTACACACTTGCAATTTCAGGGTTACTCACCTGCAAAATCATAGTCCCCCATACACAGCCATTTTCGGAACACTTCAAAACCTACACCATCCTTTACATCCAGGGTTATAGCTTGGTAACTTTTGGGAAACCCTCATTACGCAAGACAATTCACATTACTAGTCTTCTAACTTGGGATATGCATATGCATTTACAAGGATACTAATGTGCAACAAACTAATTTCACATGTCTACTTACCCAGGGAGGGGGCTACATTTTCCACACAACTGACAACCCTAACCACTTATTCACCTGGGTTACATAAATACTACTTCTGGGACAATCATATTATGCATACTCTGTACATACCTACTGTTTACCCTGGGATACACAATTACATACTGCGGGTTACTAGTACTTAGCAAAATCAACCCATCTATTTAGTGTTCTCCATGGGGGATACAACTTTCACTTACAACACATTGGGAACATAATTCACACACGTTTTCAGGGTTCACCATTGGATATACGATTGCATTTGCTGGCATACTCACATTACCAACATTATTTACTCTTTAACCTGGGATATCCAAGGTTAAACAATGGGATACTACTAATTTCAACAATCATTTCACATACGTATTTAGGGTTTACCCGGGGATATATAATTGTATCTACTGGGTTACTACTACATAGGGAACTCAATTCCCATATCTATTTAGTGTTTACTGTGGGACTTACATTTGTCATTCATGGGATACATTTACAAACACAACTCACATACCCACATTTAACCCTGACATTACACGAATGCAGTTTTTGGGATACTCGCTTATCAGGAACAATTCACATCCACCATACTACTGTCTCACCTGGGATATACAATTGTAACTTCCACCAAACTCACATACTGCAAACCAATTGCCAACCATACTGCTTACCCTAAATTACACAATTGCTTTTCTTGGGATATTAGGGCATACCAATTCACAAACTTCTTACTCTCCTGAAATCTTAAACCATGCCCACTTTAGTTCAACAACACTACACTAACAACAACCAACTGATTACACGCATTACATAGTACTTCACCCCTTCGCTACCTCACCTCACCACCACCGACAAAGACTCAGTCTACAACATAGGTTATCCACTACACATTTCGGGGATACTGTTACTATGTAAACTACTTACAACCTACCCAATGCATGTCTTTCCCCCAGAATGTCCACGTTTTCTAATACAACTACAATCCATTCTCCCAGTCCCTGACTTTTACAAACCAACTAGTCTATTCATCACTCATGCCAAACATACACCACAATCCCTCTCCTCCCCCATCGTTCACCACTCCAAACTAAAATTGAACATCCTCTACCACATATTACAATAACAATCGCCAAAATTACACATAATTAAATAAGCAAAACCCTTACCTTTGAGATTTGAGTGGCAACTCAGCAGACTCCCTTCCCTACCTGACCAATCGAGCACCAGCACTTGACAATTGCGGCACCTTCGTTGCTTCTCCACTGTCCAGATGAATGGTTTCCACTCCCTCAATGTCGCCTCCAGCCTCTCCCCTATCCGTTGATTGCTAATTTATGCGATTTCCTCACACCTTCAACCTCTCTCACTAACTTTTTCAAATGATATGAACGAAATGGGGGAGGGGCAGCTTTGGCACATTAAATTCCCTCTCTCCCTCTGCGCTAACACGACAACGGGCATAAGGGCCCCATTTTAGAAAAAATAACACCTCTAAGTAAGGAAAGTCACAGACTAAAAAGTGTTAATTTAAATAGCACCATTTGGTAAATTTTCCTAGACTTAATTAATGGTAGACAGCGAAGACAGAAGATAAAGGACAGAAAAAGATAGGTATCAAACTCAAGAAGGACAAAAATGCTCAAAATCGTCTTTCACCTGACACAGTTACTTACCCCAAAAAGTGCATGTTCCCCATGAATCCCTTTATCTCCTCTCTCTCTCTCTCTCTAAAGCCTGTGTAATTTATTAGATCAGTGCTGGCTCATATTTCTACCATTTTGATTTTCTCACACAAATTACTACCATTTCCTCTGAATTTTCCATGTAATGATTACAATTAAAACTGTACTGCTTCTATTTCACAGGTAATTTTTTTATTTTAGTGGGGCGGGTGTATTAGAAATGGCCATTTGGTTTGGATAATTTTCATTCTCTCTATATAACATATCATGTCGGGCTAAAAGTGATGGGGATAATTTCAAGTTGAAGCATGGTAATGGAAACTAAGGTTTTTTTTTAGTTTTTCTTTGTTTCATTGTTATTTATTATATCTTGTTTTTCCCTTTTAAATTGTCATAACTGGGTTTTTATCTTAACCTAACTTGCTTTGTAATCATCATCTTTAGTAGTTTTTGTTTCTAAAATTACATAATTTTTCTTTTATATAGGTTCTGATACCTTAGTCTATGGGATTGGTGTCAGCACCCCCTTGGAATCTTTTTTTATGCACCTTCTTTGAATGAATGTCTACTAAACAACTTTTTTAAGAGCTTTTTGGACCAAAATTAACTGTTTAACTTAGTCAAAAAACTAATTTAAGTATTTGGTGGAATAGCTTTTTGGAGAATTAGATTTTTGTCTACAACTTTGTTAGAAACAACTAATTTTACCAAATAATTTTTCGACAAACAGCTAATTCAAACATCTAATATAAACAACTAATTCAAACAACCAAGAGTTAACAACAAATACAAATAGCTAATAGCTACAACTAACAAATGTTTGCCAAACTGGGCCTTAGTGTTCAACACAAGCGATAGCAATATCTTTGTTTCTCCTCTTAGGTTGTTCATAATTAGGATTGGACATTTCCATCATTGCCCTGTTTCCTTATTTGTTAAGGGCACTATTCTATTTTGCTTGAGCCTTCTAATGAAAGCCTTACATTCAGATGATAATTGTCAACTCTCATGCTGAAAACTAAGACATTGTTGGAGTTAGGGTTAACAACAATTTCTACCTATCTAAATTCTATGCAACTTTCTTACTTTTTTAAAATAGTAGTGTATAATTAGAAGTCCATATCCAGGGCTCCTGAACTAATGATAGTTTAGTAGCTCTGTTTAATTGCTCTTCTTTTTCTAGGGCTTCATGCTTTTTAAACTCATCAATTTGATATGATATATTAATTTCTTCGTTTTTGTTTTATTTTGCATAAGTTTATAGATTTTTTTATCGTTGATTTGATTTATTACACCACCCCTGCCATCAAATATTCCCTCTAATTAAAAACATTTTTTAAAAAGGGCTGACTTCGAAAGAATGAGGAATAAGTGTCTGTCGCTGAAAATGATGAAATAGCTCCATATACAAGATTCCCAAAGAATCCCAGTCCCTGTATGCTCTCTCCTTAATTCTCGGGACGTGGGCTTGAATCTTCATGACCCCTATCAGTTGGATTGGAAGGTTAAATAAGATCCATGCCTTTGATTTTTTTTTCCCCTTCTTTAACATTTAGGCTTTTTTTCAAGGGAAAAACAATTTGCAACGTCTTTTATCAAAGAATGCTCTCCTCCACCCCTACAAAATTGTATCTACTTCCACTTTCTTACATTTTCTCATCCAATGACGGACATGAGGATTTGGATTAAAATAACAATTGATTTTGGATTCTAGACTTTTAATGCTTTTTAGTGTACCACTTTCAGCCAATTTATTGATAATTAGTTCGTGATTTTGGTTGATTTTTGGAAACATATTGGTAGTGAGGACAGTGAAAAGCGAGTAAGAATGAGAATTTCAATGGTGAATTTCTGACAAGATGGGATAAGAATGAAAGGACCCCACTTTGAATGTGGTAATCCTTTGTGTTTTCATTTAGTTGGGATTTTCTTTTTCTTCAGTTTAGTCACTGCAATCTTTGGCTTCTTCTCCTTCTATTAAATCTATAATTGGTCCTGCTTTGTGTGAATTTTATTATATACAAAAAAAAAATGAAGGGTCACGACTATCTTAATTGCTTCATCATTTAGCGCAATTGAAGATGAGAAGAAACTCTGTATGAGCTTATGAGCTAAAGTCGGTTCTAGAAAATTCCAACGAACTGTTAGAATTCGAACCTGATCGGGCTTTGGTTATATTGTTGTGGGCATGAATCCGGGCTTCCCTGCCAACCTATATTGGTATTTATCATGAATTCTACAATTTTACTTCATAATTATCAACAACAGATCCTGGTTTAATTTTATTGATATTTTTTTGGCATGTCGGGATTCTTCCATCTTTGGTGTGAAAGATGCACAGTTGATAAAACTACAATATTGGGAAATTCTCTACAAGGTTAGTATCAAGTAGATTATTTTGATCTTTGATTTTTTTCCAGGAATCCGACTAAATTCTTGGAGGTATGTGTATATCCCCACTCCACCTTAGTAATCCATTTGCAGTATATTTCTTTGCAAATGTAAAGCTTTCAATCAAATATCCTGCCCAAACATTTACTAGTGCAACGTGCGTGTTGACCTAGCAGTATATTTTTCACTACTTACCCTAGTTCTTTGGAGTGGGACTTAGATCTTCATTATTTGTTTTTGTTAATGTATTGGTGTCGACCAAACAATTATTCAACGATACTTTTGATATACCATTTTCTTATCCAAAAACTTACTACTAGTGCAACGTGCGTGTCCTAATTGGTAAGTATAATAGTTATAAAAAGATCAAATCACTCATTCAACTTTTGGTTTCTGTATTATTATTGTTATTATTATTATTATTATTATTATTATTATTATTATTATTATTATCATTGATACTTATACCACTATTATTCTTGTTACTACATTATTAATATTAATATTGCTACTTTTTTATAATAACACCTCTATTTTTTTCAAACAAATCTCTAACTTTACTAAAATAACATTTTTATTAACTTTAATCTTTTTTTTTCAATAATGTTTCCAAAGACACACAGATACACATTTAGAAGGTTGATAAAAAAGCTGAGTTCATAGAAATCACTTGGCAGAATTTTCAGTTTGGAAAAAATGGGAACCAAAGTTGAACTGTGATTGAACGAAAAAAATCAATTAGTCAGTTGTACAGTTCGGTCAATCAATTTTCGGATAGGTTGTCAGTCAACCTTTATCACATCGTAGAATTTCAATTGTATATCCTTTTTCCTTAATTTAACAGTATAACAAATCAAATATTGACTTATATTAGATATTGGATATCTATTTCCTATCTTTTCCTAGGTCTAGAATCTATGTGTGATTTAAAATTTTAGATAAACAAAAAAATGGAGATGAAAAATATTTACCATAGGAAAAGAGTAAAAAGCGCAATTATTGTCTAAATAAATGTGTTGGGAAAGGGCAGATGGATAGAACCTTTTTCTCAATTACTATTAGCTAACTTTGCAAACGGTCGCAAGGACCAACAACCCTAGTGGACCTATTTTGAGTCGCTGTCCCCCTCCCCCACGAATGGTTCAACTTGTTTGCTAGATATCTATTTTTTTCTTTCAAAACTGGCCATTCATATTGTTTCATTTTTTATTTAGAAATCAGAAGTTGGCAAGGAACTAATTAGGAAAACGGATCCACATTCTGATCCAAGAACGACTCTAGGTTCGCAGGCTAGAATCTGGCACAATCACCTGATTTGGATTCCTAGCAGTTTGCTTGTTCCAGGAACATGGTAGCCTGCCTGTTCCAGAAATAGGGCAGCCTGCCTGATCCAGGAACCCGACCGAGTTCTTGTGCCACCGCAGGGCCCAATTCCTAGCGTAGCCAGTAATGCTATCTCAAATCAAAACTCTTCTGGTTTAAAAAATAAAAATAACATAAACATAAAAAACAAAAGCAGTAAAATTAATTAGTACAGTCTCTAGTGAATTTTAGGAAAAACTTACAAACTATGATTACTTTTTGAAGTGAACCATTACTGATAGTGCCAACCACAGGGCCAATTGATTTAACTTCAAAAAGGTTTTCGAAAGGCCCCCGAGCAATTCTAATGTGGGGACTATCTTGACTTATTGGTCTCGAACTGAGGATCTAGACTCAAGGGCAAATGTGCGATGATGTGCTAAAATGCATCACATCACCACCCGTCATCACTGAAGGCCTCTACTTTTCAATATGGAAAATCAAATCTTATTTACACTATCACACAGTCATGCAACAGATTAGTACAAATTAGACTAAATAATGCAAAAGATATAATTTTTAGTCCAATGAGAACAAAAACAAAGTTAACACCGAGCAAGGAACTATCTAAGAATTACATCTTTAGTAATTGTGAAATTAAAAATAATAAAAGTGAGATCAAATAGAAGAATAGGAGCAGAATAAATATTTTGCCCTCAGGATAACCTACTTAATTACCTGGGAACCCAATAAAGTGACACCTTTCCTAATTAATCCTTCAATGCGCTTATTGGGAGATTCATTATTTTACCTCTCTAGTTTCAAGTACCTCACTATCAGAAATCTCTCATAATTTTTCAATTCCCCAACCACAACAACCTCTAGTGTCTAGATTATGCAAATTGTTTGATGCCTAACTGATGCCATTTGATTGATGACCCTTACTGCTAGGCAAGCCCCCTTTTCATAGCGGTTGAATAGACCATAGTCTAGGAAAGGAGACCGTGTCCTGGTCTTATTAGGCTTAATCTTAATAGGATCGCCAACTTAACTAGAAGCCTGACTAATTAAGCATGACAGAGTAATAAGCCTGAGACCTATAATATTAAAAGTTGCCTAATACTTTTTTTAGCTTTTTAAAAGGTGCTCACCTTAATTTTCATTAAGTAAAATTGACAATAAACAAAAAAGAGGGAAGACACCTCAACTGACTATAATATTAAAACATCAAAAAGTCAACATACCTGTTTCCTGTGCTTGCAGACATTAGAGTCATCTATATCTATAATAAAAGCAAAATATGTTTGACTCACACATGAGAAAATTTTAGGGTTTGGGGGATTGATAATCCTTGATACACAATTGAGCAATCTCAACCATCCAATTTCGTGGTAACTGCCTAAATGGGTCTAACACGTCACATGCCATCTAGGGATGGCAACAGGGAGGGTTGAGGACAAGGGGCATATTCCCCGTCCCTGTCCCTGCTAAGATCTCCGCCCCCCCTCCTCGCCCCATTCCCTGTTGCGGGGAAGAAATTCCCCTCGTCCCCGTCCCTAGTGGGGATCTAATCCTCGACGGGGCCCCAATGGGGATTTTTCCCCGCTATTTTTTCGCCTCCTTTGTGCTAGCTATGTTACAAGTCTTGAATGAAAGTTCAATTTACCATCCCTAACCCTAGTCAAATTAATTGTACAATAAGCTCTTATAGGATCCATGCAATATAAGTCCAATAAACTTAATTAAAGTTTACAATCTAGCCTAAATAAAGTTTAACAAGTTCATATAACATAACCATATAAGTCTAACAATGCACAAATTACACAAAACATGTCCGTACAATTAAGGGTTTTTTTTCAACTTAATTTACTGATATAACCCTAGTATTATGTTCATAACTAACGGGCTCATATATAATTTTAAATTCATATGCGAGGACAGTGATGGAGATTTTTCCCCAATTGAGGATGGTGAAACGGGGATGGGGATGGGGACAGGTATATTTCCTCGAGTGGAGACGCAGGGACGGGGATAGGGTCAATTTTCGCCCCATCCCCATCCCCATCCCCATCCCCGCTTGGGGATTTATTTCGCTCCCCATCCCTGACCCCATCCCCACTAGGGACAGGGATTTCTCCCCAATGCAGGGCGGGGCCCCGATGAGGGCGGGGAATTGCCATCCCTTATGCCATCTCTCTCTTCCCCCTCAAGTCAACTGACGCATCACTCACCCTCGATTTAAAAAAAAAATGCACAAAATTGTCTTTCCCTTGACACAGTTAGTCAACCCAAAAAGTACATGTTCCCCATGAATCCCTCTCTCTTTCCTCTCTCTCTCTCTCTCTCTCTCTCTCTCTCTCTCTCTAAAGCAAGTGTAATTTACTAGATCAGTGCTAGCTCATGTTTCTACCGTTTTGATTTTTTCACACAAATTACTACCATTTTCCCTTAATTTTCCATAAAAATTTTACAATTAGAAGCTCTACTGCTACTATTCCACAAGTAATTTGGGGGGGGGGGTGTATTAGAAATGGTCGTTTGGTTTGAATAATTTTCATTCTCTCTATACAATAGATCATGTCGGGCTAAAATTGATAGGGATAATTTCAAGTTGAAGCGTGGTAATGGACATTGAGGTTTTTTTTTAAGCTTTTCTTTTTTTCATGGTTATTTATTATATCTGGGTTTCCCCTTTTAAATTATCATAACTGGGCTTTTATCTTAGCCTAATTTGTTTTGTGCTCATCATCTTTGGTAGTTTTTGTTTATGAAAATACATAATTTGTCTTTTACGTAGGTTCTGATAACTTAATCTATGTGATTGGTGTCAGCACCCCCCGAACTCTTTTTTTATACTCTTTCTTTTAAGGAGTGTCTGGTAAATAGCTTTTTTCAGAGCTTTTTGGCTACAAAGAGTTTTTTGGACCAAAATTAACTGTTTAACTTAGTTAAAAAAAACTAATTTAAGTATTTGGTGGAATAGCTTTTTGGAGAATTAGATTTTTGTCTCACAACTTTGTTAGAAACAACTAATTTTACCAAGCAGTTTTTCTACAAACAGCTAATTCAAATAGCTAATATAAATACTTAATTCAAACAGCCAGCAGTTAACAACTATACAATAGTTAATAGCAACAATTAACAAGTGTTTGCTAAAGATGGCCTTAGTGTTCAAGAGAAGTGAAGGCAATATCTTTATTTCTTCTCTTAGGTTGTTCATAATTAGGATTTGACGTTTCCATCATTGCCCTGTTTCTTGATTTTTTAAGGGCGTTATTCCATTATGCTTGAGCCTTCAAATGAAAGCCTCACATTCAGATGATAATTGTCAACTCTAATGCTTAAAACTAAGACATTGTTAGAGTTAGCGTTAACAATAATTTCTACCTATCTAATTTCTATGCAACTTTCTAACTTTTTTAAAATGGAAGTAGTGTGTAATTTGAAGTCCATATGCAAGGCTCCTGAACCAATGATAGTTTAGTAGCTCTATTTAATTGCTTTCTTTTTAGGGCTTCGTGCTTTTTAAACTCATCAATTTGATATGATGTATTAATTTCTTCTTTTTTTATTTTACATAAGTTTACAGATTTTTTTTTTGACCGTTAATTTGATTTGTTACACCATCCTAGCTATTAAACATTCCTTCCATTTAAAACATTTTTTAAAAAAAGGCTGATTTCGAAAGAATGAGGAATAACTGTCGGCCGCTAAAAATTATGAAACTGCTCCACATACAAGATTCCCAAAGAATCCTAGTCCTCGCATGCTCTCCCTTTAATTTTCAGGAAGTGGGCTTCAATCTTCATGACCCTTATCAATTGGATTGGAGGGTTAGATAAGATCCATGCCTTCGATTTTTTTTTCCCCTTCTTTAACATTTAGACATTTTTTTCAAAAGAAAAACAATTTGCAACGTTCTTTTATCAAAGGATGCTCTCCTCCTCCCCTACAAAATTGTATCTACTTCCACTCTCTTACATTTTCTAACCCAATGATGCACATGAGGATTTGGATTAAAATAATAATTGATTTAGGATTTTAGACTTTTAATGCTTTTTAGTTTATCACTTTCAGCCAAATTACTCACAGTTCGTGATTTTGGTTGATTTTTGGAAATAGATTGGTAACAAAGACGTTGAAAAGTGAGTGAGAGCAAGAATTGCAATAGTGAATTTCTGACAAGATGGGACAAGAATGAAGGGACCCCACTTTTAATGTGGTAATCTCTTGTGTTTTCATTTAGTTGGGATTTTCTTTTTCTTCAGTTTAGTAACTGCAATCTTTCACTTCTTCTCCTTTTATTAAACCTATCATTGGTCTTGCTTAGTGTGAATGTTTTATATATAAAAAAATGATGGGTCACGACTGTCTTAATTCCTTCATCATTTAGCGTGATTGAAGATGAGATGAAACTTTAGATGAGCTTATTAGCTAAAGTCTCTTCTAGCAAATTCCAACAAACTATCAAAATTCAAGAACCTGATCGGGCTTGGGTTACATTGTTATGGGCATGAATTTGTGCACCCCTACCAACCTATATTGGTATTTATCATGGACTCTACAATTTTACTTGGAGTGTGTACATTAAAAAATCTTCAGTGATATCCCCACTCCACCTTAGTAAACCCATTTGCAGTGTATTTCTGTACAATTGTAAAGCTTTCAATCAAGTATTGTGCCCAACATTTACAGTATATTTTTCACTACTTACCCAATTCTTTAGAGTTTGACTGAGATCTTCATTATTTGTTTATATTAATGTATTGATGTCGACCTAATAATTATTTAACGATACTTTTGAAATACTATTTGCTTATTCAAAAACTTACTTCCGGGACAATGCGCGGGCCCTAACTAGTAAGTTTAATAGTTATAAAAACATCCAATCAGTGATTCCACCTTTGGTTTCTATATTATTATTATTATTATTATTATTATTATTATTATTATTATTATTATTATTATTATTATTATTATTATTGTTGTTGTTGTTGTTGTTGTTGTTGTTGTTATTATAACTATTATTGTTGCTACTACATTATTAATATAAATATTGCTGCTTTGTTTTTTACAATAACGCCTCCACTTTTCGTTAAGCAAATCTCCAACTCTATAAAATAACATTTTTATTAGCATTAATATTTTTTTCCAATGAAGTTCCCATAGACACTCACATACACATTGAGAAGGTTGACTAAAAAAGCTTAGTTAATAGAAATCACTTGACAGAATTTTCAGATTGCAAAAAACAGGAACCGAGCTGAACTGTGATTGAACGAAAAAAATCAATTACTCAATTGTACAATTCGCTCAATCAATTTTTGGATGGGTTGTGAGTCAACCTTTATCACATCGTAGAATTTCAATTGTATGTCCTTTTTCATTCATTTAACGATATAACAAATCAAATATTGACTTATAGGATATTGGATATTTATTCCCTATCTTTTCCTAGGTCTAGAATCTATGTATGATTTAAAATTTTAAATAAATAAATAAAATGGAGATGAAGAATATTTACCATAGGAAAAGAGCAAAAAGTGCAGTCTTTGTCTAATTAAATGTGTTCAGAAAGGGCAGACGGATAGAAACTTTTTCTCGATTACTATTAGCTAACTTTGCATATTGTTGTAAGGACCAATAACCCTGGTGGACCTATTCCGAGTCACTGTCCACCACGAATGGTTCAACTTGTTTGCTAGATATTTATTTTTTTATTTCGAAACTGGTCATTGATATTGTTTCATTTTTTATTTATAAATCAGAAGTTGGCATGGAACTGATTAGGAAATCGAATCCACATTTTGATCTAAGACCCCCCTAGGTTCCTGGGCTAGAATCTGGCCCAACCACCTTATCTGGATTCCTGGTAGTCTTGTTGTTCCAGGAATAGGGTAGCATGCTTGGTCCAAACAATGGGCAACCTGCCTGATCCAGGAACCCGACGGCGTTCCTATGCCAACGTAGGGCCTAATTCTTGGCCCAACCAATTATGCTATCTCAAATCAAAACTCTTCTTGCTAAAAAAAAGTAAAAATAACATAAACGTAAAAACAATGAAAGCAGTAAAATTGTAGTGAATTTTAGGAAAAACTTACAAACTATGATTACTTTTCGAAGTGAACCATTACCGATAGTGATAACCAGAGGGTCAATTGATTTCACTTCAAAAAGGCTTTTAAAAGGTCCCCGAGAAATTCTAATGTGGGGACTATCTTGACTTATTAGTCTCGAACCGAGGATCTAGATTCAGGGGTAAGGGTACGATGATATGTTAAAATGCATCACATCACCAACCGTCATCACCAAAGGACTCTACTTTTCAACATGAAAAATCAAATCTTATTTACACTATCACACAGTCATGCAGCAGATTAGTGCGGATCAGTTAAATAATGTAAAATATATAATTTTTAGTCCAACGAGAACAAAAATAAAGTTAACAAATTACATCGCGCAGGGAAGTGTCTAAAGATTACATCTTTACTAATTGTGAAGTTCAAAATAAAAAAAGCAAGATCAAATAGAAGAACAGGAGACGAATAGATATTTTCCCTTAGGATAACCTGCTTAATTACTTGGGAACCCAATAATGTGACATCTTTTCTGATTAATCCTTCAATGCGCTTAATGGGACAGTTAGGGTTTTACCTCTCTAGTTTCTAGTACCTCATTATCAAAAATCTCTTATAATTTTTCAATTCTCTCACCATGATAATCTCTAGTGTCTAGCTGATGAAAATTGTTTGATGTCTAACTGATGCCATTTGATCGATGATCCATACCGCTGGGGCAGCCCTCATCGCTTGAATAGACCAACTTAGTCTAGGAAAAGTAGACCATCCCCTAGTGTCATTAGGCTTATGCTTAATAGGTTTGCCAGCTGCCCCCTACGGTTGAATAGACCAACTTAGTCTAGGAAAAGTAGACCATCTCCTACTGTTATTAGGCTTATGCTTAATAGGTTCACCAGCTTAACTAGAAGTCTGACTAATTAAATAAGACTCAGATTACATATTAATTAAGCAGAGTCAATGTCGGAATGCGTGAAAAAAAAACAAAACCGGTTGGGCTCCCTATTGGTAAACCAGTCGGTCTATCTTGTAGTGGCCCATTAGGCCAGCCTACTTGCGTGCTCTCCTAGGACCTTATTCTACTAATTGGACTCTTGTTTTTATTAATCACTTTGCTGGCCCCCAAAGTGCATAAGTTGGGTATAACTTCTGTCATTGGGCGATTAAAATACATATACTCTTTTTAGGTGTTTGCAATGGTTGATCGAAAACAAAAAATCAAAATTTTTTCATTTATGGCTGAATTATTTTTTTATAAAAAAAATTGAACTTGTCAACCTCTTATTGTGTTTTGGATTTTTTGTTTTTCATTTTGATTATATATACATACATATATATATATATATATATATATATATATATATATATATATATAAAATGCATGTTATGTAATTGTGTATGTAACTACATGCGTATACGTTTTTACTTGCATGTTTTAATGGCTATTATACAGTATAAGTACATGTATAGGCCTGTACATGGAAAATTGAGAGGAAATAGGAAAGGCAATAAACAACTAAAAATTTTAGCAGAGCAAAGAAAAAATTCAGTTGGTTGTGTAAACGCAAATTTCGAGCTTGCAATCAATTAGACAAGAAATTGAGCAACAAAATGAATTTTTATAT
>JACYFF010031952.1:49609107-49650895 GCA_017589665.1 Selenicereus undatus
CAGGAAACATCCATGCCTGTTGACCACCAACTGTTAATGGTGTTCCAGTACTCCTTAGCCCATCTACAACCAAAGAACAAGTGGTCATGGTCCTCCTCCTCAGTCTCACATAAACAACATAAATGTCCCTGCTGCTGAGTACTGAACCTTGCAATTCTACTCCTGACTGGCAGCCTCTGATGCATAAAAAACCATGTAGTAGTGGCATGTCTTGGTGTGACAGTTCTGGCCCAGATAATCTTGCTCCAATTCAGATATGTCTTGTCCCCCAACTGCCAGAGATATCCAGATTTGACTGTGTATTGCCCCTGCATCCACCTCCATGAACTCCTATCTACCACCCCTTGCTTAAATAGTTCCTTTGTGGTCACCAACTTTTTCCAGTACCAGCTGCAATCTGGTGGAGCCTGGTAATCCCACCAGTCCTGCCCCTTTAAATATCTACCATGCACCCATCTGACCCATAGAAGGTCCTTCTTATCAGCTATAGCCCACACTATTTTGGCAATGCAAGCCTTGTTCCAAACCCCCAGATTCCGCAGGCCCATCCCTCCATATTTCCTAGGCATACATGTAGCCTTCCAAGAAATAAAAGGATTCCTCTTGTAATCAACCATCCCTCCCCAGAGATATTTCTACAAATTTGGTTCATTTGATCAATTACCTCTTGTGGGAGGATGAAGATGGAAGCCCAAAAACTAAACATGCCAAAAACCACCGTGTTGAGAAGTTGTGCCCTTCCTGCAAAAGAGATGCTTCTGGTACTCCATATTCTGATTTTAGCCACTATTTTGTCAACGAGAGCCCTACATTCAAGCTTACTTAACCTACTAGCTGTAATTGGGATCCCCAAACATCTCATTGGGAAGTTGCCTTCCTGAAAACCTGTTATCTCCAAGCATTGCTGCTGCAAATGGGGGGAGCATCCACCAAACACAATATGAGATTTCTCATGATTAGCATGTAGGCCAGCACTTTTGTGGAAAGCCTGCAAATTGGTGCTAATAATCTGTAGTGTAAGAGGATGAGCCTTGCAGAAAATCATCACATCATCTGCAAACATGAGGTGATTAAGCCTCAAAGCCTTGCAAGAAGGATGGAAAACAAAATGAGGATTAGTTGCTGCTTTCAGCATTAGCCTAGAGAAATACTCCATTGTGAGCACAAATAATAAGGGAGAAAGGGGATCCCCTTGCTTCAAACCCCTGCCTCCTTTGAAAGGCTCACTTATCTGTCCATTCACATGCACCCTGAAACTCACTGAAGTGATGCAATTCATGATCCACCTGATAAAAATGGGGGGGAATTTCATGTGAGATAGCAATTCCCTCAGAAAATCCCAATGCACAGAGTCAAATGCCTTATGCAAGTCAATCTTCATGATGCACCTTGGGGAGATCCCTTTCCTGTTGTACCCTCTTACAATGTCCTGGCATGTGAGGACATTGAACATAAGCTCCCTGTCCTTGACAAATGCTCCCTGATTCTGCTGAATTAAGTGTGGCAACAGCCTCTTTAATCTCATACATAACAGCTTGGCAACACATTTATAAAGGACATTACAACATGAAATAGGCCTGAAATCCTTTGGCTGTGCTGGATTTGGAATTTTTGGAAGCAAAACAAGCTTAGTCTCAGCCAGGAAAGAAGGCATATACCCTTTTTTGAAAAAGTGGTGAATAGCTTCCTGTACTAGCTTGCCAGTAATTTGCCAAGTAGCTTTGAAGAAACCACTGCTAAAACCATCAGGGCCTGGAGATTTGACATTAGGTATAGAAAACAGTGCTTCCTCAATCTCTTTGCCAGTGAAAGGGCTACATAACTCTAACTGTTGGCTAATTGATAGAGAGTTTCCCATAGCCATCACTTCAGGGTCCAATTTACCTCTTTGCACCTCTTGTACTCCTAAAAGGCCTTTATAGAATACCTGCATGAGCCTTGCAGTCTCAGGGAATCCCTGAACCATCTTGCCAGATATATCATGTAATTCATAAATATAGGAAGTAGCCTTCCTTTGTTTGGCTTTGGCAAAGAAATACCTGGTGCATTCATCCCCATATGTAATCCACTCTGCCTTACACTGCTGTCTTAGTATATCTATTACTGATGAAAGGATGTTGATATACCTCTCCCTAGCTTCCAGCTCCTTCTGCTGCAGCTCTGTGTTAGTAGGATCTGCTAACAGGGAAATCTGGTGCTGCTCCAGAACAACTCTTGCCATGCATTGCTGCTGCTTCAGATCAGCAAAAGAGGTTCTATTGAGCCTCTGCAAAACCCTTTGTGTGTCCTTCAGGAATAACTTCAACTTTTGGTAAGGGTTCAAACATGTCAGGTCTTCCAAACAGTTTTTAACCAGGGGGTAGAAATTGGGATCTCTTGTCCACATGTCGCAGAAATGGAAAAAAGATATGGGCTTTGGACCACCAGGTGTGTCAATTACCAATGCTGTATGATCAGATAAAACATTGGCCATATAAGTAACCTGACTAAAACCATAAAGATCATACCAATAGACATTGACAAAAACCCTGTCAATTCTAGTCCAAATAGTCTTGTTCGTCCAAGAGAAATAAGGGCCCTTGCAATGCATCTCTTGGAGCTCACATGTGCTTATACAGTCAGCAAAAGACTTTATCTCTGAATCCTGGATGTCAGTACCTCCCATTCTGTCCCCTTGATGGAGAACAGAGTTAAAATCCCCTAGGATACACCATGCCTCATCCATTCCCTGACCAATTCGTTTCAGAGCCTCCCAAAGATCCCTTCTCTGGCCCTCACAGTTTGCACCATAAACAAATGTAATATAAGAAGTAATCATTGTGATAGTGTGTGTAACCTTACAATGAAGCAATTGCTCATCCTTTTCCAGGACATTAACCTTGTAAAACCCTGGCCTCCATGCCACCCATATCCTCCCCTTGGCATTAAGCTGGAAATTGTGCTGCCAATGCCAGCCCTGGAGAAGCCTAGTTGCTACTTTATTCACATTTCTTTCTTTGACCTTAGTCTCTAACATGCCAATAAGGCCAATCCTTTTTTCCTGTAGGAAGATTTTAAGATCTTCCTGCTTGTTTGGCCAGTTAAGGCCCCTCACATTCCAGCTACAGACCCTGTCCATTGAGAGGAGCCACCTCTGGGATGGTGCTACCCCCATTTGATTCCAGTAACAGCTCAAAAGGATTTTTTATCCCAAGAATAGCTGTCTCTCTGGAGGGGCTCATGGATCTTCTATGTGTAGGTCGATTGACAGGGATAAAACCATCAGCAACCTGTTCACTTTGGTGGGTAACCTCATGTGTATGGGTTACCTGACCATTAATGTCTTGGTTTCCTGAAGATACCTCCTCCCTTGTTGCAGTCTGAGTTTGAACTTCTCTCCAGACCCTTTTAGCTTTGGTTTTCCTCCTACAGTCATCCTCTTTGTGACCAAACATGTGACAATGATCACATTTAGTTGGCTTCCATTCATAGTCCACCTGTAGTCTTACTACCACATCATTATCATTGACAAAATCCAGGCGCTCAGGGAACTTGTTGTCCGTAGGAATATCTATCAATAGCCTTGCAAAACTGAGCCTTGTCTTATCCATTGTGTACCTATCCATTTTAATTGGAATGCCCAACATGCTTCCCAGTTTACTTAAACTAGCCATCCCCCAGTACTTAATATCCAATTCCATGAACCTAACCCAGATGGGGAGGGATGTAATGGATTCTGTACCTAAATCCATCTCTTGGTTCCAGGGTTTCACAATCATAGGCCTATTGTCAAAATAAAACACACCTTTTCTCACCACTGTTTGCTGATCAGCTACATTGTTGAATCTTACTATGAATACTCCTTTTCGTACCCAGCATATTTTATCAATGGCAAGGGGCCTCCAAATTCGTTTCAGAAAACCCTCCATAACCTCCAGAGGTGGATTGGCACCCAAAACAGAACATAAAATAGCCGTTTGCCAGTACTCAATTTCAGACTTAACATCCTCCTTCTCAATTTTAGCGCGGTGTACTCCATGGATTACCTGTGTTTGCATAAATTGGAGTGCACTTCCTTCATCAGGGTTCACCAAGGCAGCATATGAGCTTGTCCTCCCATTTTGTGGCGACACGACCGGCTCAGGTGAGCTGGGCTCCGATAAAGTCCCATTGTCAATGGGCCTCTGAATCTGTGGGGAAACAGTCATTGTATCTTCCTCAGTTTGTATCTCAAGAACCGGAGTCACAGTCGATTGACTGGGACTCAGCTGCTGCTGAAGCCGTTTTGGTCTGCCTCTTCTTCCACCCCGTGCCATGGCTGCGATCTGGAGTACCAGAAATCGCCAGAGAAGAAGAAGAGATTTATATGTGTCCCTTTATATTTATATTTATTTTTATAATATGGTATTTATTACTAAATTTTCTGTGTCTACAAGTTGATATTTGTACAGATTTAATTAATAATAAACAGTGAAGACAGAGGACAGAGGAGAGAAAAAAATAGTTATCAAACTCAAAAACACAAAAATGACATATAAGTCTTTTCATAGCAAGAAGACAAAATTTTAACCAAATCTAGAACTTCTACCAAAGGTCAAAACCAATCCAAAAGTTGCCTAACAATGTTTTTAGCTTTTGAAAAGGTGCTCAACCTAATTTTTACTAAGGGTGTGTTTGGTAGGGAGAAAAATCATTTTTCGGGAAAATGACTTTCCCATTTTACGCTGTCTGGTAAATGGCGGAGGAGAAAATCATTTTCAAGGAAAAATCATTTTACCCCATGGGAAGGAAATTGTTTTCCTTTGAAAAAGTAGGCCCAATTTTCATTCTCTTTCTTTGCTTCAACTCTATCTCATTCTCTTCTTCCCCCTTACCTCTCGCATTTTCAGAATAGCCATGGCTTAGGGTTGAGTTCTCTCTCTCTCTCTCTATGAACTCCCTCTTTTTTTCTCCCCTTCTTTGGTTATGGAAAAGAAAAATATTATTATGACTTTGTACGGTCTGTTTGATGACTAAGTTGACTGATTATCTATTAGCTTAGCTTATTAGTAGTAGCAAAAAATTGGAAATGATTGTCTTGAACATGGTTTTTCATTCTACCAAAATTTTCACCCCTACTACCAAACAGCAGAAAATGTAAGTGGAAAATCATTTTTGTTGGAAAAACATTTTCTGCAGTAAATAATTTTTCAGAAAAATGATTTTTTTTTCCTACCAAACACACCCTAAGTGAAATTAACATTAAACAAAAAAGAGGGCAGACATCTTAACAAACTGTAACATCAAAACATCAAAAAGCCAACCTACCTGTTTCGTTTGCTTGTAGACGTTAGAGTCATAAGTATAAAAGCTTCAACAGTGTATTTGTGATAGCATAGTAACGACGCTACAAATAGCATTGTGTGGTTAAAATTTACAATACAATTTTTGGAAAGTCTCAGCTCATGAAAATTTATTGGCAAAATATTATTCTCTTACCAAAAGTCGTCATAAGAAAATGAAGGGCCTATCAAATTTTTTTGGGGATTTTACTTAGGGTTTGATAGGATCTTGCATTCCAAAATGTCAAAGTTTCTTTTTATTGAACTCATCATATTTTGTAGGTCTTAGTTAAACGGTTCGACAACATTTTAAGTTACCTTATTGAGTCATTCTTGACTCAAGTACTCCATAAGTTGAGGTACAAACAAATTAAATCATTCGAATGTCGATTTAAGTCCTATTCAACACATCGACACATTTAAACTCGGCCCTTAAGGCTATTAAAGAACGAAAAAAACTTGTCAATAACCTTGTCTAGTCAAGATGGGTGCTCTTATCAAAATTTGAGTTTCAAGATCTAACCACACCAAATACTCTTAAGTTATAAGAACAACCAACTCTCGAGTAGGCATTTATAAGAAGCAAGTTCTATTTTGACCAACCAAGGCTTGCCAAGTGAAAATTAAATAGTTTTATTTTGGCTAATCCACTTGTCAAATTAATATGACAATCCGTTAAATTAAAATTTTCATGCAAATATATATTGACCAATGAAAAGGGGCAACGCGCCACAAGTGATACGAAAAGTGTAGTATTATTTATTTCCTTAAAAAAGGGAGACAATTATACTTAACTAAGACTAAACCTAGCCTACTCTTATCTATAAATATGAAGTTTCCCCTTCATTTGAAGGGGTATATTTTCAAAGGAATTCACAAAAGCACAAGAATTTTCTCTAGAGGGAGACAACAAGTACTCTAAACATGTGTTGCTCACTCCCAAAGATCAAAATCTGATCTTGATTGAGATTAAACATCTTACACCCTCTATCAGAATGAAATTCATTCAAGAAGATCGAATAAGAGGATTTATTACATTTGACCTTGTAGAAATTACAGAGAGATTGTATTAATTCTTTCATATAAATACCAAAATTAAATTTCTTGTTCAATTTCTTATCTAATTTATTTTAGACTCTAAATTTGTGCTTACAAATATACATGTGGGTTGTCTATTTGGGGCTATGCAAATTCATTAATTTGAGTAAGGTTGTCAAATTATTAGTTTGATTCAAAAAATCTAGCATTAGGTCTTATTTGGATTCCAAGAATGATAGCTCAATTTTCATAAAACTGATTATGATCCTACAAAAATCAAATTTAATCCAAACAATCCAACATTAGATCTTACTTGGATTCCACGCATGATATTTCAATTTTGCTCAAACTGAATATGATCCTACAAAAATCAAACTCATTTGAGTGTTACATGATTAATATCATGTATAATTTAAGTAGAGCTATCACAGGTTGGTTCAAGTGATGTGCCTCTTAGTTTTCTTAAGGAAGGTTTCCAGTTTGAGGCTTATAAAAGAAGAAAATATATGATAAGAGAGTCCACCCCATTACGGCCAACAGTAACTCGACTCTAATAAAACAAAGCGCTAGGGCCGGGAAAAAAAAATAATTAGTTCTATTTCCACAAACAACTAGTGCATTTGAATCGTAATGAACCTGAGAAAGTAAATAAGTTTTATCTTATAATTGAATGTTACCTTATTACTCCAAAATTTAATAGAATGATAAGATTGCTAAGTCGACATATAAGTTATGATATGCTTCACTTGATGTCCAGTTAAGAATGATATCAACACAAGAATAGAAAATGCAATAGCACAAAGTTATAAATTGTTTTTTTTTCCGATCATTAATTTGAAAAAGTCAGTAATACAAAAATAAAAGTATAAAGACAGCTTTTGAAAACAACTAAAGCTTGCCACTAAACTACAACATTTGTAAAAAACACAAATTACAACGATGTGATACTTGCTCTCTATGTATGCTAAAAGAAACTCTCGGTCGACATGAAAGCTAAGCTTGCTTTCTTTTGTCCATCTCCTTTCTCTAGCTCCTATTGATTCTCCTAATGGCAGCTATCTCATCACCTATAATAGTCAGTCCGATTTTCTTGTCAAGCTCAAATGCCTCTTTAGCAATTGCAGTAGGAGTCGAATCTTGCACTGCATTGCACAACGACCCTTCATGAGCATTGATCATCTTATTTCTTTGGCTTCTAGATTGATCCACATTGACTTGCATGTCCAACTTATTAGGAGCAATCAAAATGTTCAAATAGTTATTAATCACCTTTTCATTTGTAGGTAACTCAGAAGGGCTTGTTGGTAGTGGAGTCAATTATTCTTAAATTTGAATGTTCAGACTTTAACTAACTTGAAGCAATTTCATATGATTTGGGGATGTACGGTGGCTTTGAATTCTCAATTTAAAATTGCAAGCTGTTAAATGATAGTTGTCGACTGTTTAAATATATCTGCATTGGACGTATTGCTAAAGAACGTGTATTCCTGATTGCTCCAACTCTCCCTCTCCCAGTTAAAATTTGTTCTCTTGTTTGAATACAATTATGGTAACTACTTGTCAATATTAAAAACAAAACATTTGAAACTTAGCGAACTGAATTTGCCAATAAGTTTATATACAGTAGTTTGTATCTGTATATTTATATAGGGACTTAAAAAGAAGCAATAAGAATTTTATTGTATGAAAATAAAAATGTGTGAAATGTGACAATCTTGTTGGATAAAAAGTGATGGTAAAATTACATATATAGCCAATTCATAATTACTTCATATTTTATTTGATATCACTAACAACACAAAACCACTACTATTTCCTACTTAATAAAAAAGTAAGGAAAAAGAGCCCTTTTAATCACCATGTTTGTACATACTCGGTACGATAAACGCTCCTAGCTTCTTTTTAATTGCATATATATTTGTATGCGTATTACCGTTTACTTACTATTTTTTTTTACTGTAATATTTCTACGTATAGTAAAATTGAGTAAATTAGCACTATATGTCATAACCACTATCTGCTGGTCTGATTTTGCTTCAAATACTAAAAGATTTCTATTTTTTCCATAATATTAAAATATCTTTTCGTCCCTAATATTTGATCTCATGTACATTGCAGATATTCAAATCTATTTTTTTAACTTCTAATTTATTAGAAACCGCAAATTTATCGTGAACCGTGATAAGGGCTGTGTTCGGTAAGAGAGGTTGAAGTAGAGGTTAGTGGTTTGTAGTGGTCAAATTGTTATGAATCACCATATAGAAGTGTTTGGTAAAGTAGTGTATGAGATATTGGTTAGAGGTTTATGTAATGTTTTTCAAAAGTTAATGAAAGTAGCTTTTGAGAACCTCTACCTAGTGGTTTCATCGGAAATTACAAAATTCTTCTGTTTATTTAGTAAAAATATTTATTTATTGTGCCATTTTTAGTCATTTTACATAAATCTGCTACTTTAACAGCTACATTTATCAAACACATTTATTTTAAATCGCTAGTTGAACAACTAACCACTAACCACTAATGGGTCACAGCTAATCGCTAATAAAACCGCTAATAGCTAGTAAAACAACTAACCATTACTAAAATAGCTAATTTTACCGAACACGCCGAAGGGTAACGAATTCCCTTAAATATGCAATACACAATTGTTAAGAGTTGTCCATGATAATGCACTAGAGGAAAGGAAAGTGAAGAAACCACTCAAAGGTGCACGTATTCACCCTATCAAACTCTGCTTTTTTTGGGGATTCTTTGGTCCTCTGTTCTGAAAAGATAATCCTGTTTAGAAAATAAGAAATCATTGAAAGAAATAATTTAGTGCTTTATTTTAATGGTTCTTGAAAATATAACATTGAAATTTCAATTAGATCTGTTGAAGTTAAAAGAAAACAAAAATCAAACGTTGAATGACCACTACCAAAAATCATTAAATTTTCCACTGTACTTTCCCACTTCTACTGGAAAATTACAGTAGCAAATTTACCATTGTTTTTCCACTACGTTATATTTCCCAATGTTTTTCCATTGATTTAATTGTAGTGGCAAATTTCCCACTAAACTCCCACTATCTAATATATAAATTGTTATTTATATTTTTTTTAAGTCTTATTTCCTACTAACTTTCCACTAAATTTTTTTTTTTTGAAATTTCTCACCCCACATTATTTTAACTACTTTTTTTCTCTCAATCCCAAAGTCCCACCAATTCTCAAAGTTAAATTTTAATTTCCCCCGCCCCCCAAACTCGAGCACCCCCCGTGGCTGCCGGTTTCACTCAAACTCTAACCCCACCACAATTGCAGCCGTTTCCGCCGCCCCACCCTCCGTGGCTGTCGGTTGGTGTTGTATGCGGTTGCTGGGGTCGTTCTTATCGCTCGAGTCATCTCAATAAATCTCTTCTGGTGGGAGGTCGTCGGTGCTGCTGCCGGTGGGAGGTCGTCGGTGTTGGTGGCGGAGTCGTCGACTCTGTTCTGTGGTGGAGGCGGCGGTTCTGTTGTTGGTGGAGTATTCGACGGTTGAGTATTCGACTTTGTTCTTTTGTGGGTGGTGTTGTTCTGTGGTGGGCAGCGCAGTACTTCATGGCTACTGGGTGGCCGGTCGGTGCTGTGGTTGACGCATTCACGGGCTCATCTCAGTAAATCTCTTCTCTCTTTCTCTGATATAGTTTAACTAGTGTGATGTTTGAATATATATTGTCAATGTTGCTTCAATTTTGTTTAGTTACACAAAAGCTATTATATTTAGTTTGAATGTTGGGTGATAATATGGGATTTGTATGTTTTCTACTCCTAATTTGTCCCATGTTTGATGTGAGATTGAGGATGATTAAGTAGAAAATTGACTCCAAATAGATGTGTTGTAATTATAGAGTTGGTGGTTTTGATTCACAAACCCGAGCCATGTCCTGAGATACGACATATCTTTACTGCCCATAGGCTAGGCCAGGTGAGCTATTTCTTGACCCTAATTCCATGTCATTAGGGCTGCACCTCCAATGGGTGTCAAAGTGTTGCATAATTTGAGGGTTGATATGATGGGTAGCCTAAAGGTGAAAATAGTCTTCATTACTAGTGTTATAACAGATGCAAGAAAATATGAACAAATTGATACCATGCTAGGTCTGCAAAAGGGGCTAAAGAAAACAGATTCAAGGCATTCTAACAACTGGTTTCATAGATTCCCATTTGCTCTTGTACTCCACCACCCCCTTTTTGTGTTTCCATATTTATAGTTTAATTTCGAGGTTCTACGCTAAACAAAGCTATTGTCATTAGAACATATTGCATTACTAGAAAAAGAATTTATAACGATGAAAAAATTCGTCGTTAAAAACTTCTTTTACCTCGTTAAAAGTTTTAACAACAAAAAAATATTGGTCGTCGTTCGTTGTTATTAGTCCCGTCGTTAATAGCTTTAATGACAACCTAAATATTTTCATCGTTAATATTAATAACAACAACACTAGTTATTGTTGTTATAAGTTAAATAAATAACAGTGACCAGTATATTCCTAACGTCCAAATTGCTCGTCACAAAATGGAAAGCATTGGCAACAAATTTGTTTCATCGTTATTGTTCTAAGCTTATATGACAAGCCTCTCCATAGTCTAAAATTACGCTTACGCAAATATGAACGACTAGCTTTTCATCGTTAGCAATATTTTGAACAAGCATATTATTTAGAAGATGTATTCACTATGCTTCCCCAATTAATCAAATAATTAAGGACTATAATAACTAGAAACTTGTACTTTCAATATATTATTGAAGTGAACACTATTAGTTTATGGGTATCGGTTACAAAGCAAATCTTAAACTAAAAAATTATGAAAACTTCCACAACAAAAACTATAAACTTATCCTTGAAAATCAACATCATAATACATAGAACGACTTGTAAAAGAAAAGGGAAAAAAAGATAAAAAATTGTGCAATGGTCCGGAATCTCCCATACCTACATAAAAGAAAAAGAGGGAAATTTTAAACTTTTAATTTGTGAAGGAAAAGCAAAATGACAACGAGATAACCATGAGGGTTCTTATGACATTTAGATTCCCTCCCTAAAATCAAGTCTAGAAAAGTAGACTTAAGAAAGAGTTAATACCTGTAACATATATTTATGAAATGAGTCTGTAAACTTCTTATAGACATTTCTGAAGGACTTAACATCAGGAAAACCATAGTCTATATCCTCTGAAAACCTTCCGGTAAAACCACACCTCATGTTTGTAACTTGCACCCACAATCAACATCTTCTGAAAAGGAGGGAATTTAATCATTTGCTTATGTCGTTATATTTTGATGTTATTATATCAAGTGCAACGCATATGTCATAGATTCTAAACGCAAACACCAAATTTATCAATACACAACTAAAAGTAATTAATATAGATCTATTCACTTATTAATATGACACAATTTTATTTTAGATGTACTTGAAATGAACATGTATAGATACAGCAATGAGAGCTACCAAGTACATATTTTTTATTCTTACCATGTCATGTTGTACTCTCTTTTCATAATTAAATCTCAGAAATTCTGAAAGGACCATCCAGTACTTAGAAACAAGTAATTATACTTAAGAAACTACATCAAAGAGCATATAATTAACCCATTTAATCTAAACACCAACATTATAAGCATCCCTTGCAAACATATTTATATATAAATATTGAAAGTTTTTGTAAAAAACTATATTATAATTACAAATAATATAATAAAAAGTACTTATAAAAATTCTTTTAAAATCCCCACATTTAATAAGTATTGAAAAAGTTTTATTAGTTCCCCACATTTGTTAAATGCGGAAAATGAAATAGTTAAAATTTTTTAATGCTTGTAAAAAGTGGCTTTTCTTCCTTTTGTGGCGATTTCTAAGTTCACGGTGAGCATTTTCTTCTCAGAAGCTAAATTTGGTTGTACGTAGTGAGAGTAAGTATTTTTAATATTTGTGACAAAATGTCAAAACAATTGAAAGGTGGTTTGGCATTTCATAAATATATTTCCGTTGTCACTGCAATGTGCGCATATTGTTTCAAGAGGTAGTTGAGTTTAACAAATTTTATGTTGTGGCTTCTGTTAGCGTTATTTTGCGGCTTTTGTTAGCATTATTTTGCTTAGATTGATGTATGATGATTAACCTTATCACACAGGACATGGAAATTCCTGCACATCGTATATGGATGACTAATAAACTTATTTTGGGTCATAGAGGGTGTACTCATGAGTTTATTAGAGGGGTAGAAGAGTTTGATGCTTTTGCAAGACTTCAACCAGTGTATTTAAGGGATGGTAAATATAGGTGTCCTTGCTCTAAGTGTAAGAATAAAAAGTATCTAATATCAAAAGAAGTCAAAGTCCATCTTTACAAGAGGGGTTTCATGTATGGTTATTGGTATTGGACTTCTCATCATCCTTGTACAAAAAAATGTCAAATGAGAAATGACTTGAAATTCTACCGTTAGGACTGGAAAACAATAAAAACTAAAACTAAGAATTAAAAAGTGAAATTAGACCCAAACAATATCGACAAAATTAACCTAATTAAGAGCAACCATGTTAACTCTCCATTAATGAACACTATTTTTATCAGGAAAAATCATTACACCTTGCTTTGAAATCTAATTCATCACATCTAAATAGTCTGCTTATTTGTTTGAAATGTAAAAATATGAGGAATGCAAGAAATTACAAAGACAAATAATAAAATTGTATCTGGTCCAACTTAAAAGTACCTCTATGGTTTTCATATTCTAGTTCATAGGTATTAAATTGCAAAGAAAACGAAAAAGAAATAGATAAATCCTAAGCAGACAATCTCATAGTGTCAAAAATCAAAACTTAATACATAAAATATGCTCTAAACTCCAACAACCAATTCATAATACTTGTTATGCATAAATATCTATACATATATATATATATATATATATATATATATATATATATATATATACACACACACACACACACACACACACACACACATTATATATGTATATAATGTGTAAAAGAAATACTTAAACACAACATAGCAACATAAAAACAACATAGGAGAGGCAAGTATAATGCCTTAAACAATCGGATGTGGGATACTAATAACTTTGTTGAGAAGAGGGCACTACTAGATTAAAAAATATAACAAACGTAGGATAGAATAATATCCAGTGCACCACAACAACTTATACAACTATTCAAAAGCCAAATAAATGCCAAGAATCTAGCTACCTATGGCCCACAATCTTAATCCTAGACCGATATAGACCTCTACCCTGAGTAACAAAATCTTTAAGAGAGAAAGAAAAAGAAAAGAAAGGAAAAAAGATCACATATAAATATATTGTAAACATCAAGAAACTCTTAATCCTCACTGATGACATCTTTCATCTTACTTAGGAAATATGAACACGCCCGACTGGTGGAAACTCACTTAGAGAACGTGTGGAATGCTCTTGCTCATGTGTTTATCATATGACATGGTCCACTCAATTCGTCTTCCAATCATGCAAACTACTACAGGCTTGCTAGGATTCTCAACTCTCCCCCACTCGAATGCAAAATGCAACAGGATAGTCAACAGAACTTTATAGCGCAGTAACAGGGCTAAGGTTAAGGGTTATACAGGGGAAATCAAATCGGAAAAGGGCCTAAAAGCCAAGCAACTCTTGAGCGACCGAACACTTCCAACAACTATAATAACCACACACTCTTTCAACCACTTCTTATGACAAAACAACTATACATCCCCTTAAAAATGGATCATTAAGAATAAGTAAATATAATGGCCATGCCAAACACTCTTATTCATAGGAATTTTTTCTGAGATTTTATTCCTCAAAATTTTCAATTTTTTTAAATTTTTTGAGAACCTCTTTTCAGTTTTTTTTTTTTAATTTTCCCTTTTGCCCTAAATAAGCAAATGAAGGGCATAGAAGAAAATAACACGACTTAATTTCCAAGGAGTAACAATGGAAAGCATCCCATACAACCAAAAGGGAAAATTTTCATAAATAAATAAATATCGTCCCCTCTCCGTACCAAAGGAACCAAAAATAACGAACAACTACATCAACACCTAAAGTCTACCTATCAAATATTAAAGTGCTGCTCCACTAGAGTTAGCTTAGGTAATAAGAAACGTGTTTTGACTAAGGGATAAACGGTAGGGTTCACAACAAACAAAAATGGTCAAAAGCTCATAGGATTCGCAAAAGGGTAAAACATTCAACTCAAGATGACAATTTAGGTGATGTGGCTCACAAAGCAAAGATTGCCTTTATCATATTACCATAATGCACATACTAAATGTAATTTTGAAGATAATCATAGCAAGTTCTACAAATGTAATCTTACAAGAGACACACATAGAAGGAACTATGTGACTAAATCAATGAATTAGTCTTTAAAACTCAAAGTCTCGCATACTCATCCATCAAAGTCAAGACAATTTGATAAAAAATGTCGGGGCTTAAGACGGGTCGTAAAATATTACACTTGGTACTAAGCTCTATCGTGTACACCATACTTACTTACAACTAGCAGCTAAAGTACAAGAGAATACAATCAAGCAAAATAATAGATATTCCCCTCAAAACAACACAAAAAATCTTTTTCAGATTTTTTGCAAATTCTCTTTTTTTAATGAGTTTTTTTTTTTATTTTTTTAAGCAGGCAAGGTTTCCTCAGCCACACACCAAGATCACACTTGTTCTCATTGGGAGTGAAAGGAAAGGAAAAAACTAAAAAGAAAAATAAATATACAAAATGAAAGATAAGACCTAAAAAAAAAGACAAAGGACAAGACTCTAAAAATTCAAAAATAAAAATATTTATAGAAAATAGAATAAAAAACCCCAAATATATATACAAAATAAATAAGACAAAAAAGCATAGCAGAGAAACGAACAATTATACCCAGGTTAGGTGTTGAAATACACCAAAACTATAGCCTCTTGTAATCTATTTAGATAGAAGCTCGTGGAGCATTAGCCACTGCATATCAAGCAGAAAACTGATACTCAAATCATAACTCATTAGCGGTTGTAGTAGCGTATCAAACAGGCAAGAACAATCTCAATCACATGAAAATAGTAAAAATCAGAGAGTTGGAGCGAGAAATAGTACTTCCACAATATCATTTGAATATAACAAAGGACCCGCTTAAGCTTATCAAATTGTTGGGCCTAATTATGAGACATACGTACATACCCAAACTTAGCTAGCAAATAGTTCATCAGCCTAGAAACCTTAAAGTCATGAAACGCTGTCCAGCCAAATCAGTAGGTCATAAGTCATGAAGCCTCTTAATTTGGAAAGTCTAAGAATATGGTCAAAATCAAAATCTTCAATCACAAAAGTCCCAAACTTAGGAAAGGTAAACTTCGAGGGCCCAAAAAGATGGTCAGTAATTATGGGGTCATAAGAAAATGACCCAAATTTGACACAGATGTCCACATCTAGACCTTCATTGATGTCAAACCAAATGAAAAGGACTCATGCTCCACATAGAAATGGTCATTACCAAATTCTAAACTAAGGGCCTCAACTTTCTCTTCACATGACTATTTCATATATATCTTCAAACTCATTAAAATCAGCATGTTCATATTAATTAATAACCCACTAGAACTCTTGAATTCTTCACCCTTATCAAACTCAAAAGATTGACTAAAAGGGGGGTTGGGTTGTAAAAATAGGACATCCTCAATGACGTCCTTAGGTGTGCTGGGTTTAGCTATAGGATTACAGGACGAAGACATAGAAAGGTCACCCTCTTATTCTAGGTTACGAAAAGGCATATCATCTTGCCAATTAGACTTGGATTGGATGGAAGACTCAAAATCATCATAAGGAATGACTACAGATTCAAGAAATACTAAACTAGGGTAAGGCTTGTGCAATCATCATTCTCCCTTAATATGGTTAAAGTACTAAGAAAATTTCACCTTCATAGTCTCCATCATTTTATTTATCAACTCATTGATTGTCTTTCCAATGTTTGCACATGCAGTGCCAATTACATAATCACTTTATAGACAATTATAAACATCCTGATTAAAAGAGTCATAACAATCACACAAAACAAGAGGCACACAAGAGTAAGATGGGTGATCATAAAAGTCTACAATAAAATCTTAGCAATGAGGACTAACATGAAAAGCATTTGGGTCATGGGTGGGTGCCCTAAGATCTATCAACTTGTTCAAACTCATAAGTGTCCCAAGCCAATTTTTTAAAGAATTCCCAACCCTCATCTAGACGTTTAGATAACAATCCTTGAAAACCTCCAAGCCACATAGACTAAGAATGACCTCTAAATGCAGCATTTAAATCAACAACAATGACATCATAAATTTTCCATTTTTCAAAACTTTGATTCAATTGAGCACGATAATCATAAGTCTCTGCAAAAAAAGCTCATGTTTAAATTATGGCAAATTGAAAACTGGCATTCGTGAAAAACTTTTTTGGCACAAAAAAATGAGAAGAAAAGAAAACTGAAAAACAAAGCCTAAAGGAAAAATAAATAGAAAATCTAAGAAAACTCAAATCTCATACTTATATATACAAAAAACTTAGTAAAATCAAGCAAAGCATGCACATAATTTTTAATTTTTGCTGACCTAAATAATATAGAAAAATCAAAACAAAAAATTACAGCAAATTAGAATCAGAAAATTACCAAAAATTTTTGAAAATCCAGAAAATTACAACCTGAGAAACCTACTGAAAGTATCAGTAAAGCAAAATAAGTACGTAATTTTCATAGAAAAATCAGAATAGAAAACATGAAAATAAAAAAACTATAGAAAACTTGTACAGTATTTCAAGTTTTCAGCTCCAATCCTAACCCATTCTGACTTTACTACGCTGTTCAAAGCTTTGAAAATTTTTTTGGATACAAAATTAACTATTAACTAATAAAAACTAAAACCAAACAAAAGAAAATCAAAACTTAAATTCCAAATACAAGAATTCTAGTCTACGTAAAATAAAAATGAAGTAAACACTAAAAGAAAATAAAAATTGAAAAGAAACAACAAAGATTAAACTAACTTAAGACTCAATTCACAACATAAATTTATAATCACCACCTTCAACAATGCTGCCAAAACTTGTTGTAATTTTTATAACAATTGAAGTTTATCCCAAATGCACGACTCTCGTCATACACTTGATGGTCGATTCACAGGGATTGGAAAGAAAATTAGGTCACACTAAGTTTATATCAATTACATTAACAAAAACTAATTATTAGCATGTCGAGCCAAACAAACACAAGCGATAAAATATACTAAACACTTGTCCATTTTTTTCTCGACACAAACGAGAAGCAAACTTCATGAAATGACAAGCTAATCCAACCTCCTGCATCTTAAACTTAGAACTTAATTGAGTTGCAATACAAAGCCTTTTTTTCCTCATGGCAATCAAGCTTATCAATGAAAATTTCAACATCAAAACAAGTATCACAGCACCTAAAAATTGAGCATGGATACATAAAACTAAAAATGAAGGGAAAAGGAAGAAAGCATTCACGGCCCATTTTTGAATACGATCGATATTGCGAAGAAGAAAGTAAACACGGATCACACAGCCAGATACTACCAGATTTATAGAATAGAGCAATATTCACATAACAACGGAATGAACAAAACTCTATCCAATCAAATGCTTGCAAATTCGAAAGCCACAACATAAACTTCATTCAGAAATAGAAATCCCAGAGTTGGATACCCAGATTTGAACCATAGGTATATGCAATTAGGAGTAGTAAATTTTGTAATAATATGAAATCCAAATCCGAAACAAAGCAGGAAACTCAACGAACTCAACTCCAGAGCCCTAAATTTTCACTAGAATCAAACGAAAACTTAAAACACTTAAAGGATTTGAAAGCCTAAAAGTTTAAATCTAAACTAGAAAACATCGATAAGAGCTGCGACTGTTTATTGTACTCCTGTCGTACTTCTACCTATTCTTCTATACGTCCTTGGTTTCTTCACTATGTAGCTGAATTCAAACTCTCAGCATCAATCAATTTGCATTAAGAGTCGAGTCCTTCACTGCTCATTAATTAACACAATTGATGAATATGATGAGGAAAAACAACCGAATTGATGATTGCAATGATGATGATGACAATGGTTGAATTTATGAATGAAGGAGGAGAAAGAGAAAGAAGATGAATGGGAGAGCTACTTTGTGGGTTTTTCTGGGTAGGAAAAAGAAGAGAAAATGACATAAAAAGAAAGGGGATGGGAATCATGGTTTAAAGGAAGAAGAAGAAGAAGAAGAAGAAGAAGAAGAAGAGGTAAAAGAAAAAGTGTAGGGCGGTTACGCAAAAGTTATACTGGAGGTGAAGGAAATGAAACAAACGAAAAGGGTAGGTACATTTCACATGAGTTATATGTGAGGGTGAGGAAAGGTGAGGGGGGCATCAGGTCAAGTGATAGGCACATGAGGCAAGCCAGGAGCACTAGGGCTAAACGGTTGGGCCACCAGGCTCTGTTTTTTCTTTTGTTTCAACTTTATTTGACAGTACTTCTTTCTTCTTCCTCTTTTAGCAAGCAATTTATTCATTCTTTTCAAATTTCCAGAATCCTTATAAAATAAACAAAAACACATTAAAACCCTGATTAAATTATTTATTTATAGGAAATATTAGATAATAAAAAGTATTATGACGACATAATCTTGCATTGAACACTGACCTATTTATTCAATATAACTCAAGATTTTGGGTAAGCCTTCACAACTTTGCATAGATGCCTCCTCATCTATATATGCGTATGGTGTTCATCATTATAATCTGTATGGTTTTCATCTTAGCATTCATATTGGCCTTTGTGTAATTATATTCCCTCCACTATCATGGTGTGACATGTCAGGTTGCGTAGTCTTTCAGGATGTGGAGCCCTCACCACCAACACCATGATGCCTATCATTAACACCACAATATCATCAACACCACGAAATTACAATGAATCCTCAAGAGATGCACGCTGCTGCATTTGGAGCTGCTCAAATGTCTAATGTTGTGTAAAAGAACCAGTTCTTGATTCCATGTCTTATTTGTTGTATCATCTGTATCATTTAATTCAATCAAATGATTAGCTTTCACTTAATCCAAATGTTTTGATTTTAGAATGTAGTTTTTTTTTTCCCCTTAAGATGTATGTTATTAATATTTATGCATATTAGCATTATGTCGCCTTAGCCTACTTATTAATATTGAGATTTAAAATGTGTCAAGGGGCATGCTTGATTTGGTCGTCTTCGTATATATACTATTGATTTTTCACCTTATATTTATGAATATATCTATTCATTAACACATTAGTGTAGAAATGTGCATAACTGCATATACACATATTCTTATGCATGTAAACCATAAAAGTGTTCCACAAGCAATGGATAATATCATTAGACAAGTTGTGATAAAAGAATCAACAATACAAGGCATTGCTCCATTTGTGGACCCCTTCAAACCAAGGACCCAAATTTATAAACCCCACGTAACTTTCAATGCATATTATTCAATCTCTCTGGTTAACTCCAATTGCAAAGTTCTCATTGTTGCTTATCTTTATTAATTAATCCCTTGAATCAATTAGACAGAACATTCTCTCTCTCTTTCTCTCTCTCGTTCTCTGAGCTTGCTATCAGTGCGGCAACACATAATGGTCATTGGTTCTTAGCTATCTAGCCATTATTATAGTCGGTAGCCAGGTTCATCTTCGGCCAGGGACAATGGTGGACAGCTCGCCAACGACGCCTTGCTCATCCTCGTCAGCCAGACTTTAAGCCGGCCGATCCGCAAGGGATTACCAAGGCAGCAGCCAGCAGACCCAATGAACAGTGATTTTCGATGGCCCAGACCAGTTGACAGTTCACCGACGAAGCCTTGCACATTCTCGTCACCCAGACTTTCCGGCAGCGATGCCTTGCATATCCTCATCCCCCTTCGATCGGCCGGTGTCATCGTACTAACAGTGCCTCCTTCTTCCCCCTTCCCCCTTTCGTCTCTTTTGTTTGTGTTTATTGCCAGGGGGCCGTCCATGTTTCTACTACCAACAACGACACTGTCACCACGCCAAAACTGTCTACCTGTGCCCCCAGAATTTTACCTTCGCCCTCCCCTGCCTGGTGGTGGAAGCGGAACCCATTCGAGCCTCTATTTTTTATTGGGGAAATAGAGTAAGCATTAGTATTTTTAATTTTATTAAATTAGTTTAATTGCTTCGCTCCTTTTTTTTGAAAGGTAAGCACAATATACCTTAAGCAGTGCTCCTCTCAAGGGTTCTGCCGAACTAATTAATTGATTTGATTCCTGTTGCCATGGTAGTCTTTTCTTTCCTTCTTGCTTTTTTGGCCAGTTTATCATTTCCTTCTGGTGGCATGTTTTGTTTCTTTCTGCATTTTCCTTCAATAGAGCTACCTTATTTTAGTTTCCTTTAAACATTGACTTTTTTTTATTATTGTTGTGGTCACTCTTAATTTGCTGATCTTTATTATCTATTCTAGATAGTACCATTATTGTTAATACTAGCAACTTTTTGTATATTTTGATTTGATTTACCATGAAGTTGGTTTGGTTTATCCCTTATTATGTATTTAGTTTTTATAGTACTTGTACTTCATTCTATTGCTATATTGTGTTTTTGTATAATTGTTTCTATTTTCTTTTCCTATTATTTGCTTGGACTCTCATCCCTAGTGTGTTCTATCAATTATTTGTATTGTTTAGTACTTGTATTTTGCCTGCTATATAATCTCTTTGCTAGGCATTACTATTTTTTAATTATTACTGTTGTTTTCTTTTGTCATTGTTACTGGTAATATTGTTTGTTGTTGGTTTTATTTTGCTACTCTTACTATAACTACCACTACCACTATTATTATTATTATTATTATTATTATTATTATTATTATTATTATTATTATTATTATTATTATTATTATTATTATTATTATTATTATTATTATTATTATTATCATCATCATCATCTCGTCATCATCATCATTATCGTTATTGTAATTATTGTCATTATGGTTGTTATTACTATTTATTGTTATTATTATTATTATTGTTATTATTGTTATTATTGTTAATTTTTATACTAAGCTAGTGGCAAGAAATGTTTTAGCTTAAGCTTATCCTCTGAGAGGGGCCTAGAAGGAGAGGAGGGATCGGGAAGTTGTATTTTGCAACATGAAATCTTGAGACTCTTACAGGCAAGTCGGTAGAATTAATTAAAGTTTTGCATAGACGCAAGATTGCTGCAGCTTGAGTGCAAGAAACTAAGTGGGTGGGAGCTAAAGTTACAAAAATTGATCGGTATAAACTCTAGTGTTCAGGGTTTAATAGAGATAGAAATAGAGTTGGCTAGTCAACTTGTGGGGGTAAGACGTACGAGTGATTGCATTATATCTATTAACTTAATATTGGGATTAGAAATTCTCAATGTGGTTAGTGTTTACGCACCACAAATAGCTTTGGTGGATGATATTAAGAAACAATTTTGAGAGGATTTAGATATAGTTATTCTAGATGTACCTCAGACCAAGAAACTTGTCTTGGGAGGCGACTTTAATGGGAAATTGCAACGAAAGTAGATGCCTATGATATGACACATGGATGTTTCGATTTTGGGGTAAGAAACAATGAAGGGGTTGGAATTCTAGACTTTGCGGTTGCTTATGAACTGATGGTCATAAACTCATTTTTTTAAAAAAAGGACAAACACTGGTGACCTCAAAGAGTCACATCACAAAGACTCAAGTTGACTATTTTCTAGTTAGAGAGAATAATAGAAGTATATGTAAGGATTGTAAAGTGATATCAAGTTAATATTTGGGGACTCAATGTAAGTTAGTAGTGATGGATGTGGAGATTAAACGTTCAAAGAGGAAGAACAGGAGTGTCGAGGATCTTAGAGTTAGATGGTGGAATTTTATAAAGGACAACATAACAAAGTTATGAGAAGAGATTAAAGAAAAAGGGAGTTGCAAACAAGCAGACGATGCAAACAAGATATGGGAAGCAATGGCAAAGTGCATTCGAAGGTCAGAAAAAGAAACATAAGCCAAATCTAGAGGATGAAGAGGCTGAATAAAGGAGCATGGTGGTGAAATGAATTGATAAAAGAGGAATTCAAGGAGAAACAATAAGCATATGCTGCCTTTATTAGCAGTGGAATCGTCAAAGAAAAAGAGGTTAATAAAGTTAGGTACCAATCAACAATCCATTGCAATGGCTAAGAGCGTCGCTTACAAAAGGTTACATCAGAAACTTGAGACTAAGAAAGGAGAGAAGGAGACCTCTAACCTGGCAAGGGTAAGGGGAAAGGAAAATAAGAGGCTTGAGTAAAATAAGGTGCTCATAGGAAGAATTTAAGTTTTAAGATTTACAACCTCAAGTGCAAGGTTTATTCCCGAGTACTTCGGGTACCGTCCATTGGTAGTTGGGTTTGAAGTACCAAGGCTAACTTGAAGAGAAAACTTAGTCTTGATTTCTTGAATGGAGATCAAAATCCACAAGCCTGAATCCAAAACAACCAAAATTGAACCTAATTTACCTAGTTTATTACCCCCGAATGGGTTTTTAGTGGCTAATCCTGAAATCCTAAATCGAGCTCTCTCAAAATCTTCCAAAAAGGCCTTCCTCCGAAATCAACCAAGAAGTCCCCTTTTTATATTGGTTAAACCAATAAGGAGATAGGAAAATGAGGAGGGGTGATGCCCCCTGGAAAGTGGCCTTCACTATAGGGGGGCCACGATGATCGTCGCCTGGGCGATAGGAACCCATCGTGGCCCTTCTTTCTTGGGTCCCTCACCATCTTGCTCACTTCCTTGCTCCACCTCGACCATTTCGCAGCACTTGCTCGATTGAACTTATTACCTACAAAAGTTAAATAAAATCAGTACAAATCATAAAACTATATTATTTTACGAGCTAAAATTATGCAAGAGAGGTGTGAAAAATGCAATGATTTAGCACTAAACAAATACCCCCCCGCCTCTCTTTTGCTCATCCTTGAGTAAAACAAAAGAAAAACTAACACAAGAATGTAACTCACTTTAACAGGAATCACGGTTGCATTTATCATATCCACAAGCCCTTTAAACCACTTGGTTCCCCCAATTGGACGAGTGAGGTTTCATGAAGGTTTGCAGAAGATATACCTACAAAATCTTTAAAATATTTTTGGACTTTTTCAAAAGCAAAGCATGTATACAAGGCAAAGTGGACAACATGTACACATCTAAATCGATTCCATCAGTCTAATGACTTAGCTACTACACCGTATACAAGCAAAACATGCATTCAAGAATCACATAGGCTATAAATGCACCCCAATTCTCATTTTTCACATCATACAATATAATGATGCGATATGTACATTTTGGTGCTCCATGAAAAGTGTATTGACTCTTAATGCTAGGCTAAGGCCGAGAAAAAGGTCTTTTCCACTTGGCTTATGACTTCTTTTTATTAGGACTCATTCATTCATCACTTTTTCCCTTCTTTTTTTTTTTTTGCTTTTCTCCTTAGGCTCCTTTGCCTGGGTGGGTAGTTTTTGCCTTATTAGGCCTTAAACTGTCGGAGGAACAACTTAGTACATATTTGGGCTTGTTCAAAGCACTTATTCAAATCCAAATAGAGGTACCAGAGTTAAGTTTACTTTCACAACGCGCTTTTCTCTTCTTCTTCTTTTTTTGGTGATAAAGCCAGAAGTCAATTAACCAAGTAGAGCATCCCCAAACCTAAGTTTCAACAACTAAAACCAAAAGTCAATGGTCAAGTGTACAAGGTAGGGACAGCACTGCCATGTGAAATGGGTTTATTATGAAAAATCAGAGATTACATTGTAGACAAGTGTTCCATCATGCACATTCAACCTATACATAAGCTAGCAACCAAGCTATTAAAGACAAAAACCAATCACAAAAGCACAAAAGTCCCCTAATGTCAAGAAGAAAAACTATACAAAAATTCAAAAAAAAATTGAAACATTTTCACGAAAATAAGCACAAAAGGTTATATGACGTCCCCACCCCCACACCTAAATATCACAATGTCCTCATTGAGAGCCGAGGAGTGACCACCAACCACAAAACACACAAAAAACAAAATAAAACAAAACACACAAGAATACTCAACAAACAGACGAGCTAATACACTCAACCAAAAACACAACCTCACCCAATTGAGAACAAGAATACACATATATACAAATCCGACATCACCAACAACGAATATATGCAAATCCCAATAACGCCACCAATAACTAAACAAAAAGAAAAAAAAGAAAACAAAAACAAGGGAGAAGACTTAGAACGATTATATTAGGCCAAATACTGATTGTACCCGAAGTACGCCTCTCTCATATGGTGCGATGGAGGCTTGAGGAGCATTAGTCACACTTCCTCATCTCTTAAGATTCGAGTCTTCAACTCGGATGCAGTTGATGTGGATCTTATGTTTAGTTTTAAAACCCTTTTTACTTGCAAGTGCACAAGGTTAATTGTAGACTAGCGAGTATCGGGGTGGCGATCCCACGAGGAACAATAGTGATTTTTAATTCAACTTTTTCGATTATAAAGAATAATACGAATGAGGAGTTTAATTACCAATATGAATTAAAGGAACAAAAAAAGAGGTGAAAGTGTCAAGTGGAGAAAATTCAGATTAGAGAATGATCTAGGATTTTGGATTTCACCTTTGATGCAGATATTAATTTACTAATTCAAATGGGAATTTGATTTGTCTCCTGTTCAACCCAAGCTATAAGCATTAGGTCATTAAAAAAATGATTATAATTATTATTTATCTAGAAGGTTAGCATGAATCATTCTTTTTAGACATGACTCATCTAATTTCTAGAATAAATGATTCAATTTTAACAACTATAATTTTAAGTCCAACTACATAATCATCATATTAGCCTACAGGGTCTAATATTCATTTGAGATAGCAAATTAAACTAGTGTAATCAACATGATCAAATGTTAGTATTAAGATGCATAAATAGATTACGATCAAGTATAAATTCAAAATTATGTAGTTAAAGAGACAAAAATTACCCCAAAAACATTAGCAAAATAATATTATTATAAAGGATCCATCCTAATCCTAGAAATGAGTAGTTTAGCTGGCCATAGTTAGTGAAAACACCATTGGAGTTGGTATATTTCACTTCCTATGTCCAAACTTTTATAGTCAATTACAAACTAATTGAGCACACACTCTCAAATTTGACTCACAAATGAAATGAGAAGAGAAGAGAAAAATAGCCACCAAAGCTTATTTTTCTTCTAAACTGCTCAACCCAAATGATTTTGTCTTACAAAATTCTCTCTACTCTCTAAGAAAAAATAGAAGATGGAGGATGAGAGAATGGGAGAAAGAATGGATGAGTGAATGAGTGTAACCCATAGCCCCTTTTTATAGTGGAAATTCACCCCTTCTTAGTGCCCATAAATTAATCAAAATTAATTAATTGGCTGTTATAGAGCTTGAAAAAGGGCTAGTATTAAACTAATAATTGAGCAAAATTAATTAGCCCTCACTAGGTCATCTTGAATTTGCTCTTGAAAATGGAAATGTAGCTGCTAGGAGCTGAGAAGGAAGGCAGGGCTGCTGTGTTTGCTAGCTAACGGACAACGACAGAGTAGGCCCAACCAGGCTGTGAGGGAGAGGAAGAGAAAAGGAGGGTTGGTCTGGCGCTGGGGTTGAGCTGGTCTGGGTCGCGGGCAGCCCATTTTGGGTAGAGAGTGAGAAAATCTGCTAAGGAGAGATAGGCTGCTGATGGACCATGGGCTGCGACTGCTGGGGGAGTTTGGGCCACGCTGGGACTGAAGCCCACTCGAAAGGAGAGGATGGGAGTAGACTGGTGCTCCGGTTGGGCCTCAGCTGGCCTTTTTCTTTATTTTTTGTTCTATTTTGCTGGGCCAGACTCTTGAGCATTGGACTGCAGTTGTGATCTCCTAATGAAATTGTTCCAATTAGTCGACTCCATTCTGAATTCAATGATTCTTTTTCACTTGAAAATCACGTAAAATATGCATTATTTACTCATAAAAATACATTTCAAAGACTTAAAAATAGGCAAAATGATTGGAAAAATTACATATAAAATATGAATTATCAACTCCCCTACACCAAAACTTTGCTAGTCCTCGAGCAAAGAATATCATTAATGCATATATTCATTTAAACCATCAAGAACAATAAGAATAAGATTAGGGAAGAAAATCAAGTGATCCAACTATGAATGCCCACCCCACATCACCTATATTAATCTACTACCAACCCACAACTCATTATCAAAGATTTCTAATTTTAACTAAGTTAGTAGGCCAAGATTCAAGGAAATTAAGCACACAACAAAACCATGTAGTAAACCATATGTACAAAATTTCACCCCACATAACAAAAATCATAAGAGCATCTTTAAAATCAAGTGCCCAATGCTAAATCAACTTATTGACTTTTTTTTTATTCCTTTTTTTTAGACTTTGAATTTTTTCAAAAGTTACATGATTCCATGTGCTTTCTTGAGTGGAAAAAGATATGAATAAAGATGACACTCAAAAAAGCACTTAGTATATATTCAGGCGATTAAAGATATGGATAAAGATAGAACCTGAACATTGGTGCCGAAATCAGAACTTGATTAATTCAATTTATTTTCTTTATTAATTAACAAGTCAAAGGGTAACTAAACATTTATCGAATACTCATAATGACATTGAAAATGGGGTTACATTTCAAACTCAAAATTGGCTACATAGTGACATTAGCATAGCAAAAAGTTTTGGCCATCAACCAATCAAAGCTAGAAATAATCTCTAACGAGCATGGGTCACATAAATCAAATTCGCACAAGAAGTGCAGAATATGCATAATCAGAACACTCAAACTCTTCCCTAAATCAAATTCACCCAAAGATTTTCATGTTTAAATTTCTTCAAAATATTCATTTTGCCTCCCCCCACACCCAAACCTTACATTGTCCTCTACGTAGAAAACAATAAGAAAGAGGGAAATAAAGAAAAGAGCAACACAACCTGACAACATGAGGAAGTCATTTCCATATAAGCCCAACAAGTCAAACTTCCAAAGTACCTTCACAGCCATTACCAATCACAAAAGCCAAAAACCAAGTGAAGAATCACACCCAAAAATACAAGCACACAAAAAAGAAAATATAATCAAAGGACTCAAACTCACCTAAAAAGATTGGGTTGCCTCCCAACAAGTGCTAAGTTTTATTTCTTCAGCCAAACAAGGTCCCACCCACTAATCATAGTAGACAGGGTCTACTAGATTGATGGATTCAATCAAACCAGGGCCAATATCATGAGTTACGATAGGTTTCAAACGCTGGCCATTTACCAGAAGAACTCGACCATCTTGGGGATCCAAAATTTAAACTGCTCCAGAGGGAAATACTTGTTGGACAACGAAAGGACCATCCCATCTAGATCTCAACCTGCCAGGAAATAACTTAAGCTTAGAGTTAAAAAGGCAAACCTTTTGATTAGGTTTAAAAGACATATGAGAAATAGTTTTATCATGAAAAGCTTTGGTTTTGGCTTTATAAATCTTAGCATTCTCATAGACTTCATTACGCAATTCATCCAATTCATTCAATTGAAGCCTACGATTAGAACCTGCTTGTTTCATATCAAAATTAAAAGATTTAATAGCCCAAAAAGTATGATGTTCTAATTTAACTGGCAAGTGACAAGCCTTACAAAAAAGAAGCCGGTAAGGAGACATCCCAATAGGAGTCTTATAAGCAGTACGATAGGCCCAAATAGCATTATTTAATCTCAATGACTAGTCTTTCTTATCAGGCCGGGCTGATTTCCCAAGTAAAGACTTAATTTCACGATTAGACACCTCAACTTAACCACTAGTTTGAGGGTGATAAGGGGTATCTACTTTGTTAGTCACAGAATACTTTCTAAGCAAAGCCTCAAAAGATCGATGACAAAAGTGACTACCTCCATCACTAATAAGAGTTCTAGGGGTACCATACCGACAGAAAATGCACTCTTTCACAAACTTGACTATAACCTTGTGGTCATTCGTTCTAGTAGCCTGAGCTTCCACCCACTTTGACACATAATCAACAGCAGTCAATATTTATACAAAGCCAAAAGATGGGGACAGGGGCCCATGAAATCAATGCCCCACAGATCAAATATCTCAATAATAAGAATAGGGGAACGAGGCATCATATCACGATGGGACAGGGCACCTGTACGTTGACAACGCTCACAAGCAAGACAAAATCGGTGAGCATCTCTACACAGAGTGGGCCAAAAGAACCCACTTTTGTAGGACTTTAGCAGCTGTCCTATGACCTCTAAAGTGACCACCACAAGTACAAGAGTGACAAGAGGTGAGAATACTATGAACTTCACTCTCGGGGACACATCTACGTACCACTTGGTTAGGGCAATGTTTGAAGGGACAAGGATATTCCCAATAGTAATGTCTTACTTGTGAGAACAACCTATCTTTTTCTTGTTTGGACCAGTGAATAGGAATCTTCACAGTGGCAAGATAGTTCACAATATGGGAAAACCAAGGGAGAAGGGCATGTGACACAGCAAACAGTTGCTCATTAGAAAAGTGGTTAGAAAATCCAACTGAGTCATCAGTATACTCAGTAAAGATTCTAGGCAAGTGGTCTGCAACTGAATTTTCAGAACCTTTCCTATCTTTTATTTCAACATCGAACTCTCGGAGCAACAAAATCTATCTAATGAGTCTTAGTTTAGTGTCATTCTTAGCTAACAAGTGTTTTAATGTAGCATGATTAGTAAACACAATCACTTTTGAACACAAAAGGTATGGACGGAATTTATCAAGTGCAAATACAACAACTAGCAACTCTTTTTCAATAGTAGAATAATTCTTTTCAGCATCATTTAGAGTTTTACTAGCATAGTAAATGACATGAGGCATTTTATTCACCCTTTGACCCAAAACAACCCCAATAGCAACATCAGATGCATCGCACATAATCTCAAATGGAAAAGAAAAATCAGGGGCTGCATAATAGGGGTTGACACCAACAGAGATCAAAGCTTTTCAAAAGCCTTCACACAAGACTCATCAATCACAAAAGGAGCATCTTTAGTGGGGAGATTAGTAAGTAGGCAAGCTACTTTACTAAAATCCTTAATAAATCTCCTTTAGAAACTAGCATGGCTAAGGAAAGGTCTAACTTGCTTTATAGAAGAAGGCACAGGTAGATTAGAAATTAGATCAAGCTTAGCTTTATCGACCTCAATCCCTTTTTTGGACACTTTATGACCCAACACATCCCTTCTTGGACCATGAAATGACTCTTTTCCCAACTTAAAACAAGATTCACTTTTTTACTTCTCTTTAGCACAATGGATAAATTAGCTAGACACACATCAAAGGAAGAACCAAAAATAGAGAAATCATCCATAAACACCTCCATGAAATTATCAATATAATCAGAAAATGTCGCCATTATGCATCTCTGGAATGTGGAAGGTGCATTACACAACCCAAAAGGCATCCTCTGATAGGCAAAGGTACCTGATGGGCATGTAAAGGTAGTTTTCTCTTGCCTCAGGATAGACAGGTATTTGGTTGTAACCAGAATAACCATCTAAAAAGTAATAAAAACTTTGTCCAGCTCATTTTTCCAAAATTTGATCAATGAATGGAAGGAAAAAATGGTCCTTTCTAGTTAGAATTCAGCTTTCTGTAATCAATGTACACTCTCCACCCTGTGGCCTGTCTAGAAGGAATTAATTCAGCTTCATTATTCTTAACCACAGTTATGCCAGATTTCTTAGGGTCCACTTAAACTGGACTGACCCATTGACTATCAGAAATAGGGTATATAATGCTTGCATCTAAAAGCTTTATTACCTCTTTCTAGATAACTTCTTTCATGTGGGGATTGAGTCTATGTTGCATTAGTCTAACAGGTTTAGCATCATCCTCTAAATGAATTCTATGCATACAAATTGTGGACCTAATCCCTTTCAAATTAGCAAATGACCACCCAATAGCATGCTTATGATAAGATAATACACGAATCAACTCTTCCTCTTGATCACAAGATAAAAAAGAAGATATAATAATGGGTAGGGTCTCTTTAGGGCCTAAAAACACATACTTGAGCGAACCAGGAAGAGGTTTCAACACAAGTTTGGGTGGAGATACAACAGAAGGTCGCATAGGATAACTAGCCAAAGGGGGAAGAGGTTCATAAGTGGACACCCAAGAGGAAGACTCAAGATGAGGAATAGAATCAAGAGTAGAATCCATCTCATTTGTTGTACTGTCTAAGTCAAACAATCTTAAATCCCCATGGGAAAGACAGGTTCCTAAGGGATCACTACTTAGAATAGCAGGCAAAGCTTCTTCAATTATTTCATCAATCACATCAACAAAGAAGCATTCAGATTCATCTTCAAAAACAGGGTGAGCAGAAGCTTTGATAGGCCTAACCCGCATGTTCATGACCGAGACATCTACCACACCTGACCTAGAGTTAATGGTGGCATTAGCTGTGACTAGGAAGGGACGTCTTAAAATAAGAGAGATTTGCTTAGAAGCATGACTAGGGTCTAAGTCCAACACAACAAAATCAATAGGAAAGAATCCTTTATCAATTTGAATCAAGACATCATCTATTCACGCGCTAGGAGTCCTAACTTACCTATCAGCAAGCTGAAGGGTACAATTGGAAGGTTTCAGTTCACCCAATTCTAACTCTAAGTAAACAGAATATGGTATCAAATTAACACTAGAACCCAAATCCAAAAGTGCCCTTTCAATTTTGTGATTGCCAATATAACATGAGATGGTAGGGACACCAAGATCTTTGAACTTAGGTGGAGTGTCACGTTTCAAAATCGAGCTCACTTGTTCACTTAGCAGAACCTTTTTAGACTTGTCAACTTTAGATTGCCTTTTAAAAATGCACATGTCTTTAAGGAACTTAGCAAAAGATGGGATCTATCTAATCATTTCCAAGAGGGAAAGATTGACCTTAACTTGCTTAAAGGTCTCAAGAATGTCATCTCTTTGCTTGTCTTTCCTGGAAAGGAATGGTGTATCCAAAGCTTTAAGATAAGGACCCTTGGCTTATAGGTCATAAAGGAGTCGTACACAACAGGAGAAGAGGATGGGTCATTATCTTTTTCAGATTCAAGGTCACTGTCCATGGTCTTAAGTCTTTTCTCTTTATCATGTTCCTTCTCACTCACCTTGTTATCTATTACTTTACCACTCCTAAGAACCATTGCAGCTTTTAATTGTTCAAATTGTTGGCCTTTAGGGTTCTGAATGGGATGACTTGGAAGCTTTCCTTCTTCTCTTTTACCTACAGCTATGGCTAGTTGCCCATGTTGGGTTTCTAACTTGGTGATAGATTGTGAGTGAGAGTCAACAATATGCATTTTAGACTCAATTCCTTAGACCTTAGAATCAACATTTTGCACAACAGAGATCAAGGTACCAAAGGTAGAAATTACCTTGTCTATCTTAGAGCTCCCAGATGGAGCTGGATGGGAAGAAGGATGAGCATATCTTTGGTTTTAGAAACCAGGAGGGGTAGGTATGCCAGGTTGGGCTTGAGGATTCTCAACATTTTGAGACCTCCATGAAAAATTCAGATGATTCCTCCAACCATGATTATAGGTATTAGAATAAGGGTTGTTGGATGGAGGAAATCCGTAGGCAGCATTCACTTGTTCAGTCACACAGTCAGACTTACCAAGACAATGACAGTCAACAAAAGCATGCATGGGACTAGCACAAATCGAACACGCATCCTGCATAGAAGGAGCATTAGACACTTTGTTCATGCACAACAATTGATCAAATTTCTTAGCTAAAGCATCAACTTTACTAGAAAGGTCAACTGAACGTCAAACCTCATAGATCCCCCCTTTACTCCCTAATTGCCTAGGCAAATAAGAATGTGAGGAAGTAGCATGCAAGTGTGAATTCTCACTCAAATGTTCAAATCATTCCCTAGCCTCTTCGGGAGTTTTGTACAAAAACCTACCACTACATGATGCATCAACCATTTCCCTATTACGCTCATCTAAGCCCAAGTAAAAACTCTGGACAAGTTGCCACATAGGGACCTCATGGTGAGGACAAATGATCAACACTACCGCAAGCGTACGGGTGTTCGTAGTATAGATAAAGATATCGTTCCTCAGGGACTAAAGTAATCTATCTAGTCTAGTCTTGTTAGAATATGCTAAGCAAAAGTCAATTTCAAGCGAATTCAATTAACTACTGCAAATAAACTTGTTTAAATCAATAAGAGAAAAACATCTAGGAATTTACGCAATTATGCAAGAGAATTGGATCAAAATGAATAAACATGGGCTATTCTTAAATTGGTTAATTCCAAAGAATTGAAATTTTGTCAAGAAACTTGATCTATTCTTTCGAAATCAATCAAATTTGCCTAAACTAAGCAAACATCGTTCTTTTAAACTAATTTGACTTAATCCAAGTTTAATATATTCGATTACTTACTTGCCCTCCTAACATATAAATATCTCCTTCTAGACGAAGTTATGTTATGTCTATTCAAGCAGTCCAACAACCAAATGTTGTCTTGCGAATGTTCACTCGATTGTTTCAATTGTGCAAGCACATTTTGGCCAAAAATCAACTCACAACATATCAAACACTTGATAGAACAAAATCAAACCAATCATGAAAATAAGCACAATTCTTTAAAAATCAAAACATGATCCAACAACAATTCCAAAAACTACTAAATCCCTAGACTAAGAAAACTATTCAGACATGATTAATGATACACTAATAAAAAAAAAAGATCCGCAAAATCTTGAGCGGAAGGGACTCGACTGAGATGGCCTTCACCAAGGGCTTGGAACCGCCTTAGGATCAAAACTCTCACACTCAAAACTAAACTAAGAACAACATTTGAGAGAAAACTAATCTAAACTAAACTAGTTGCTTGCTTTGCTATTGGAGTTGAAGTTGAGTGCTTCGCAGTGCTGCAGAACATCTCTATTTATAGAGAATTTCAGTTGATCTCAGCCACACAACTGAGGGAAAACAAAGAGGCAACAGGTACAGGCACACCAAGGCCCGTGGGCTCTACCACGAGCTGATCATGGTCTGTGTTGGATCTGGAATTTTACTTTTTCTTTGCTCTACGGTCATGGCACAACATGGATGATCGTGGGGGAGGCCAAAACACAACAATTAAAGGGAAAATGCTGCGTAAAAAGATAAAAAATCCTACAAAACCCATAAAACAACTATACCCAAGTATAAATCGAGAATATGAGAGTAAATAACATCATTAAGTACAAAATTCTCCTAAAAACAAGGCAAAATAGCCCTACAAAGATGTATATATAAAGTATTTATCAAATTCCCCAATGCTTAAATTGTTGCTTGTCCTTAAGCAATGCAAGGATTAAAGATATACACAACCTCCTTAGGATAGACATAGATAACATTCAAATGGCAAGGATGATCCAAAGGTAACCCAAAAGGATCTAAAAAAAATGAAATTTCAAAAACGTTTTATAGACCATAATGCAAAACTTGAACCAATCGTCCTCCAAATTGTCAAATAAAATCATTCTAGCACATGAAACGAGAAAAACTAGCATAGCTAGTAGAACTTCACTATAGTTATGTGGCACTCAGCACTCATGTGTTTGACAATGTATATATATAAAGGTCCTCTCAATTCTCATTCCTTTCACAAAAATCTAGCATAAGCTTGACAAAATTCTAAAATTTGCCACTACTAAAATGCAAATACATTAAACAATCATGAGGACTTTCTTAGGGATGTAATGGGGCATGGGGTAAAGGTAAGAGGGAAACAAATGTTTTTTTCGAAATGAGGAGCTAAAAGCCATAGACTAAGAGCTTAAACAATTCTAAGGCATCATACTACATCCTCCTCGAACCATATCAACTCATCAATAAAATAAATCCCAAAATGAAAAGAGATAGAGTCGAAAATCACAAATATCTTACATTCCCACCAAGGCTAATCACTTTCTTCTAAAATTTTCCTTCTTTTTCTCTCTTTTGTTTTTTTTGTTTTTTAAAATTATTGCATTCTTTTTGTTTGATTTTCTTTTTTTTTCTTTTTTTCAAAAAGGAATAGCCTAGGGAATTTCTACAACGAACTTTAAAATTGAACTCTTCTCTAAACTTTACTCAACAAAACAAAGGATTTATTAATTGTTTGCATCCCTGCACCAAACAACCAAAATTCACTATAAAGAATAACAATCTACCTTACTAGTGCCCTATCAAACTTGATGCAAAAGAATGTAGCGCTCCTCTAGCCTTGGCGTAAGGGGAAGACAAGTATTTGGGCATGGGCTAAAAGTGGGAGGTTTAGATCAAGAAAAACGTTTACAGGCTCAAAGGGGATAACAAAGGATACAATACATAACAAGAGGGGAATAGCCACCCTTGTGGGTTTCAAATAAATCAAAGAAAGAAAAATGCCTAAATCATATTGCCTAAATGCATATGTGAAATGTGGTCTTGAATGAGAATCAAGGCAAGTTCTAGAGAAATAATGCCAAGGAAGAGTCACACATGAAAGAAAATATAAGACTAATAATGATAAACAGTCTCTAAAGACTCAAAGTCTCTCGAGACATCTACCATAGTCAAAACTACCTCACTAGCAGACATGCCAGAATTTCATGTAAAGACTCGTACGGAAATTCAATTTGCACGCAACGTATGGTCAAAACATAGAATTCAGTTCGAAAATTCATTTACAAACTTTTATGCACAATCTCGGTGAATCAAAGGATCAAACTAACGAAAGAAAGCTACCAAATCTATAAAAATATCATCAGAGGATTTTTTTATTGTTGAGTTTTTTATTTTTTTGTGTATTTTATGCATGCATGCTCATACAAACAATGCAAACTAAAATGCAAAAGAAACTTACAAAAGAAAGAAACTGAAAGGCAACCTAGAAGAAAACTAAGTGCAGTACTTAAAACAAAACTAAAACAAAAACAACCAAAAATTACCACTAAAAATATATACAAAGCAAAAACAAACAAACACACACCAAACGAAAACAAAAATAAAAAACACGCATTGGACACCAAATATAATAACTAACGCCCCCATGCTTGAATCACACATTGCCCTCAATGTGGGCACATCATAATAAAAAGGGGAAGGGGAGTAGCAAAAATCAGAATCGGAGAGGAGGAGGTGGAGGAGGATAAGGTGGTTGTCCATATGAGATATGCCAATCTCACCAGGTCTTTAGACATGCCCTATAGTCTTGGAAATATTGGTATGAGAAGCAAGCAATCCATGAAGCTCCTCGTGGCGCTCTTGGACAATGGCCCGAAGAGCGGCACTCTCTAAAGCTACAAAGGCACGAAGGGAAACTTGCTCCTCTTGAATGGAACTAAGGGTGTCTTCAATATCCGAATAGTCAGGTGGGGGCGGTTGAGAGGAAGAACTATGGCCTGCTTGACTAGAGTGCGACGCGGGGTGGTGGGGTACGGGTCGAACAACCTCATCATCACCAGGCACCTAGTAAAGGTTACCTCGGTGAAGCAAAGTAGTACGATCGACCTTGGGAAGCGGTAAGAGCCGGTCCCCAGGGTAAATCCAATATAAATAGCCAACCTCAACTTTGCAAAAGTTCATAATCTCAACAGTAACTTGGTCCAGCCACTCAGACGCGTAAACTCTATCCTCAGGATTGGGCTCAACACATAAGAATCTAGCGATAGTAGTAATTATTCCACCTGTGACTATCCTACCTTTAGTGCTAACAGTAGCACTATGTAATTGCCTAGCTAAGAATGGACCAGAATAAAGTTGGACACCATATAGCATACAGGACGGAAAGTACAACTCAGAAAGTTTCGGGACATTCAGACTATTATCTTAAGCAAACAAAGAACAAGCAAGGATACAATGAGCTACTCTAATGTAGGGGTTCGTAATATGCGTGCATTTTGATGAACTGGTATTATACCTTACACTCCTTGAAAGTTTACCTCAAAATGCATTCGGGTTGAATTCGTGGGGGAATTGGCGGTGCGATAAGTCCATGCTAGGGGGAAATCTAAAAATACTATTAAAGTACCTAACTTTTGTTCACACAACTATCCCTGCAAATAAAATGATAGATATCCAGCTTGACATTAAGGTCCTCTAGTGACCTCGACATGGAGTGTACTTAGAAATTCTAAAGTCAGGTCCCTATATGTATGCTCTTTAAGTTCTAAACAGTGGCTCATACCACCTCTAGCAAACAACCAACGAATATCATACACATTCTCAATCGGGCCAACAAATCCTTATCATAGTATCTAGTTGCTACTACTACACGTTCATTCAAACAGTTATACCTAGCAATATGATCAGGATGAGTTAAACCAAGAGGGTGAAGAATGTTACATCTAGCACGCGCATTGGTTGACGTTCTGGATGTTCTTTGAGGTCGGGGTGGTGCTTGACTTGATGAACCAACCTCCTTGGTGCTCCTCTGCCTGTTGTTTGGTGCCATGGTTACAAAACTTAACCAAAAACAAAACTAAAACCAAAAGTAAGAACTAAAACCTAGAAAATTGAAGAAAATAAGTAAAAATGTGATGAATTAGAGAAAGAGAAGGATGGGTATAGTGGATGAATGAGGGTGAGATGAATTTTGACGAAGTAGAAAAAAAAAAGATGAGAATTTGTGGACGAAATGGAGAGATTAAGTGAAAAGAAGGAATTTGGTGTGAAAATGAATAAAAATGGAGAAGATTGGAGGGAGATTGAAGGTGTTGGTTATCGAGGTTTCAGAGCGAGAGAAGGGAGGAAGAGAGAGAAAGTGTCGAAGGTTGAAGAATAAATGAGGGGAAGGGGAACGAGCACCGCTGTAAAAAACCTAGGCCGAGGCCCATAGCTGCCCACCACAGACGGTCCGTGGTGTCTGCTAGACCAAAAAATGTTTTTCTGGTTTGGCATCCCACGGGTTGTGGGTCTACGTCTTTAGCCGAGTGCCAAACATTTTATTCATAAACACATTTTTTTTTCTATTTTTGGTTTGGTTTTTTGTGTTTTTTTTTCCTTTGTTTTTTTTTTCTTTTTTTTCAAAGTCTTATTGTCACTCTCTTTTTTCTATCAAACTACAAAAACAACAAGACTAAGGAAAACGGAAAAGGAAAACGAAAGGAAAGAAAGAACTTGGGTTGCCTCCCAAGAAGCGCTCTTTTAAGGTCAAGAGCTTGACCCTTGTTCTGGGCTTGGTCCGGATCACCTCTATCACGAACCACAAAATTGAACTTCTGCAGTTCAAGGTACCATCTCAGCAATTCTGGCTGTAGGTCCTTTGTTTTCATAACTTGGTGTCACAACGCATCATTCACATACAAAACCAACCGCTCTTTTCGCCCATTAGATGGGCTACCATCTACTTGCGCGACCCCTACATCAAAATCGACATCGAAATCGTCCAATTGGGGCATATAATCAACAACTCGAGCAAACCTGCAATACTCACTCATCGAAGAATCATTACAGACAAGGCCTCAACATCGGGTTTGTTGGGTGGCATAGGAGCAGAAAACTCTACCTTAACATACTCTTGGTCAGGCTCCTCATATGAAATCCAATCAGAACCAGGAGGATCTTCATCATGCAAGACATCCTCCAAATCATACTCAGGGTAATGCTTCCAATATAGAAGAATGAGGAGAAACTGCATCCTCCTTTCTATGACTAAACACAACAAACCTCCCCTCTAGCTCAAAAGAAGTACGACCTTGTCTCACATCAATATGGCAAGCAGCTGTAGCCAAAATGGGCCTACATAGGATAATTTGGGCATCATCAGTTTCAAGCATATCGACTATAATGAAGTCTTCTAACACCCAAATGTCTCCTATATTGACAGGCACATCTTCCAACCTACCTATGGGTTGTGTTACAGAACCATTTGCTAACTGTAGTGAAAAGGGGGCGGCTAGCAACGATCCTTGGTGCAGCTTATGAAACAAAGAGTAATGCATTATGCCGACACTTGCACCTAAATCACATACCCCTCTTTCAATTTCTATCTTTCTTACCACACATGGGATAGAAAACTGCCTAGGTCAGGAAGCTTAAGGGGAAAATTGTGGTGATCTGAATAGAATCATTCTCTACAAATGTGGCAGTCTTGCCACTATAGTTGCTCTCCTTACTACCAGCCATAGTTACCTCTCTACCCTCTCCCTTAGGTACTTCGTCAGAGTCAGTTAGGTCCTCTTCATCCTCTTTCATGGTGACAGAGTTACAATGCTCATGAGGGTTGATTTTAAGCTTACTGGGAAGTCTATCTGGGGGTGTAGATAAAAAAGTAGCTTTCTGGGCAATTTGGGTCTTTGACATCCTATTGTCAGTTGTGAGCACATCAACCTTGGTGGCTAATTGCTTAATGTACTTATCTTGTTTCTGTTGTGCCATAAGCATGTTTTCCATCATTAACTCTAAATTTAACTTTTGGGGCATCTAAGAAGGGAATGGGGTAGGGGTCTTTGAAAACCAGGGGGTACTCTAGCATTCATAGGGGGACATATTCACGTGGTTTGGATTCGACCTATAAGAGAGATTCGGGTGATTCTTCCAACCCGGATTATAGGTATTAGAGTAAGGGTCATTAGTCAGTCTTAGGTTGAAATTTTGAACATAATTAGGTTCATCGGGACCCTGGGAAAAAGGGCTCCCAACTGGACAGTGCAAAGATATATGCTCAATTGAACCACAAATATCACAAGGGGGAGGGGCATTAGAGTTTACAACATTAACATTCAGTTGGTCCAGTCTTTTAGTCATAGCATTTACTTTAGTAGAAAGTAAAGTAAAAGCACTAACTTCAAGCTTACCACCAAGTCGCCTGGGTTGGGCTCGTTCAGCGGACCATTGAAAATTATAAGCGCCATCTCCTCAACAAGGTTATAGGCTTCATCCTAGGTCTTGGTCATTAAAGTCCCTCATGCCGCCGCATCAATAGTGGACGTCACAGCTTGGGTCACACCGCTATAAAAGGCATGGATAATCATCCAGCGCTGAAGACCATGATGAGGGCACAAACACAATAAATCTTTAAAACGCTCCCAGGCTTCATAGAGCATCTCATCCTCTTTTTGCCGACAGTTGGAGATTTGATTTCTCAGGCTCGCTGTCTTGCTTGGAGGGAAGAATTTGGCGAGGAAAACTCTTGTCAACTCGTCCCAAGTAGTTATGCAACCAGACGACAAGGAGTGCAACCAAGCCCTCTCTTTATTCCTCAATGAGAAAGGAAATAAGCACAGGCGAATCGCATCACTGGAAACTTTGTTTAACTTTAGCGTATCGCACACCTCTAAAAAGACCGAGAGGTGTAGATTCGCGTCTTCCAAAGGATTTCCGCCAAACTGAGATTGCTGCACAATGGAAATAAGTGTTGGCTTGAGTTCGAAGTTGTTGGCATCTACAGTAGGCCGAGCTATGCTTGAGGCGATCCCTTGGACTCCGGGAGTAACGAAATCACGAAGGGTCCTTCTTTCTTCACCTGCCGTGCTTGAATTCCTTCTTACTTCACGTCTTTGTTCTTTGATCCTTTGCCTTTTCCTCCTAAGCGAAAAGTCCTCCCAATTTCTGTATTGGGCTTGTACAAAATCAGACTTCGCATAAACAAGGAAAAATTCCTGCAAGCACTTTCACCAACACTACCAGCGCAATTAAACCGGAAAAAGAAAAATAACAAGTAAACAAAACAAAGCAAAACAATAAAAATGCTTAGTCACGTTCTTAAGACAATACTCAATAGTTAGCAATAAAACAAAACAATGCAAAACAATAAAAATGCTTAGTCACGTTCTTAAGACAATACTCAATAGCTAGCAATTTCATCTCTGGTAATGGCGCCAAAAACTTGATCAACACTGTCATAAGCACATGGGTGTTCATAGTATAGATAAAGATACCGTTCCTCAGGGACTAAAGTAATCAATCGAGCCTAGTCTTGTCAGAATATGCTAGGCAAAAGTCAATTTCAAGTAGATTCAATTAACTACTACAAATAAACTTGTTTAAATCAATAAGAGAAAAACGTATAGGAATTTTCGTAGTTATGGAAAAGAATTGGATCAAAATGAAGAAACATGTGCTATTCTCTAATTGGTTAATTCCGAGGAATTGTAATTTTCCCAGGAAACGTGATCTATTATTTCAAGATCAATCAAATTTGCCTAAACTAAGCAAACGTCATTCTTTCAAACTAATTTCACTTAATCCAAGTTTAATATATTTGAATACTTACTAGCCCTTCTAACATATAAACCTCTCTTGCGAGACGAAGTTATGCTATGTCTATTCAAGAAGTCCGACAACTAAATGTTGTCTTTTGAATGTTCACTCAATTGTTTCAATTGTGCAAGCAAATGTTGACCAAAAATCAACTCACAACATATCAAACAGTTGATGGAACAAAATCAAACCAATCATAAAAATAACCAAAATTCTTTAAAAATCAAAACATGATCCAATAACAATTCCAAAAACTACTAAATCCCTAGACTAAGAAAACTACTCAGACATGATTAAAGATAAACTAACCAAAAAAAAAGATCGGCGAAATCTTGAGCGGAAGGGACTCGACTTGCTTGGTTTGCTTTTTGAGTTGAAGTTGAGTGCCTTGGAGTGCTACAGACCGTCTTTATTTATAGAGAGTTTCAGTTGATCTTAGCCACACAGCTGAGGGAAAACGAAGAGGCAACAGTTACGGGCACACCCCGGTCCGTGGGCTCTACCACTGGCTGACCGTGGTCTGTGCTGGATCTGGAACTTTGCTTTTTCTTTACTCTACGGTTGTGGCATAACATGGATGACCGTGGGGGAGGCCAAAACACAACCATTAAAGGGAAAATGCTGGGTAAAAAGACTAAAAATCCTGCAAAACACACAAAACAACTATACCCAAGCATAAATCAAGAATATGAGAGTAAATAACATCAAAAAGCACAAAATTCTCCTAAAAAGGATGCATAATAGCCCTAAGAAGATGTACATATAAAGCACTTATCAAACTCCCCCCATGCTTAAACTGTTGCTTGTGCTTAAGCAATGCAACGATTAAAGATATACACAACCTCCTTAGGATAGATATAGATAACATTCAAATGGTGAGGATGATCCAAAGGTAGCCCAACAAGATCCAGAAATATCATTAACAAACAAAATCAGGAATGAAATTTCAAAAGCGTTTTATAGACCATAATGCAAAACTTGAACCAATCGTCCTCCAAATTGTCAAATACAATCATTATAGCACATGAAACGAGTAAAACTTGCAAGGCCGGTAGAACTTCACTATAGTTATGTGGCACTCAGCACTCATGTGTTTCACACTGTATAT
>JACYFF010031952.1:49690895-49703924 GCA_017589665.1 Selenicereus undatus
CTTCGAAGTGAACTATAAGTGATTAGAAGCGCCGAATGTATGTTTAGGTAATTCGTAACCGTTTATTAACTCCGAAGTGAATTATAAATGCTTAGAATCAACGTATGTCTGTTTAGGTTCGAATATGATAATATGATAAACGAATGCCTAGAACCGTAATATGCTTAAGTGGCTTAAGTAGGTTCGATTACTATCTTCGAAGTAATAATCGAACATTTAGAATTGTATTAGACTTAAATGGTTTAATTAGGCTTGAAATGTAATTTCGAAACAATAAATGAACGCCTCAAATGGCCCTTATATAATTGCTAAACAATAACTTTAATTTAGTACGACTAACACATATATATACATGGTATCGTTCAATTCACGCTAAAACTTCCTCATATTACTGATAATTGATTCGAATTCAACCTGAATGAATTATAAACAATAACTATTGAATTCAACCTGAACGAACTATAATCAATAACTATTGAATTCAACCTGAATGAACTATAATCAATAACTATTGAATTCAACCTGAACGAACTATAATCAATAACTATTGAATTCAACCTGAACAAACTATAATCAATAACTATTGAATAAGCTTAATCGAAATTAACAATTTAACCATAAATAGGAGGATGAGGAAACCCACCTCGAATCCAAGCTAAAGGACCCGTTTTAGGGTTCGATTTTGTGGTAGAATTCGAATCCCCGAAGCCCGAAACCCTAGCTCTCGAGCCCTTGGTTCGCACAAGGCCTTGCTGGTCACCGGACTCGAGCCCATCGGCACCTCGCCGCCGACCTGAGCCCTAGTTAGTGTCTGGCCGGACCTCCGGTGCTCCCGCTTTCCCGTTCGATCACTCTCTCGCTCGCGGTCTTCCTCTCTCTCTGTGGCTCGGGTTTGGGTCACGACCGGGGTGGGGGACGGCTGGGCGTGCGTCGCGGGCGACCCCACCGGCACCTCCCTCCCCCTTTTCCGGCGTGTGTGTGTGTCACGGCCAAGGAGGTCGAAGACCCCCCCCCCCTTTTTTCACGCTGCTTCCCCGAGCCTCCTCCTCCTCTTCTCTTTTTTTTCCTTTTTCCGTTTTCCTTTTTTTTTCGAAAACAGAAGGGCTTCGGCCTCTTAAAACCTTTTTTTTTTGTCTGCTAAATAAAACACCAACCCACTTATACCATAAATTCAATAATTTTCCGACCTTTATAAACTTAAACCATAACCATTAATATAATCATCGTTCGATTTATTTGCCTTTTGATTATATTAAGGTTCGATTCAATAAATTGCAGGTTCATTCCCAAAGTTCGACATTCTAGTCGTATTCGGGAATCTGTTCAATGAGGTTTCCAATAAAAATCTTTAATACCCAAAACGCTAATAATAATGCGAATAATAATATTCATTTCAATAAAATCGACACTCAGGCAGAGTTTATAACGGCATACATCGGCTGAACGGAGGGGGTGAAATTCCGGGTGTTACATAGTACGTCTTAAGCCAGTCAGTTTACTAATAGAGAAAAACTTTTTCAAGAATTCCTTCTGTAATGGATCCTAAGTGGTAATATTTGTCTTAGTGTCCTACCAAGCTTTAGCTTTATCTTTCAAAGAAAAAGGAAAAATCCATAAGCGAAGCGCATCATTAGAGATATTATTCAAGAATATAGTGGACCAAATCTCTGAGAATGCATCAACGTGCTTGAAAGGATTTTCAGACTCTAGCCCATAAAACGATATGAGCATTTGGATAAGAGAATGTTTAATCTCAAATGGCACCGTAATAGTGGGCATACGTGTTCTTTTTGGTGAGTCATATGCGGCGGGAGTGAAATACTCCTTAAGTTGCTTAGGTGGTGGGGTTTGTTCTTCATTCATTTTTTTCTTAAATTCCTTTTTCTTAGCTCTTATCTTACGAATAGAGCATTCAATTTCAGGATTATATGGTTTAACATCTAAGTACAAAGAACGTCTACCATGCATACAACCACAAACAACCAAGACAACAGAATAAAATCACCACCACAATAACCACCAAATAAAATAAGAAGAAAACAAAAGAGACACAGATAAGAAGAGAAAAAAAATAAATAAATAGAAGAAAGATCCATGGGAAGGGGGAAAACTAAAAATAAAATAAAATAAAGCAAAATAAGAAAAAATAAAAAGAGAATACAAAGAGGAAAAAAAATAAAAATAAAAGGGAGGGGGATTGTCAGATTAGATACAATAAATGAAATAACAGAAATAAAAGAGTTATATTAGATTAAATTAGTTGAGAAGGGTTAGGAAAAATAGTAAGATTAGAAGGAAGATGGAATAACAAAAATAAAATGGTTAGATTAGAAGGGATTGGGAAATAAAACAAAAAATAAAAGGGAAGGGGGTGGAGAATAAATAAATAAAATTGTTAGATTCGTGGGGAAATGGGGGAGAAAAAATAAATAAATAAAAGGAAGGGAAAATTCAAAAATCATTATTCGTTCCCCGGCAACGGCGTCAAAAACTTGATGTGGATTTTATATTTAGTTTTGAAACCCTTTTTACTTGCAAGTGCACAAGGTTAATTGTAGACTAGTGAATATGGGGGTGTCAATCCCACGAAGAACAATAATGATTTTTAATTCAACTTTTCCGATCATAAAGAATCATTCGAATGAAGAGTTTAATTACTGATACGAATTAAAGGAACAAAAAGAGAGGTGAAAGTGTCAAGTAGAGAAAATTCAGATTAGAGAATGATGTAGGATTTTGAATTTCACCGTTGATGCAAATATTAATTTACTAATTCAAATGGGGATTTGATTTGTCTCTTGTTCAACCCAAGCTACAAGCACTAGGTCATTAAAAAAATGAATATAATTATCAAATGAGATTATTTATCTAGAAGGTTAGCATGAATCATTCTTTTTAGACATAACTGATCTAATTTTTAAAATAAACGATTCAATTTTAACAACTATAATTTTAAGCCCAATTACATAATCGTCATATTAGCCTACAAGGTCTAATATTCATTTGAGATAACTAATTAAACTAGTATAATCAACATGATTAAACGTTAGTATTAAGATGCATAAATAGATTACGATCAAGTATAAACTCAAAATTATGTAATTAAAGAGAGAAAAATTACCCCAAAAAAAATTAGCAAAATAATAATATTATTAAGGATCCATCCTATTCCTAGAAATGAGTATTTTAGCTGGCTATAGTGGGTGAAAACACCATTGAAGTTTGTATATTTCATTTTCTATGTCCAAACTTTTGTAGTCAATTACAAACTAATTAAGCACACACTCTCAAATTTGACTCACAAATGAGATGAGAAGAAAAGAGAAAAATATCCAACAAAACTTATTTTTCTTCTAAACCGCTCAACCCAAATGATTTTGTCTTAGAAAATATTCTCTACTCTCTAAGAAAAAATGGAAGATGGAATATGAGGGAACGGGAGAAAGAATGGATGAGTGAATGAGTGTAACCAATAGCCCCTTTTTATAGTGGAAATTCACCCCCTCTGGATGCCCACAAATTAATGAAAATTAATTAATTGGCTGTTATAGAGCTTGAAAAAGGGCTAGTCTTAAGCTAATAATTAAGTAAAATTAATTAGCCTTGGCTAGATCATCTTGAATTTGCTCTTGAAAATGAAAAATTAGCTGCTGGGAGCTGAGAAGGAAGGCTGGGCTGCTGTGTTTGCTAGCTAACGGACAACAACAAAGTAGGCCCAATCGGGTTGTGAGGGAGAGGAAGAAAAGAGGAAGGTTGGTCTGGCGCTGGGGTTGAGCTGATATGGCCGTGGGCGACCCATTTTGGGTAGATAGTGAGAAAATCTACTGAGAGAGAGAGAGAGGTTGCCGATGGGCCATGGGTCGTTATTGCTGGGGGAGTATGGGGCACGCTGGGACTGAAGCCGATTCGAAAGGAGAGGAGGGGAGCAAGTTGGGAGGGGCTGGCGGGCTGGTGCTCCGGTTGGGCCTCGGCTGGCCTTTTTTTTTGGGCTGTTTTCTTGGGCAGACTCTTAAGCCTTGGACTGTAGTTGTGACATCCTAATGAAATTATTCCAATTATTCGACTCCATTCTGAATTCAACGATTCTTTTTCATATGAAAATCACGTAAAATATGCATTGTTTACTCAGAAAAATATAATTCAAAGACTTAAAACTAGGTAAAATGATTGAGAAAATTACATATAAAGTATGAATTATCAGCAGTCAAAGCTCGCAAGAGCTTATAGTGCGCTATTACATGTATCTCAAAATGATTTGAATAAGAGAACATTAGTGAAGATGTAGCAAACATAGTGACCGTCTTCTTAAACTTATCAAATGCCATGGAAAAATTGAAAGCCTGGTCAAAGAAGGTATTCCACATAACATTCCTTGGCACGTCCTCTAAGTACGCATAATATGGGTCAAGGCAGGGTTGATGCCCTCTAATGTCACCTAGGGACTCATGAAGTATATGTAAAGAAAAGGGGGTACGGAGTAAGGGAGATGGGATGGGGTCAAGGTCAAATGTCTTGTCAAGAATAGGCTCTATAAACTTGGGGCTATGAGCGACACCAACAACCACATCATCACCACTTAACTCTTGTAACGAGGTCTCCTCTAAAGTGTTGCTCAACCAAGAAATATTCTTCTAACAAAGGCTCGCACACCTCAAACTCCGTGCACTGAGCTAAAGGGAAGGGAGATATAGGTAAGCTCAAGATAACCTAAGTGCTTGTCTTTACAGGTGCTGAGAGAGATGGAGTAATAGGTAACAATGGGGTCAAGGGAGTCGCAGTCACTTTCTCTAGGTTAGGCAAGGGTGTATCCATAGCAAAATTTGACTCTAAGGGAAAGGAAGATTCATCGTCATCGCACAAACTAACCTTAGGTCTAGAAAAAGGTGGACCAAGGTTGTTTTCAAGTGATAGGTGATGCTTTCGCATGAAATTTTCAAGCATAGCATTTTGCTCATTCATTGCCTTTTATCACGTGATTTAGACTAACAAAACTGTCATCATAAATCACAAAAATAGGACAAGAGTTCACATCATGATCAAAAAATTGGCAATTAGAGCACACAACACGAGAATAAGAGGAATGGGAATGATATGAACCCATAAAATCGATCTACACATGGAGATTAAGCATGCAAATTATAGGGATCGGGCGAAGGGCACACAAAAGACTCACTAGAATTTCCAAACTACCATTGTGGCCAAGCCAAAGTCTCAAAAACATTTCACATCACATCAACATTTAAGTCACAAAGGCCACCACCATTCATGGACTCCAAGATAGTTTTAGTCTCATAAGTTATACCCTCAAGCACAACATCACAAATTTTCATTTTAAATACATGAAATACACATATTGGGCACGATAGTCATACAATCTAGGCAAGCATAGCCAGAAAGGTTCATCCTCAAATTGAGGTAAATGGAAAATAGCCATTTTGATTTTTTTTTCAAATTTTTTTGGATTTTTTAAAAAGGGCTAGCCTCGAATGCTCAAGTAAACCTTAATATTGACAAGAGACAACTCCCTGGAATGGCACCAAAAACTTGATAGAAAGAATTTAAATTTTAATATTTATAACCTCAAGTGTAAGTTTTATCATGGAGTACTTTTGGGTGTTGTCTACTAGGAGTTGGGTTTCAAGTATAACATTAACTCGAGTGTTTCAAGCTAGGGGAAGTGAAAAAGGAATGAGACAAGCTAAGTGAAGTTGATAAATACAAAGGAAAGGCTTAGGATTTTGACTTGCCCTAACGACGAACCAAATTATCAACGTAAGCCATAACCTACGTAAACTATACCTAAAACTAGATATGGTCGGTTGCACCATAGAAGACCATCCAAGCCCTCCCTTAAGGGAATGGGCTAGTCTAGTTAGTCTACCCACCCAATTTCATGGGATTAGCCTAATTAGGCTATGAGATTAGCAACCCTTAGACCTAGCTAGGATTGGGACTATTTTTATGTCCAAATCCTAGCTATTCTCTCCCACACTAGCTAATTGACCTAACCTCTCGATATAAGTTAACAGCCAAAAAATATGGATGAAAGCACTTTCAAGTATTTCATCGAACACTTGAAAAGCGCGAGAGAAAACTCTAAGTGGAAAGCATAAATCGGGTGTGGTTAGGCCTAATCGAAGACTATTAGCCATCAAAAGACTAATTACAATCGAAGCCAACAAAAACTAGCTACTAATCATCACAAAAACACAATTAAATCCAAAATGAACTTAGCTAACAACTAAACGAAACAAGCATGATAGAGAGAAATAAACCTACTCTAACTTGGATTAAAACAACTAGCAAATACAAAATCACAATAAAAACTAAACATTCAAACTAAACAAAATCTAAACTAACATGTCAAATAACAACAAAATATGAAATAGAGAGAGAGAGAGAGAGAGAGAGAGAGAGAGAGAGAGAGAGAGAAGATATAATTTAGTCTTGATTTCTTGAATGATAATCAAACTCTACAAGCTTGAATCCGAAACAACCAAAATTGAACCTAGTCTACTTAGTTTATTATCCTAAACCTAAATTGAGCTCTCTAAAAATCACCCAAAAGGCCTTCCCCCAAAATCAACCGAAAAGCCCTCCTTTTATATTGGTTAAACTAACAAGGATGCATAAAAATAGGCCCATTACCACCCCTTGGAAAGGCGCCTTCACTATAGGGGAGCCATAACGGTCGTCGTCCGGGCTATAGGCACCCGTTGTGGCCCTTCTTTCTTGGGTCCTTCACCTTCTTGCTCACTTCCTTGCTCCCCCTCAGCCTCTTTCACGACACTTGCTCGATTGAACTTATAACCTGCAAAAGTTAAATAAAACCAGTAAAAATCCTAAAATTATATTATTTTGTGCGATAAATTAAACAAGAGAGGCGTGAAAAATGTGACAATTTAGTACCGATTAGGTGCATCAATGAAGAAGATGGTAAGATCCTAGTAGAGGAGGAAAAAATAAAGAAAAGATGGAAAAGGTACTTTTATAAGCTCTTCGATGGTGAAAATGATTGAGAATTTCCATAGGAGGTAGCGTGGGAACTGTGAGAGCCAGCAAAACTATCATTTCTACAACCCTATTAGTGAAAAGGAGATTAAAGAGACCCTAAAGAAGATGGCCAATGGAAAGGCTGTGGGCCCAAACCAAATCCCAGTTGAAGTGTAGAAGGCATTGGAGGAAGAGGGACTTAGTGGTTCACAAAGCTATTTAATGTTATCTATAGAAATGCAAAAGATGTCCTGTGAATAGAGACTTAACACATTCATTCTTCTACACAAGACTAGAGGTAATATTCAAAATTGCAATAACAATAGAGGTATAAAGCTGCTTGGGCACACTATCAAGCTATAGGAAATGGTGATTAAGAGAAGGTTGAGGAAAGATATTTCAATGTTAGAGAAGCAATTTGGTTTTATGTCGGGTAAATGGACCACAAAGGCAACTCACCTGCTTAGAAGACCCATGGAATTATACAGAGATAGAAAAAGAATTTCCACATGGTGTTCGTAGACATACAGAAAGCATATGATAGAGTACTGTATGAAGTGTTATTCGAGTTATTACGGATATGCATGAGGGAGTAAAGACAACTGTTAAAACATTATAAGGAGACATAATTGACTTTCCTGTCGATATTAGAGTACATCATGAACAACTTTAAGCCCATTTCTTTTCGCTACTATAAGAGACGAACTCACTAAAGGAATTATAGATGTGGTACCATTATGGTGTACTATTTCCAAATGAAATTGTTCTTATGGATGAGACTAGGGATGGTGTTAACAATAAGTTGGAGTGATTAAGCCATATCCTAGAGTCTAGAGATTTTAAATTAAGCAGATCAAAAACTCAATATTCAAGTTATTGTTTTAGTGGAAATGAGGATGGCAATAAAGAAGTCACCATTGATGTTGTAGCAATGCCAAAGGTTGAGAAGTTTGAATATTTAGGCTTGATCATCACTATATAGAAATGGGATGGTAAAGAAAATGAAAGAATGCCTCAAAAGTGTTGTTGTGATAAGGGAATTTGTAACACCCTGGCCCCCTCTTGGGCCGGAACAATTACTAATAACAGCTTCAAAAATCATCAACTGGCTTCACAAATCACTACACGTCTTTTTGGAGTATTTCATCCTCCTCACATGCTACCTAAGAAGCTTCCCTGGAGGTCAACCATCATAAGATTTCTCCACAGCAAGCACTCTCAACTTTGGTGTTCTTATGGGTGGCCTCCCCAAAAAGAAAGGTTCACCTTTGGTGACATGAGTAGTGGCATCAAATTGTTTAAGCGACTTATGGGGTATCATAATCACCCCTACTTGAAGAGCACAATGTCCTCATTGTGCCTCACTAACCGACCGACTTACGAGTTCTCTTGACCGACGGTCTATCCCAATACCTTTGTCCCGCTAGGTGACTGCCCAACGCTTTCCTGCCCACTGGCGCAATTCACAGTCGCGGATTAGCTCTGATACCATCTGTAACACCATGACCCTCTCCCAGGTCATGAGCATTTACTATGATAGGCTTCAAGGATCATCGACTAGCCCCACAAATCACCACAAGTCTTTCCAGTGTGCTTTGTTCTCGTTCACACGCTACCTGGGAGACTTCCCAAGAGGGCACCCATCATAAGATTGCTCTACAATAAGCACACTTAACAGTGGATTGCTCATGAGCAGGCTCCTCGAAAACAAAGGTTCACCTTTTGTGATATAAGTAGTCGTATCAAATCCTTTAAGCCACTTACGGGATGTCATAGGATTCTTATAGGATAAAAAGGCAAAGTTTATCAAATGGTAGTTATACTAATTTTGTTGTATGCTTTCAAGTATTGGCTAATAAAAAGGATATAAGTCAACATGTTGATGATCATAGAGACGAGAATGATTTGGTGGATGTGTAGCCGTATGAGATTAGATAGTATTAGGAATGTGGTGATTAGAAACATAGTAAAAGTGGCACCTATAGAAGATAAGATGAAAGAAACTAGACTTAGATAGTTTGATCATGTGAAGAGGAGGAACGTGGATGCACCTTGAAAAGACATGAGATGATTAACCTTCTAGAGTGCAAAAGAGGCAGATGACGACCTAAGAAAAGCTCGAATGAGGTGATTAAGCATAACTTGGAATTTTTACGGCTAATGGATGACATGACTTAGGATAGAGGTCTGCAGAGGTCTAGGATTAAGATTATGGGCCATAAGTAGCTAGATTCTTGGCATTCATTTGGCATTTGAATAGTTCGATAAGTTGTTGTCTTGTACTAGACATTATTCTGTCATACGTATTTTTTAATCTAGTAGTGCCCTCTTCTTAACAGAGTTATTATTATCCCATGTCCGATTGTATAAGGTATTGTACTTACCTCTCCTATGCCATTTTTATGTTGCTGTGTTGTTTTTAAGTATTTCTTTAACACATTATATTTCTTCTATCAAAATTTCAACTTAAAAAATTCTCAGTTTTTATTTTTATTTTTATGTGGGTCTCTTGAAATCAGCCTCTCTATGTGTAGAGATGTTTGTAGAGGTAAGACTATCTACAATTGGATCTTCCCAAACCCCATGAAAGGGGGATGCTCATTGGGAGTAGTAGTCGTTGTTGTAATCCTTTAAACCAATTAATCAGTTAGATCATGTGGCTTATAACATTATAAATATAATTGATACTAGTTTTTTATCCTCGCGTTGCATGATCGCTGTCACTTCTCAGTTGATAAGTGTCGGTGTCTTGTTGTAAATGCTGTTGTTGGTGCTATACCATACCGAGTTCTATGTACTTGATTGTAGCACATTTTTATGACTTTATTTCATATGAAGTCACCTTAGTTATATGTATTTGATTTTTTGATGTGTAGTGTATCTTTTTTAATCATGTTACTTGAGACATTTTTTTTTTGGTTTTAAGATATTATGTGGATTAACGCTGCATGATTTTTTTAAGTTCAAAATGATTTTGTGAAATAACCATATTGACGGTGGGAGCAAAGGAGAAAAGAACGAAAAACCATAATATTTTCAGTAATATAGTGTCGTATTTCTTAAACTTGGACTTTATTTTAAGAAATTCATCATATGGTAATGTGAAATGTGATGTGTGAAAAGTAGTTCTAATATGAAATGTTCAATAACACATTAGATTTTTCCTCTTCCCTGTCCATCAGTCGCCATGTTCCATTCTCAAATTATGTAATCTGCAAAACTAACATATATTATATTAAGTTAGGCTATGATTTTTCATTTGTTCCTAACTACTTGTCATCAACAATGTGTTGTTAAATGTATGTAATGATTTTTTACAAGGTTATAAATTGAGTAAAAAAATATAAGATAATATTTTTGTATTGATTTGCACTTGTATACAGAGAGGTATTTCAATTATGGACTTCTTGTATATTTCATATGCCTGGAGTTGCCTACAGAGTATTGGAGGAATTTATTAATTGTTATTATTTTAATCTTTGATTATATTTAATTCTAAGAATCATAATATGTCATGGTCGTTGCATAATTAGAACTAATGTTTTGTAGGAGTTTACTAATACTAAAAGTTGTATAGTGCCAAATTTTATTTTTTTTTGTAATTTGTAGTAGTGAAGTTATTTTAGATGCATATATACCATTGGTCAGTTGTTGAACACTTCTTTGTAAACAATGTTTCTTGTGTATCCTTCATAGTGTTCATTGTGATGTTTAATGATAAACGTAAAACCCTCTAGTGAAGTCACCCGTGATGCTACAATTTAGTTGTCTATGAGTTAATACCGATTTTGGAAGGTAAACTCCTACACATTTCAATGACAGTCCTTGACTCGTATTTATAGTCATTGCATAGCGAACAAGAATAGGAAATTGGCTTCCTTTTAGGGTGTGTTTGGTAGGGGTGAAAATCATTTTCTTGGAAAATGATTTTCTCATTTTACGGTGTTTGGTAAACAAGGAGAGAAAATTCATTTTTAGGGGAAAATTATTTTCCCTAGAATGAAGGAAAATATTTTTAGTTTGAATAGAGCGTAGATTGACTTTACGTTTCTTGGGTTCTCACACTCTTTCTCTATTCTGTATCTATTTTCTCCACATATAGCTCGAAGATTAGGAAAATCATTTTTAGCTTTTTTGTTTATTTTTTGTTAATTAAACTCATTATCCAGATGGTTCATTTTTCTTTTTACCACACAACTGAAAATATGAGTTGAAAATCATTTTACATGGAAAATTATTTTCTAGGAAAATGGTTTTCAACCCTACTAAACACCCCATACAAATAACCACTTTGTCTCAGATGAGTGCAAAACAATTCTAGGGATTGTAACCTTCATTCTGACATTGATCAAGAAAAGAATTAGATTCTTCCGTTTTAGCCAACCAACGTTTGTGAGGACTCATTTTTGCATCCTTCCACAACTAAGGATTATATGGGGGCACAAGTTTTCTTTTTGATCAAATGACGACACAAACTTAGATGAGATACTGCAAAATTAAGTCCCTGTTTAAAGGAATTGCAAATCAAGAGAAATTCTAGAGAAAAAATGAGTAGTTGTTGGGATAATGAGGTAATTAATTGCAAAAATAATACATAGTATAATAATTAAAGGTGAGCATTAAAATGAAATAATGAGGTAATTTAGGAAAGGTTATACAATAGTAAAGGTGGACATTCAAATGAAATAATAAGGTAATTTACCAATAAGAGTAAATTATAAAAAGATTAGTTAGTACATGTGAGGCCAAATGTCAAATGCATAGGGTCATGCATACCAGCTAAAACTAATAATCATCACAAAATGTGCATTTTTCCCCCCTACAGATTCCTATTGGTTTAATTATATTTATTACGCATGCACTTACTTCATATATCCATTGTAGATTATTTCAATATTTTAACGACACCTTAAATATTATTTAATAGTGATGATGGTCCTTCTTACTATTTGACTCATGATTTGAATAAAAATAAAATTTGATTAATTATTCTCATGATCAACAAAACATGGAAAAATTGTTGACAATAGCAACAAAAAGACAAATAAATCTTTGACCTTAATCTTATCTCTTTGCGGTGTATAATTATTTATAAAAAAACCAACAATGACAAATTAAAAAATATAAAAAAATGAAGAAACAGAGATTAGTAACAAATGAAGAAATTTTAGTACAATTTGAATTTATGAAAACTTTTAACGTCCTTTTTTCTTGGGGGGTAGGGAGTACTACTAATTTATGAAGTCAATTATGGTCTATTGTGTGAATGTAGACAAACTACTTTTGTATATTAATTTTCCTATTAAATTTAAATTTAAATTTGCTGAAAGAACTAATTATACTATATGATTTTTGAGTGCAAAATATAATCTCAAGTGAAATATAAATTGAATAAATCACTGAAACATTTATTTTAATATCATAAACGTAAGTTAGAAATGTGAAAAGAAACTAAATATTGTCTCAACTTAAAGTAGTCGTAAGCGAAACCCACAATCACATTAAGGTCCTACTGTGTTCCATAGTATCTAAATCCAATTATGTGACATGCTTAAGTAATCAAACTTTGTAGTATGCGAAATAAGCAGCCGATTAGCATTCAAGTGTCAACTGATGATCATATATACACTTAAAATAAATATATAAAAATAAATATATTTAGATTTAGATGTCCAATATATACTTACCTCAAGAATAATGTCTAACAAACTTCAATTTTTTTTTTGCGTAACATCTAAATCATTTCTTTGGTCTATATTTAAGTTTTTTAAGACAAAATTCAATTATTAATTAGTCATAACATATGAGAAAAGTTAACATTAAATTAAATTTAAATTGCATTGATAACTAGCATCCATCTTAATTACATGATAGAAGTCTTTTATGTTGCTATCCTACAAGGCATTAGTATTCCAAGTGGCACCCTAGATGGCATCTTATGTAGCATCCCACGTGTCGCTCATACATGAGTTCAATCCAACTTTTAATGCATACATACATACATACATACCTACATACATATACATATATATATAT
>JACYFF010031952.1:49708924-49723200 GCA_017589665.1 Selenicereus undatus
TATATATATATATATATGATCCAATAAATATGATTTTCGGTATGGACCTCCACATTCCCAGCTGTGGGATAGGCCCAATTAGGCATAGCATGTCTCTAGGGGATCCTTGGGGCCACACTCAGGGACCCAACAAAGCAAACTGTTGGGCTTCCCATTAAGAGATCCTCCAGAGTGAAATCACCATTCTACCTTTTGTTACAGGAGTTATAAATACTTACCTACCTACGTTGGAAAAGGGGTTGAGTTTTCTAGATACTTCTTATTCCCTCATAAACTCTCTCTCTTTACTACTTTGACTTTTACTGGGACTCCCCACTAACTTGACCATCAGAGAGGCGTTTCCTGGGCTATAACCCAGGGGTACCCTTTTTGCGAGTCCCACGTTCAAGGAAGAAGGTGAACAGACACTTTGCGCACACCATCACGTAAGCCGGCTCTCTCATCCCACGTCATCCCCAGAAGTTACCAAAACAGATTTGGTGCCGTCTGTGGGGAGAGAGCGGTGAACGATGGTAGTCAGTGAAGCTACACGAGCACAGGTCTATAGAAACAAGGCACCTGCAACTTAAGCCTCGGTACCTCCCGAGGCCCAGTATGGCTCGGAAAGTTCCAGGATGAACCCGCTTGGTCACGCCACGCCAAGCCGAATGAGAGGCGTACGTCCCGGTGGACGCCCTTAAGCACTTCATGTCCACCAAGATTGACACCATCAAGTAGCAGGTGTCAGAGCAAGTGTAGAAGGTGGTGGAAGCTGTGATTTCTGCAAGACCCCTTCCTCACTTCGATTACATGCCTACCATGGGTTGTGAGCCCTCCCATAGGCACGCCCCCGTGGTGTTGCATCGCCATAGAGATGGAATGAGAGAGGCCGCTCACCCAGACAGAAACGACTGATCGTAGGGAGAGAACCATGACCACGACCTCAACACCGTACGCGACGCACTTCCGACGAACCACCAGGTTCGAGGAGCAGGAGCAAACCTCGAGACCTCAGGAGAAGTTTCAGGACGGCGACGGACCCCTAAGCATCGCCCTAACTGAGAACGCACCTGCAGTCCCCCTAGAGACAGGCACGATCAGTGGCCTCGCTATGACGATTAGACTAAGCCCAAATCCCTGAGGGTTGGTCTCCCCCGAAGGAGTACGTCGATGATGGAGGTAGAGAGGCGCCCGTGGACTCCCATTAAAGTTTCTGGTACGTTCGCCCATATGGGGTCCATCCCTTTCTCTACCCCGTTTAGCATAGAGATCATCAACGCCTACGCTACGGGAAAGTGAATATGCCCATTGTAGACCTATACGATGGGACTGTAGATTCATAAGAGCTCTTGGGTGTGCACAGGGTACAGATGTACGTCCAAGACGTGGACGATGCGTCGTGCTACCGATACTTCCCTGCCACCCTGAAAGGGGTAGCGCAGTCTTGATTTAACGACTTAGCATCGGGCGACGTCTCTTGCTTTTAGGACTTGGCGGATAGATTTGTAAGCCAATTCATGGCCAGCTGTAAGGAGAGTCGGACCAGCATCCATCTATCCAAGATCAAGCAAGGGCCGCAGGAGTCCCTAGCATACTTTGTCAAGCACTTTTACCAGGAAGTAGTCTTGATTCCTGACTTAGAAGACGGGGTAGCGTACACCTCATTTCTGAATGGCCTAAAGAGTGGCCAATTCAAGTTCTCTTTAGCCGAGCGAGAGGAGACCATGCTAGCAAAGGTACTGGGAAAGGTGGCCGACTTTATTTGGGCCACAGAGGTTTGCATGGAAAGCTCGGATGCCCCCAAGAAAATCAAAGCCCCAGTACACAGGAGCGGGGGCCCCCGAGAACGGAGGCTGAGGGTTGAAACTGTCGACCCCCATTTCACCACGGATCCAAGAAGCATCCTTATGGAGGTGAAGGAGCATCCCTGATGAAAAGGCCACCTCCGATGGCCTCGGCACTGAAGCCACACAATACGCGAAAATATTGCGAGTTCCACGAGCAACATAGGCACACCACCACAGAGTGCCAAGAGTTGAGGAAAGCCGTCTACGAGCTGGCCAATAAGGGACAGATAGACTGCTTTTTGAAGAGAGGACGGTGCTTCCTTCAAAAGGAACGTGAGCTTGCGCGGCCTAACCCGGAGACGAAGAATGCTCTACCAAAATAGTAGCCACCATTGCCGACGGATATGTCGAGGGTATCACTCAGTCTACCTAGAAAGCTCTGCTTTGAGGAGCCCAATAGGTTCTAACGGCCGACCATGGGAGCTGAGTTATAATACCCAAGATGGTGTTCGGGGGTAGAGAAGTCACGCACTTTACCTCCCCGTAAAATGACCTGCTGGTGGTCAAGATGAAAGTAGACAACACTATTGCACAGAGAATTCTTATTAACACCGCGAGCTCAGTAGACATCATCACTTGGGATTGCTTGAAAAAACTTAGGTATCTAGGGAGGGAGATTGTCCCCCTAGTACATCCAATCTTGGGCTTCAGGGGGCACGAAGTAAACCCTAGGGGAATGATCCGCCTACCATCACGCTTTGGTGATAAGACCAAGGCAAGGAACCTTGAAGTAGATTTCCTGGTGGTGGACATCCCCACAGCATACAATGTCATCCTGGGAAGGCCCACCTTATATAAGGTAAAGGCTATCATCGCCTCATACCTACTCCAACTTCAGTTCAAAGCTAACGATGGAAGTGTCTACAAGGGGACTAGCTGACGGCCAAGAAATGCTACCTTGTTAGTATCCGGCCACTGGTGGAATTATCGGCCGAGCAGGGACCGGCTGGCCCCCCACCTTCAAACAAAATGTAGTAGACCCCACCACATAATCTCGCTAAAGCCTTAGTGATACATACACTAGCCTCAGCAGAGTCTGAGCGGCCATGTCCGGAAGCCATTGACGGCATCGAAGAAGTGCCCCTGGAAGGTGAACGTTTTGAACGGACAATCTAGTTGGGCGGGGAGATGGATGCCCCCTTTTGACATTCTTTGGTTGAGCTCCTACAGGAATACCGGGACGTTTTCACCTTCGGCTCCGAGGACATGCCTGGTATTGATCTCACCATAATGGAACACAAGCTGAACGTGGATCCTACCCATAAATCAGTTATCCAAAAGAAACGACACATGGGTCCTGAGAAGCCCGCAACGGCCATTGCGAAGGTGCAAAAGCTACTAGAGAAAGGTTTTGTTCGAGAATGTTAGTATCCAGAATGGATCTCAAACGTCGTTCTGGTTAAGAAGCCTAATGGGCCTTCGAGGATGTATGTGGATTTCACTTATTTGAACAAAGTTTGCCCAAAGGACAGCTACCCCCTCCTAAAGATCGACAAGTTAGTGGATGCCACGGCCGGGCATGCCCTACTGAGCTTCATGGACGCCTTCTCAAGGTACCACCAGATGCCCCTATATCTCGAGGATCAGGAGAAGACCGTGTTCATACCCGACTGGGCCCTGCATTGCTATAAGGTAATGCCTTTTGGGTTGAAGAACACGGGGCCCATGCACCAACGGTTGGTAAACAAATTATTCGAGCCTCTCATCGGTCGGACCATGGAGGTATATGTGGATGACATGATAGTGAAGAGCATGCTTGACATTGAGCATGGCCAGGACCTGCGGAAGACGTTCGATACCATCCGAACATTCGGTATGAAACTTAACCTAAAAAAGTATGTGTTTGGAGTACGATTAGGAAAGTTGCTCAGATTCATAATCAGCAGCTGAGGAATAGAGGCCAATCTAGAAAAAATCCAAGCAATGGTGCACATGCAGTCACCACATAACATCAAGGAGGTCCAAAGACTAACTGGGTATATCGTGGCTTTAGGGTGCTTCACGTCCAGATCCGCCGACAAATGCCAACCCTTCTTCCGTGTCCTACAGAGGTGTGCCAATTTCGTGTGAAACGAGGAGGCCGATGAGGCCTTTCGGGCATTCAAAACTTACCTGACTCATTCGCCGAAGATAGCAAGTTGCCTCCTTGGGGAGAAGCTCCTACTCTACATGGCAGTCTCAGAACATGCCATAAGCGCAGTTCTAGTAGTAGAGAGAGCCAAGGAGCACATCTTGATTTACTATGTCAGCCATGCCCTAGCAGGGCCAGAAATGAATTACCCGCTTATTGAGAAGTTTGTCTACACAGTGCCGATGGCCAGCCGGAAGCTGCAACCTTACTTCGAGGCGCATAAAGTAACCGTCTCACCAACTTGCCTATCAAGAATGTCCTTCAATGGCTAGATGCCTTCAGACGACTCTTGAAGTGAGCGGTAGAGTTGTCTCAATATGACCTCATCTTTGAGGAACGACGGGCTACTAAAGCTCAACGCATGGCAGACTTCTTGGCCAAAGGCGCCAGCACACCTACAGATACTAGCTCGCTTGCCCCTTTATGGAACCTTTACATGGATGGATCGTCCATTAAGGATGGTAATGACGCCGACCTAATTATCGAAAGCCCGCAAGGGGAGCGGCACGAGCATGCTTTGAAGTTGCTTAAGGCATCGAACAACGATGCTGAATGTGAGGCTTTGATAGCAGGCGTGGAGTTATGTTATACAGCGGGAGCAGACTTGGTCCGAGTGTTTTCAAACTCTCAGCTCGTGGTTAGTCAGCTTAACGGTGAATATGATGTAAAGGATGACACCATGGCAGCCTGCATTTGGCGGGTGCGAGAAGCCATGAAACTACTAAAGCATTTCTCGATCACACATATACCCCAGTCGGAGAATCGGCAAACCGATGCGCTGTCGAAGTTAGTCAGTTCTTCGAAGGATGGGCAGCCAAAATGAATCCAATGGGAAACCCTGGTGGAAAAGAGCATCAACCTTCTTGAAATACTTGGGTTGGATAGGAGTTCCACATGGATGGACCCTATATGCGTGTACCTGGCCGACGACATGCTACCCCTGGATTCCAAGGTGGTCGAGCGCCTAAAGAGACAAGCAAATTGATTCATACTATATGATCGATCTTGTAAGAGCGATCCTATGCCTACCCATTGCTACGTTGCGCAACCCCAGATGTGGGAAAGAAGATACTGGAGGAGTTGCATGAAGGGGTATGTAGTTCTTACATTGGTGGTTGTGCCCTAGCAGTCATAGCGATACGAATTGGCTATTACTGGCGCTCCCTGCGAGAAGATGCCATGAACTTGGTTTGCTCCTGTGATAAGTGCTAGAAATTCGACCCCATCCAACGACGAGTCGACGACCCACCACACCCCTAATGTCGATCGTTAGTCCCATACCATTTGCTACATAGCACATGGACATCCTTGGACCCTTCCCTAAGGGCACCAGACAATGCAAATACCTCTTTGTCGTGGTGGATTACTTCATTAAGTGGATTGAAGCTGAGGCTGTCGCCTCAATTGCTGCAACTGAAGTTCGAAACTTTATCTGGAAAAATATCATCACCTACTTTGGTGTTCCTAGAGTGGACAACGTGTGGTTATTTGACATAGCCAAAGTTACCGATTACCGTAACACCCTGGGGCGTAAAGCTCGGTTCACCACCGTTGCTCATCCTTGGATCAACGGTCAGGCCGAGGCTACAAACAAGGTCATCCTGGACAGCCTGTAGAAGAATCTTGATAAAGCAAAGGGAAAATGGGTCGAGGAACTACACAACGTCTTGTGGTCGATCCAAACAATCGAGAAGACTGCCACTGGAGAAACGCCATTCATGTTGACATAGGGGTCAAAGGTCGTGCTACCTGTTGAAATAGAGCACTCCACACGCATTGCCTTACCACATTCCAAGCGGAACTTAACATCGCAGCATTGCAGGAAGCTCTGGACCTCATTCCCTCTATTTGAGGTGAAGCACTCCTTTGGGAGGCACTATGCAAACTCTGCATTGCACGACTCTATGACCGCACTGCCAAGCTTCACCCTTTCAAGGTCGGAGATCTTGTCCTTCGCTGCATTGAGGTTGTGGCATGTGCAGGAGAGCACGACAAGCTCACAACGAATTGGGAAGGCCCATACAAGGTAACAGATCAAGTATGGCTGGGCAGATATCACCTCGAGACCCTTGGGGGTACTCCAATCCTACGAACCTAGCATGAAAGTAACCTACGGAAGTACTATCAGTAGCAATCTTTTCCACTCTCTACTAAATGCCTATGTATCTGTGTTTCTCCTACTATTAATACAATAGCCACAACGGTCATTTTGTAGCCATACAGTTTTTCCTTACACATTTAACCCCGAAAAAGGGCTAAGGGTTCCTGAGCACAACCTAGGGGACGATCGTTATACCTTTTAGCCCCTCAAGGGGCTAAGGGTTCCTGAGCACGACTTGGGGGCTAATCACTATACCTTTTAGCCCCACAAGGGGCTAAGGGTTCCTGAGTACGGCCTAGTAGCCGGTTGCTATACCTTTTAAGTCCCTAAGGGGCTAAGGTTTCCTAAGCATGGCCTAGCGACTGGTCGTTATACTTTTTAGTTCCCTAAGGGGCTAAGGGCTCTTGACCACAGCCTAAGGGACGGTCGCTAAGCCATTAGGTTCCCCATAAGGGACTAATGATCGGTACACTCTACCATTAGCCATACAATAAGCACCATTGCTCACTTGTCGTTTCCCATAGGGGCCACAGTCCTACAAAGCATGAACATAAGTAAAGGAGAGTATAGGCAAGCGAAACAACAAGTGAGGAAGTAAATGAAAAAGTTGAGAATTTCATGCCAAAAGTCGAAGATGTCATTCAATAAAAACAGGTACAAAGACCAATGAAAGGCCAGTAGGCCGAAAACAAAAAAAAAAGAGGACAAAAAGCAATTAGGGATCTTGTACATCAAACGTCTGGATCCTTATCATCATCATGGTCTCCATGTGCCTCGTCCTCATGACCTTCACCATCAGAAGTCGCAACCCCACCATCAAGAGGGGTAGTCTCCTCGTCACCCAGGTCATCTTCGTCAATAGCTGGCGGGATGAAATCCACCAGCTCAGGGTTTTGTCCCTCGGCTAGGGCTTGACGACGATCCTCTACTTACTTAACGTACGCCTCAAAGTAGCCCTCTTGGTGGAAAGCTTCAGGGGCCAAGAAAATTATGAGTTCCTAAAATAACTCCGTACGCTCTGTATGGCCCTGCCTGTAGCCTTGTTGCTCAGCCTTAGCCATTTTCTCAACTCCTACCATGGCCTCATCCTCCGCTTTAGAACGGGCCTCCTCCAGACGACGTTGTAGGTTGCCTTTTTCGGCCTCCAAGGCCTTTTTCTCTTTCTTTACTTTCTCAAGGCGGCGTTTCTACTTTGTCATAGACTCTTCTGACTTCTAGCACTCTTCCTGGAGGTCAAGGATACGTTTCTTTAGGATTAAAACTGACTAGGTCGATCCCACGACCTTTAACGTCCGAGCGAATGCCTGGTGAACCACTTGGCAGGGATTAGCCGAAGGGAAAAACTAGTAGCAAGCTAGAAGGAAGTAGGAGAAGGTCTGGCCTTACCTCAGGAACAACCACCTGCTCTTTGGTGACCATTAGTGGCTCCGCCAAACTAAAAGAGACCAGAGCCCACAACTTAGTCAAATTTTCCACCAAGGCCTACTTAGCAGAGGGATCAGCCTCCAAGAAATCCACGGCTTAGGCCTGAGTGTTTACCGAGGGCTCCCCGATAGCCCACGGTGCAGCCTACTAATTCTCCTAGGAACCGCCTGCAGTGGGAGATCCTAGTGCCACGTTGAAGGACGGGCGCTCCCTGGATTGTCACTGCGGGGACGACCCCTCCGTCCCCTTACCTTTGGAAGGAAGGGGCTTAGCCCTTAGAGGGTAGGTGCAGACGCAGTGACGATATCCTGACCCTCCTTTAAGCGCAATCGCTTGTGCGTATCCGCCCTAGGAAGGTTCACTGACACTGCGGGAGGCATTTGGTCGCGTGGTGCTAACTTTGGCAGCTGTAAAAAAGGAATAAGGGCGGTTAAGTTGGCGTTGAGTTAACACCTTTTTCACAAGAAGTCATAACGCAGCCAGAAGACAAACCTTCCTTACGTACGTTTTGACGAGCTGGCGCCTCTCCTCCTCGCGACTCCTATTGTTCTAGGCCTCTATTCCTTGCTCAGTAGCCTGCCTACTCTCAAAAGGAGAGAGCATCTCCCTTGCTTGCTCTGCAAAAAATAGAAGAAAGTCAGGTCAGAACTTGGAATAAGCTTTAAGAATAAGGAGGCTCGTAGAGGCGAGGAAAAAGTCGTTGCCGAAGAACGACAACTTAGGGTGCCAATTAAAATGCTCTCTACCACTCGACCCGCTCCGTTTGTGCTCGGGCCCCTTTCCGGCATCGACTATTTGAGACATGAAGGACGTGATCGACTTTGAACGATCGTCCTTCCGCAGATAGTACTGGAAGTAGCAGGCGGTCTTGGTCTCTTTCACGGTTCGCTCCCCGAACGGGCTGTGGACCGGCCTCCCATCGTTCCAGTTTAGGAGATCCCCCCAACCGGCCTTACGGCGCATGAAAAGGAAGTCATACTTCTAGTTTTTTTACTTTAGACTTCTTCTTAATGGCCGTCATGTAGCCCTTCCAATTATTAGAATAATACCAGTTGAGATCCTTGGTCTCACTGGGAGCCCTCTTGACCATGTGGACCAATCCGAAAGCATTACCCGAGCAAGTTACCCTATGCAAGTCGCACGTTACGATGAAAGAACAAATGTTGTGCCAGGACGTGAGCACAATCAGTGCGGTCACCAACTCATACTTGTTCAGGATCTCCACAATGACCAGGGTGAAGTTGGATCTGTACACCGTAGGAGAAAGCCGCACTTGGAGGGTGGCTTATTTACGATGGCGTCGGCATCGGGGATGATGAACTTATACCCGGTAGGCAGGAGGTACTTCTCCTCTAGTGCCGACCTCTTTAGGGAAAGAACGACCTTAGGGATGGAGAAATAGGTGCTCAGCCCATCTTGAGGATCTGACAGTTCGGGAGACCCAGGGTAGACCGTCCCTTTGGCCACCACTTTAGGAATCGACTTTCTCTGAGCACGACCCTTCCTTGAGCAAGAAGCGGATGAATGGGAGCTGGACGAACTACTTTCCTCCTGCCTGGTGGAGGAACTAGTGCTGGTAGACCTGGCTTCCTCGCTCATCCTGTGAGAGTGGGAGGCAAAAGAGTAGTTACCATTGGAGGACCCTTCAGCCATGAACTCGTCTGGAGTCTTCAATTGTTGGCATGCCTACGACATTGCTAGCCTACGTTCCTAAAAGTCAGTCATGCGAGAAACCGCCATAGATAGACAACCTCCTCCTCAATGCTAAGGATGCTAGTGGTAAAAGAGTACTTGAAACTAGACTATGAAGGGGTGCCGGGCTCATGTACTGGCACGACATAGGGAATTTTCTTAGGCTCCCTAAACAAATTCTTTTGGGGAACGTATGTAAGCACCTGGTCATCAATTAGGGCCCCAGAGGCTTGAAAACTGAGGGTCGCAGTCCTCCATCTGGGGCCAACCAGCCTCTCAAGGATGTTCCCAGTCGACAAACAAGATAAAGACATATTCATACAATATTAATACAAGATGTAACTCCCAAAGAAGGCATGAAAGCACGTACCAGTGAGAGATGAAGTGGATGAAGATGGTGTTGAAGGCGGGGTCAAAGATACAAACAAACCCTTTGAAGATTCAAAGAGAAAGGTTGAAGATGCTATAGTGAGTTTGAACAAGAATGGGCGGGGAGGCAGAGCTTCTCTCTCTAGAAATTTGCTTCTCTCTCTAAGAAGGTTTTTAAGGGCATGTTGAAATGATCTCCCTCAAGGAACCCAACTTTGCTTATATAGGCGAAGAAGGGGGGAAAAGGGGGTAGTGCATCCCCCGAGACATTCGAAGAGACAGAACACTATTCAGCCCCCAACACGTGGCACCCAAGCCCACGTAGTCACCTGAAGACTAAGGGGTCGACTGCTCGGCCTAAGAAACGTCCGTTATGCCTACAGGTCAGAGCTAGCTACTACACGGCCTAAGGACCGGTCGCTACACCTTTAGCCCTCAAAGGGGGCTAAGGGTCCTTAAGCACGGCCTCAAGGTCGGTCGCTATTCCTTTAGCCCAATGGGGGCTAAGGGTCCTTAAGAACGACCTAAGGACCGGTCGCTACACCTTTAGCCCGCAAAGAGGGCTGAGGGTCGTGAAGCACGGCCTCAGGGCCAGTCGCTATGCCTTTAGCCCCAACAGCAGCTAAGGGTCCTCAAGCACGACCTTAGGGCTGATCGCTACACCCCTAGCCCTCAGAGGGGGTTAGCGGCCCTCAGGTATGTCATAAAGACGGTTGGTATACCTTTAGCCCCAATGGAGACTAAGGGTCTTCAAGCACGACCTCAGGGTCGGTCGCTACATCCCTAGCCCTCAGAGGGGGCTAGCGGCCCTCAGGTATGACCTAAGGGTTGGTCATTATACCGTTAGGCCCAATTGGGGCTAAGGGTCATCAGATACGGCCGCAGGGCCGGTCGCTACATCCCTAGCTGTCGGAGGGGGCTGGCGATCCTTAGGTGCGACCTAGGGGCTAGTTGCTATACCTTTTAGCCCCAAAATGGGGTTAAGGGTCATCAGAAACGGCCACAAGTCCGGTTGCTACACCCCTAGCCCTTAGAGCGGCCTAGTGGCCTTTAAGTATGTCGTAAGGGCCAGTCACTATACCTTTATCCCCAATTGGGGCTAATGATCATTAGGAATGACCTCATGGCCGGTCGCTACACCCCTAGCCCTCAGGTATGGCTTAAGGTCGATCGCTGTACTCCTAACCCCCTAGAAGGGACTGACTGTTGTATAGCGCAGCCTGTGGGCCATTCACTACACCTATGTGGGAATATCACATGAAGAAGAATGTAAGAACATTAAAAAAGAAGCCAAGTCCCTATGAATCGAGGCAACTTCTCATCGCCGTTATAGGTAATCACGAGACAACCTTACAAAGAGAAAGGACAAAACAAAAGAGATCAACTACTAGAGAAACCTATGCCTATTCCTCGTCACTGGAAGGGGGTAGGGCATCACTGAACTCTGAATTCTCCTCCTGACCGCTCGCTGGTCTGGGCCTCACTCCTGGATTGGCCTGCCTACGGTACTGTGCCAACCAAAGGGCATTCTTGTCGAGCTGTAATGAAGCTTCACACATGTACCACCGCAGGCCCTGAAGGGACGACTTCAAATGCTCGACCAACTCCCTATTCATGACTCCCAGCTCGAAAGCATCATTGACTACCATGGCGTAGAAGACAGCCTGAGTCATCTCAGGAATACGAAAGTCTCGGGTAGACTCCTCGGCCATGTTAAGGTCAAAGTAGGGGCAAAGATAGTAATAGTTATCGGGAAGTGGGCAAGAAGGGCGTGCGGCGCCCTTCAAATGCCATTTGAAGGTTTCCCTGACGTAGTCGTCCGCTTGCTCGGTGCTAAGGAAGTCGAAAAACACCATGGTATAGGGATGAACTGAGACTCCCTCTTTCTACAAAGCGAGTTTCTTTCTCTTTAAAAAGACTTGGGAGCATCATCAAGTGGTCTTTCATGAGAGGTCCAACTCCATTTTTATAGAAGGTAGTGGGCAGAGTAAAGGACAACACGCCCCCTGAGGCTGTTATAGAACCAAGGTACCAATCCACCTATGCCACGTGGCACCTAACTACTAAAGCCTACCTCGAACATCTCTAGATCCCAAAAGGGGCTCATGGCCCCGCGACACAGCCCACGGTCCGGCCGCCACAAGTTGGCACCCTTGCCTCGCCGAGGGCGGAGCAACAGGATCCTAAGGCCGGTCGCTAGGAACTCCAACACGCCTAAAGGTCGGGCGCTTCATCTCTAGCCCCCATAAGGGGCTAAGGGTTCAACAGGCCTAGGGTTTGGTCGCAACAGCTGTGTCAGAGTGTTATAGGAAGACGAGCACGAAAACATTCGTGAAGAAATCAAGCCCCTACGTTGAGGGAGAACTTTTCATTGTAATAATAAGAAAGTACAAGTTGACCTTACAAAAGAAAGGAGCGAAGCAAAAAAGCATGCTAATGCTAGAAGCCTACGACTATTCATTATCAGTAGAAAGAGGTGGAGCATCACTCAAACCTGAGCTCTCCTCCTGATCATTCGCCAACCTGAGTTCTACTCCAAGATTAGCCTGTCTACAGGGTTGCACCCCTAGAAGGGCATGCTTGTTGATCCTCAGCCAGAATTCAAAAATACTCCACCACAGACCCTTAAGGGCTAACTTTAGGGCCCTCGCCATGTCCCTGCTCATGATGAATAACTCCACGACGTCATTCACCACCATAGCATAGAAAGTGGCTTGGACGATTTTGAGAATATCGAAGTCATGTGCTGCCTCCTCCGCATCTGAGAGAATGAAGCCCCGAGCAGAGGTCCCACTAATCCTCCGAAAGTGGCCGAGGAGGGTGTGAGGTCGCCCTCATATGCCAATTAAAAGTTTCCTTAACATGATCAGCCATCTCCTTGGTGCTATGAAAAGAGGGGAAAACCATGATGAAGAAAAGGGCAGAACCTCTTTCTCTAGAAAGCCTCCTTCTCTCTCTAAGAAAGATTCATGACCATGATCAAGTGACGGTTTACAAGAAGTGCAACTTAACCTTTATAGAGGGGAGCGGGGAGAGTGAAGGACAACACACCCCCTGAGGTGGTTACAGAACCAAGGTAACACTTCGCCCATGCCACGTGGCACCTAAGTACTCAATCCCTACTTCGAACATCTAACCCCCGTTGCGGCCCTCCGACACAGCCCACGGGTTGACCGCCATATTTTTGCTCCCTTGCCTAGCAAAAGGCCCTGAGGCTGGTCGCTCTGAACATGGACAGGGGAACTGAGACTCACGGGTGGCGGCCCTTCGGCCGCATAACACCAAAGGATCAATCCCTTATGGCATGGCCTTTAGGTCGAATTAAGTGAACAAATGCACATGATTAAAAGCGAGGCCATAGAGGAAAAGTTGATCTTTTATTATTGAAGTTCGAGGAGTACACATCTTCTAAGAAAATAAGAAAATAAGAAAAAGAGACAAGATGAAAGGAAGGGAACAAGCATAACAAAGGTTGCGATGGGCCTAACCCCTACTCATTGCCCTCATCACTAGGGAGGGGGGATGCCTTACCAGACCCCGAGTCCTCTTCCTCTTCTTGATCACTATAAGCCTCTAGACGATGGGCCCGTAAGATGTTGCTTCTGTTACGCCCCATCCACGCCTAGAAGGTGCTCCACCGCAACTCTTTGAGTGCCAACTCCATTATGCCAGTCATCCACTCACGCAGAACACCCAGATTAATAACATCGTTGAGAAGCATCACGAGGAACATGACCTGGGGTATCTTAGGGAGACCGAAGTCTCATGCGGCCTCCTCCGCTGCACCAAGGTCGACAATCGGGCACAAGCCCTCATAATCAGATGGAAGGGATAAAGGAGGAACGACAACTCCTCTACGATATCACTTAAAGTTCTCTAGGACGAAAACGGTCATCTCATTCGTCTTTAGCGAGCGAGGGAACCCTAACTTGGAAAACCCTTTGTCAAGATGAAATTTGCATACAAAGCATGAAATACAGTTCGGGACAACCCCATTTTATACTCCTAAAGTAGATGAGTTACCATACCACTGTCCAACTTTGGAAACCTGGATTGCTTTGAAAGTCAAACCAGCCTGATGTCGATTGCCAAGTATCAGCCTAAGCTACGGCGCTTGCCTATTAGCAACTCTTTCCCGAGGCCCACCGATCTTCGTTCCACAGATGCATCTAACATTCCACTGACTGTCAACCCTGCCCTACATTTAGGCAAAATGTGAGGGCCTAAATGATATATGGAAACTATTTTCGGCATGGACCGCCACATTCCCAGCTGTGGGCTCGGCCCAATTAGGCATAGCATGCCTCTGCGGGATCCTTGGGGCCACACTCAGGCGCCCAATGAAGCAAACTGTTGGGCATCCCATTAAGAGACCCTCTAGAGTGAAATCACCGTTCTACCCTTTGTTACAGGAGCTATAAATACTTACCTACCTACCTCAGAAAAGGGGTTGGCTTTTCTGGATACTTCCTATTCCTTCATAAATAGTGTCTCTTTATAGCTTTAAGTTTTACTGGGACCACCAACCCAGTTGATTGTCGGAGAGGCGTTCCTCGGACTAACACCCAGGGTACCCCTTTTGTAGGTCCCATGTTCGAGTAAAAAGGTGAACAAACGCTTTGCGCGGACCATCACGTAAGCTTGCTCTCTCATCTCACGTCATCTTCAGTAGTCCCAGAAGCTCCCAAAACAATATATATATATATATACACACACACACACACATATGTAT
>JACYFF010031952.1:49728200-49806821 GCA_017589665.1 Selenicereus undatus
TATATATATATATATAGACACACACACACACACACACACACACACACATATATATTGTAATTTATGCATAACAATTATTATGACTTGGTCGTTGGAGTTTGGAGCATATTTTATGTATTAAGTTTTGATTTTTGGCACTATGAGATTGTTTGCTTAGGCTTTATCTTTTTCTTGTTCTTTTTCTTTGCAATTTCATACCTATGAACTAGACTATGAACGCCATAGAGGTACTTTTAAGTTACAGCAGATGCACTTTTATTATTTTTCTTTGTAAATTTCTTGCATTCCTCATATTCTTACATTGCAAACAAATAAGTAGACTATTTGGATGTGATGAATTAGATTTCGAAGCAAGATGTAATAATTTTTCCTAATAATAATACTTTTCATTCATGGAGTGTTACCATGTGTGCTCTTAACTATGTCAATTGTGTCGATATTGTTAGGGTTTAATTTCACTTTTTAATTTTTAGTTTTAGTTTTTATTGTTAGCCAGTCCTAACTATAGAATTTCAAGTTGTTTCTCTTTTGACATTTTTTCTGACAAGGATGATGAGAATTCATGGCCATTCAATGTTTGATTTTTGTTTTCTTTTAATTTCAGCAGATCTAATTGAATTGTTAATGTTATATTTTCAAGAACCATTAAAATAAGGCACTAAATTATTTCTTTCAACAATTTCTTATTTTCTAAACAAGATTATCTTTTCAGAATAGAGGACGAAAGATCCCCCCAAAAAAAAGCTAAGTTCGATAGGATGAATACATGCACCTTTGAGTGGTTTCTTCCCTTTCCTTTCCTCTACTGCATTATCATCGACAACTTTTAACAAATGTATATTGCATATTTAAGGGAATAATTCATTACCCTTATCACAGTTCATGATAAATTTGGGGCTTCTAATAAATTAGAAGTTAAAAAAAAATAGATTTAAACATCTACAATGTACAGGAGATCAAATATTAGGGAGGGAAAGATATTTTAATATCATGGAAAAAATAGAAATCTTTAAGTAGTATTTTAAGCAAAATCAGACCAGCAGATAGTGGTTGTGACACAAAAAATCACTATTGGGCACCCCACTTTGTGTGGAAATCATAACTAGGGCACTATGTTATTAGAATATATTTAAAAGGGGCAATGTTCAATGGAAACTATTTTAAGGGGACCATTCACTGTTTACATTTTCCTTTTAGCCCTTAAACTTTTCGTATTTGCACTTTAACCCAAATCTTTAAAAACTTACTTTCGAAAAATTTAAAATTGTGTTCGTGGTTTTTTGCTCACTTGTAAAACTCAAGACCCTCTTTCAATTGGTATCAGAGCCACGTGCACAAAATAATTAAGATTACTAAGCTAATTAACTATGATTAGCCGTGAGTAGCCGTGATACTTGAATCATCACCTGCTTGTCCTGGTCCTAATTATTCCCACATTGTCCACTCACCAGAAGGTAATACTTCGTTAGCACCTCCATTAAACTATATCACTGATATAGTTTTAGAATTAAAAGTAGAATTAGTTAAAATTAAGACTGAACTAAAGGAGCTTAAGAATCAGTTAACCGTTGTCCATCTCTGTCTCATTAACGAAGTTAGACATAACGATAAAGCTAGTACGAGTATTAGTAATGCTTTTCAACATAAGTATCCTTTCCAAAACTCAAAAAACAAGATTCCATTTCCTTTGCAAGAAACAAAAATCCAAAAAGAATTAGGAGAACAATCTGTCAAAAAATCATCTGAAGAGAAAGAAAAAGAAGATGGAGTATGAACAACATACTCTTCAAGAGTTACAAAAAATGTTTGAGAAGGAACAAAGTCTGGAAGAATTAAACAAAATCATGAGTGCTATTAGCGATAAACATGACGTCCTATCTGATCACCACGAAGTGACCAATAATGTCCAATTAGAAGAACAAATATATCAGCAGATGAACCTTCTTAAGCTTGATGATTTTAATGCATTACCTTTAGAAGAAATTAGAAGAAAATTAGATAAGAAATATGGTAAAATGACTGTTGAGAATGAGATTAATGAAATTGGAGAAGAGATCGACTTATATGAAACAGAGACTAATCTCGTAAAAAATGTTGTTCCTAAGCCTGAAGAATTTGGTGAACCTTCTAGAAGAAATACTCATTTCTTAAGACCTAGGTACGTCCCACCAGGACAAACAAACAATTTTTTCTTTGGGTTTGTCCCAAGGAAAACCACAACTTTTGATGAAATTGGTCTCAATCTTGGAGCTATCAACATTGATGGAGCCCATAATAGAGAAGAAATATCAACATTTGTCTTGCTTTTCTTAATGCAACATTGAGAGTTCTTTCCAATGGAGAAGAACTATCAACAAGTTTAAAGCAAGACAAATGTTGGTTTCATTAACCGTGCTCCAACATTGATAGTTCTTTCCAACGGAGAAAGACCACCGAGAGTTAACTTGAATTCCCTTGCTTTGATTTAGCCATTGGATGTTGTATGGATGTGGATGAGTCATTGTTTGCAGCCCTAGTTTCTAAATCATGCTTAGAGAAACTACATTTGCACAGCTCCCTCCATCAATGATCAAAGAGCATAACTTTCCTTGCATGGTACATCGTGTGTGGAATATGTTTTCTCTTTGGTCATCTGTAACTCCTCTTTGTGTGCTTAGAAATCTTCTCAAAACTAAGAGCTCACCTTTATCAGCCTCTTCAACAACTTCATCTTGAGTTTCCTTAAGTTCTGGTTCACTTTCAACCTCATTTTCTTCCTCCTCAAAATCCTCCTTCACGGCTGTCCATTCAGCCAAAGTGATTATCTTTCTATTTGGACATTCCGAAGCAATGTGGCCAATCCCTTGACATTTAAAACACCTTCTATTGCTCATTGGGTTAGGATTGGGCCTATTTTGAGGTGCTTGGGTTCTTTGTGGTGCCGGGGTTCTTTGTGGAAAGGAAGGGGATGGATTTTGTGGCTTAGGAATAGGATTAGAACTCCCCTTGTTAAAAGGTTGGCTTCGATTCAAAGGCCATGTGTTTTGAGGTTTGAAGGGTGGTCTTGCCTTCTTTTGCTGGTTCACTTTATGTGTCAGGACACAAATATCATCAAGAGAAGTATATAATTGCAATTCAACCACATTGGAGTACCTAGGATCAAGTCCTCCCAAGTACCTTACTGTGGTTTGTTCTTCTAGCTCTTGAATATCATACTCAATAAGCAGCTTCTCAAACTCTCGTGTATATTCTTCAACACTCATATTACCTTGGGTAAGGTTATGAAGTTGAGAATAACAATCTTGGACATAAGTTGGTGGTAGAAAATGAGCCTTGAGTTTAGATTTCATTTTATCCAATGTACGGATTTTTAATTTCCTTTCTCTTAGCCGTTTTGAACACAAGTTAGTCCACCACATAGATGCATACTTTCTAAGTCTTAAGGCTACCAATTTAACCTTCTTATCATCAGGAACATCTTTATATTCAAAAACTCTCTCAACAGCATGCAGCCAAACAAGGAATTCCTCAGGATCAAGCTTACCTTGAAATTCAGGAGCTTCCACTCTGAAGTCATTGGAATTTGCTTGAAACTGTGGCTCCCCTCTCATCATTCTGGTTGGTTCTTCTTCACTTGAAGAATTAACTTCACGGCTAAAGACTTGTTCAAGCCCTCTAGGTTCAGATTGAAGAGTTTCTTCATTCAGTTTTTGCTTTTGCTTCAAAACCGAACCCAATTGCTTTCTCAAGTACTCATTTTGTGCTTGAGTTTCTTGATTCTTTAGTGAGTCCTTATGAATTTTGCTGGCCAAGAACTCATTCTGCTTCATCAAAGCTTTGAACCTCTCCTCCAAGGTCATGCTTGTTGAAGTCATGCTTTAACAAGGTCACTTAAGCAAGTAGAACAACACGGAATAGGGGTGGCACGGACGTGCTTAATGACACGAGGTGACCGTGCTAATTTTCTACCAGGCACGGCTGAAAACAACAAGCCTCACAGTTTTGTGTTTCACTCAACCCAGTTATGAAACTGACTTTGTGTTTGGATTTTTTTTTTTTGAGTGGGACGGATTTCTAGAAGGGTGAGGGACGTACCATGCCTAGGAGAAACCAAGCTCTGACAGCAAATATGATGTATTGATGGAGATCCCTCCATATCCCTTTATTTAAAGAAGCAAATCAAGCTAGGCAATTTTATTTTTCTGCTCAAAGGATGAATGAATAATCCAAATTTTGTTTAAGTATTAAAATTGCAGGTCATGGGTTTAATTCTAGCAACTAACTCGTTTTTGTGAGCTTAATTACTTAGGCCTCCTTGAGGTTTAAGTGCAATATTTTTCATTGGGATTGAAGTTCAGGAAGTCAGCTTTGCACCAAAACAAGTTTCATCCCATTTGGACTTCATTCACCTATTCAAATTAGCAAATAAACCCAAGGTATCCAAACTGCCTAACAGGACCAGAACGTACCCGGGTTTGTTCATCTCATTTCTTAAGCTATGTTTTGGTTTAAGTCTTGGATTTTTACATATTTTCGGTCCTCAAGATGTTAGCTACCTGGTCCAAGTGGTAAAATCAAGTTAAGCCAAGTGGAAGATGAAGAACCAGGTTAGTCTTCCAAACCGTGCAGGCTGAAACCAGGTTCAGACCAGTCCGGGCATTTTGATCTTTTCATCAGGCAAATGAATTCTAAATTGAGTAATTCCACTTGGAAAAGTTAGAGACTTCCAGAACTTTCTAACTGTATGTTGCAACCCAGCTTATGTCCACGTTTTACATGAGAAACATGGCCTCTAATCACAGCCTGAAAACTGCTAGCCACTACCCGGTTGATAGCTGATTGGTGCAATCGGTGGTTGCATGGCTGACTCACGTCCAATCCTTGTCTAGCTGCATGAGCATGCTTCTACAAAGCAATTGGACATTAACATTGAGTAACCAACTAGAAAAGCAATAAGGAAGAAGGAGAGAAGAACAACCAATGGAAAGCTAGTTGTAGAAGAAGTTATCTCTTGGATGCTATTGGCCAGCCGAAAAGGGAGAAGTTCTTTACGGCTATTCCCCCCCCCCTTCTTTTTGCTATGGCTGATTGTATTAAGGCTTAAATGTGCATGATCAAGGTTGTAACTTCGTTTGCTTTGTTTTCCTTAGCATCTTGAATGTAATTAGATTAGGTGAAATGAGTTTGCATCTGGATTAGCCTAAACTGTGCAATTAGCCTAATCCAAGACCCTTCCTTCCTAGGAAGGAAACCTTTAGGTGTATGCTTGCTTAGGTAGGTGCTTGCTAGGCTTATTACTTAATAAGAGCTCACACGGTCCCTTTGTAAAATATCAGATTTGAATCAAAACCCAAGTTGAGAGCAGTTGTGCTTTCGTGCTTTTGCACACTCAAATACTAAACTTGCTTATCCTTAACTAGGCCGGTTAGGGTGGTGTTCAATTGTACTCTTAAACTTAATTAAGTGGTGTTTCTGTATCTTAATCATAGTTTAAGGGCCCTAAACATTAGTTTGGTGGCGTTTCTGTATCCAAACAAGGGTTTAGTTCTATCGATCTACCTTGTTTATCCTCACGGGTTTGAAGATTACTTTGCTAGTGTTTAGATTACAAGGTCGTGCGTTCTTGTTATCTAGCTTTGTTTTCATTCAATCCTTTGAAGATACTTCAAGTTCCCTTTCCTTTTCTCATTTAGAATGCCTTGATTCTAAATCCCATCCCAATCTCACATTGTTGCTGCCTCACAAACAGCCCCTAACATCCTACCTTCCTTGGTTTCTCCTTGATTGTATTCTCTCGTGGTTTGAAGCATTCACTCTTGAATTGGGTTTTAGCTTAGACCCTCAGTGGATACATCATATTTGGTATCAGAGCTAGTTTCTCCTTAGCCTGGTATTCGCCCCCACGATTCCCAAAATAGAAATCCAAACTCATTCCCAAACACAAACCACAAAGCTTGCTATTTTCAGTCGTGCCTGGATGAAATAAAGCACGGTCACCCCGTGCCACCATAGCACGACCGTGCCACGCTAGTCCGTGTTGTTTCAATTGCTTAAGCCAAGCATGAGTGCTACAAACATGACCTTGGAAGAGTGGTTTGAAGCTTTGACAAAACAAAATGAGTTTCTGTGTAGAAAGATTTAAGAGGATGCACAAAAGAATCAAGAAACTCAAGCTCAAAATGAGTACCTCTAAAAACCGCGTGGTGCATATTTGAAGCAAAAGCAACAAGCCAATGAAGAACCACTCCAATCTGATTCCGAAAGATAAGAACAAGCATTTAGCCACACTGAACCATTGAGAATGACTAGCCAAACCCTACGGTTTCAAGCAAACTCCGACGACTTCAAAGTGGAAGTTCTATAATTTGAAGGTAAGCTTGATCCTTAAGGTTTTCTGGATTGGTTACACACAGTTGAGAGAGTTTTTGAATACAAGGACATCCCAGAAGACAAGAAGGTGAAGCTGATGGCTTTAAGGATTCGTATGTATGCTTCTCTTTGGTGGACTAATTTGTGTGCCAAAAGAGTAAGAGAAAGGAAGTCCAAAATCAGAACTTGGGAGAAGATGAAATCCAAGCTTAAGGCTCGGTTTCTTCCTCCTACCTATGTTCAAGATTGTTACTCACAATTCCACCACTTGAACCAAGGTAACTCAAGTGTAGAAGAATACATTCATGAATTTGAAAAGCTTGTAATCAAGTGTGATTTGCAAGAACCAGAAGAACAAGCAATTGTTAGATACTTGGGAGGTCTTGATCTTAGGTATGCTAATATTGTTGATTTGCAAGCTTACACTTCTTTTGATGAGGTAGGTGTGCTAGCCCACATGGTGGAGCAGCAAAAGAAGACTAAGCAGCTCCCAAGACATGAAAATCCTAAGCCCTCACCACATGAACAAACCTTGAACAAGGAGTGTTCATCTTCTACCCCTAAACCCACGGCATCCACCTCTCCCATTCCACAAAAGAACCAAACTCCACAAAAAGGCCTACCCCCACAACCCACACAAAAACCCCTTCCTAAAGTTGTTCAAAGATGTTTAAGTGCCAAGGCTTTGGCCACTTAGCATCAAATTGTACAAACCGAATGTATGTCGCCTTGGCCGAATGGAAGGCTATAGAGGAGGTCAGATTAGAGGAGGAAATTGAAGAGCATGATGGAGATGATCTTGAGGAAATACTGGTTGAGGCAGATGAAGGAGAAATACACACCTTAGACACCCCCATCCACTAATAGGCAAGGAGCATCGTAGCCTTGTTTTCATTTCTTTTGGTGAACCACCGAACCTTTCCCCCACTCGACCCACACCCAAAAGACTCAAACCAAATTTCTGTCAATTCATTTTAGAACCATTACTAAAAGCTCCTAATTCCAAATTAAGAGCATATCAAAAAGTAGTTCAAAGCATGTTCAAAGAGTCCCCTACGTACAACACTCAAATCAGCAAGGGGAATGCAATAAAAAGAGTCTCTAAGATCAAGAGAGACTTATTTGCATGACTGATTTTTTTTCAGCGAAACTTGATTTAAGAAGGAGGTAATTACCTAAACTGATTTGTGGACAAATCCTTTTTAACGAGGGGAGGATGTTAGAGATCCCTCCATGCCCCTTGATTTAAAGAAGCAAATCAAGCTAGTTAATTTCCTTTTTCTGCTCAAAGGATGAATAAATCATCCAAATTTTGTTTAAGTATTAAAACTGCAGGTCACGGGTTTAATTCCAGTAGCTAACCCGTTTTTGTGAGCTTAATTACTTAGGCCTCCTTGAGGTTTAAGGCTAATATTTTTCATTGGGATTGAAGCTCAGGAAGTCAGCTCTGTACCAAAACAAGTTTCATCCCATTTGGACTTTATTTACACATTCAAATTAATAAAGAAACCCAAGGTATCCAAACTGCCCAGTAGGACCAGAATGTACCCAGTTTGCTTCACGTCATTTCTTAATCTATATTTTGATTTAAGTCTTGGATTTTTACATATTTTGGGTCCTCAAGATGTTAGCTACTTGGTCCAAGTGGTAAAATCAAGTTAAGTCAAATGGAAGATGAAGAACTAGGTCAATCTTCCAAACTGTGCATGCTGAAACCCGGTTCAGACCAGTTCGAGCATTTTGATATTTTCATCAAGAAAAAGATCTCTATATTGAGTAATTGCATTTGGAGAAGTTAGAAGACTTCCAGGCCTTTCCAACCATATGCTAACTGATTGGTGTAATGGGTGGTTGCATGCCTCACTCTCGTCCAATCCTTGTCTAGCTGCATGAGCATGCTTCTAGAAGGCAATTGGACGTGAGCATTGAGTAACCAACCAGCAAAGCAATGAGGAAGAAGGAGAGAAGAACAACCAATGGAAACCCAGCTGTAAAAGAAGTTGTCTCTCAGATGTTATTGGCCAGCCGAAAAGGGAGAAGTGCTTTATGGATGTTCCCGCCGTTCTTTTTGCTAAGGTTGACTGTATTAAGGCTTAAACGTGTATAATTAAGGTTGTAACTTCATTTGCTTTGTTTTCCTTTGCATCTTGAATGTAATTAGATTAGGTTAAATGAGCTCTCATCCGGATTAGCCTAAACTATGTAATTAGCCTAGTCTATGACCTTTCCTTCCAAGGAAGGAAACCTTTAGGTGTGTGCTTGCATAGGTAGGTGCTAGCTAGGCTTATTACTTAAGAGCTCACACGACCCCCTTGTAAAATATCATATTTGAATCAAAACCCAAGTTGAGAGCATTTGTGCTTTCATGCTTTTGGACGCTCAAATACTAAACTTGCTTATCCTTGACTAGGCCGGTTAGGGTGGTGTTCAAGTGTAGTCTTAAACTTGATTAAGTGGTGTTTCTGTATCTTAATCATAGTTTAAGGGCCCTAAAATTTAGATTCTGGTGTGTCTGTATCCAAAAAAGGGTTTAGTTCTATCCATATACCTTGTTTATCCTTACGGGTTTGAAGATTACTTTGCTAGTTTTCGGATTGCAACGCCGTGTGTTCTTACTATCTGGCTTTCTTTTCATTTAATTCCTTGAAGGTACTTCAAGTTCCTTTTCCTTTTGTCATTTAGAATCCCTTGATTCTAAGTCCCATCCTTATCTCACGTTGTTACTGCCTCACAAACAACCCCTAATGTCCCACCTTCCTCGGTTTGTCCTTGATTGTGTTCTCTCTTGGTTTTAAGCTTTCACTCTTGAATAGAGTTTTAGCTTAGACCCTTCGGCGGATACATCATATTTGGTATCAGAGCAAGTTTCTCCTTGGCCTGCTATTCGCCCCTACGCTCCCCAAAACACAAATCCAAACTCATTCCCAAACACAAACCACAAAGCTTGCTATTTTAAGCTGTGCCTAGTAGAAATACAGCATGGTCACCCCGTGCCACCATAGCACGACCGTGTCACCCTAGTCCGTGTTGTTTCACTTGGTTAAGCCAAGCATGAATGCTACAAACATGACCTTGGAAGAGAGGTTTGAAGCTTTGTTGAAACAAAATGAGTTTCTGTCTAGAAAGATTCATGAGGATGCACAAAAGAATCAAGAAACTCAAGCTCAAAATGAGTACCTCAAAAAGCAGCTTGGTGCATATTTGAAGCAAAAGCAACAAGCCAATGAAGAACCACTCCAATCTGATTCCGAAAGACAAGAACAAGTGATTAGCTATACACTTTATTCATCTAGTGAGGATGAACCATTGAGAAGACTAGCCAAACCCTACGATTTCAAGCTAACTCCAATGACCTCCAAGTGGAAGTTCTAGAATTTGAAGGCAAGCTTGATCCTGAAGATTTTTTGGATTGGTTACACACGGTTGAGAGAGATTTTGAGTACAAGGACATCCCATAAGATAAGAAGGTGAAGTTGATAGCCTTAAGACTTTGTAAGTATGCTTCTCTTTGGTAGACTAATTTGTGTGCCAAAAGAGTAAGAGAAAGGAAGTCCAAAATCAGAACTTGGGAGAAAATGAAATCCAAGCTTAAGGCTCGGTTTCTTCCTCCTACCTATGTTCAGGATTGTTACTCACAACTCCACCACTTGAACCAAGGTAACTTGAGTGTATAAGAATACACTCGTGAATTTGAAAACCTTGTAATCAAGTGTGATTTGCATGAACTAGAACAACAAGCAATTGTTAGATACTTGGGAGGTCTTGATCCTAGGTATGCTAATATTGTTGATTTGCAAGCTTACACTTCTTTTGATGAGGTATGTGTGCTGGCTCACAAGCTGGAGCAGCAAAAGAAGGCTAAATAGCTCCCCAGACACGAAAATCCAAAGCCCTCACCACATGAACAAACCTTGAACAAGGAGAGTTCATCTTCTACCCCTAAACTTACGGCATCCATCTCCCCCATTCCACAAAAGAACCAAACTCCACAAAAAGGCCTACCCCTACAACCAACACAAAACCCCTTCCTAAAGGTGTTCAAAGATGTTTAAGTGCCAAGGCTTTGGCCACTTAGCATCAGATTGTACAAACCAAAGGTATGTCACCTTGGCGGAAGGCAATAGAGGAGGTCAAATTAGAGGTGGAAATTGAAGAGCATGATGGAGATGATCTTGACGAAATAGTGCTCGAGGCAGATGAAGGAGAAATACTCACCTTAGACACCCCCCATCCACCAAAAGGCAAGGAGCATCACAGCCTTCTTTTCAGTTCTTTTGGTGAACCACCAAACCTTTCCCCCACTCCACCTACACCCAAAACACTCAAACCAAATTTCTGTCAATTCATTTCAGAACCATTACTAAAAGCTCCTAATTCTGAATTAAGAGCATATGAAAAAGTGGTTCAAAGCATGTTCAAAGAGTCCCCTACGTAGAACACTCAAATCAGCAAGGGGAATGCAATAACAAGAGTCTCTAAGATCAAGAGAGCTTTATTTGCATGGCTGATTTTATTTCAGCCAAACTTGATTTAAGAAGGAGGTAATTACCTAAACTGATTTGTGGACAAATCCTTTTTAACAAGGGGAGGATGATGGAGATTCCTTCATGCCCCTTGATTTAAATAAGAAAATCAAGTTAGGTAATTTCTTTTTGTTGCTCAAAGGATGAATAAATCATCCAAAGTTTGTTTAAGTATTAAAACTGCAGGTCACGAGTTTAATTCCAGCAGCAAACCCGTTTTTGTGAGCTTAATTAGTTAGGACTCCTTGAGGTTTAATTCTAATATTTTGTTAGGATTGAAGCTCAGGAAGTCACCTTTGCACCAAAATAAGTTTCACCCCATTTGGACTTCATTCACCCATTCAAATTAGCAAATAAACCCAACGTATCCAAACTACCCGGTAGAACCAGAATATACTTGGGTTTGTTCATCTCATTTCTTAAGCTATATTTTGGTGTAAGTCTTGGATTTTTACATATTTTGGGTCCTCAAGATGTTAGCTACCTTAAAATCAAGTTAAGCCAAGTGGAAGATGAAGAACCAGGTTAATCTTCTAAACCGTGCAAGTTGAAACCCGGTTCAGACCAATCCGGGCATTTTGATTTTTCATTAGGCAAATGATCTCTAAATTGAGTAATTCCACTTGGAAAAGTTAGAGACTTCCAGATCTTTCCAACCATATGTTGCAAGCCAGCTTATGTCCACGCTTTACATGAGAAACATGGCCTCCAATCACAGCCTGAAAACTGCTAGCTACTGCCCGGTTGATAGCTGATTGGTGCAATGGGTGGTTGCATGCCTTACTCACGTCCAATCCTTGTCTAGCTGCATGAGCATGCTTCTAGAAAGAAATTGGACGTGATCATTGAGTAACCAACCAGCAAACCAATAAGGAAGAAGGACAGAAGAACAACCAATGGAAAGCTAGCTACAAAAGAAGTTGTCTCTCGGATGCTATTGGCTAGTTGAAAAGGGAGAAGTGCTTTACGGCTGTTCCCGCCCATCTTTTTCCTAAGGTTGATTGTATTAAGGCTTAAACGCGTATGATTAAGGTTGTAACTTAATTTTCTTTTTTTTTCCCTACATCTTGAATGTAATTAGATTAGGTTAAATGAGCTTGCATCCGGATTAGCCTAAACTGTGCAATTAGCCTAGTCTAAGACCTTTCCTTCTAAGGAAGGAAACCTTGAGGTGTGTGCTTGCTTAGGTAGGTGCTTGCTAGGCTTATTACATAAGAGCTCACGCGGCTCGTTTGTAAAATATCATATTTGAGTCAAAACCCAAGTTAAGAGCATTTGTGCTTTCGTGCTTTTGCACACTCAAATGCTAAACTTGCTATCATTAACTAGGTCGGTTATGGTGGTGTTCAAGTGTAGTCTTAAAATTGATTAAGTGTTGTTTCTATATCTTACTCATAGTTTAAGGGCCCTACACTTTAGTTTGGTGGTGTTTCTGTATCCAAACAAGGGTTTAGTTCTATGCATCTACCTTGTTTATCCTCACGGGTTTGAAGATTACTTTGCTAGTTTTCAAATTGCAAGGCCATGTGTTCTTGCTATCTAGCTTTGTTTTCATTTAATCCTTTGAAGATAATTCAAGTTCCTTTTCCTTTTCTCATTTAGAATCCCTTGATTCTAAATCCCATCCTTATCTCACGTTGTTGCTACCTCACAACCAGCCCCTAATGTCCCACTTTCCTTGGTTTTTCCTTGATTGTATTCTCTCTTGGATTTAAGCTTTCACTCTTGAAATGAGTTTTAGCTTGGACCCTCGACAGATACATCTTGTATCCTCAAGGGAAGGAATGAAAGCTAGAGCTAGAGATCAAAAGCACATGGTTTGTAACTTGAAAGCTAGCTTTACCTTCCTTGAACCCGTGATATTCAAGGGGTATGATAGAACTAAACTGATGCTTGGATACAAAATCACCACCAAACATAAGCTTAGGGTCCCTAATATTTGATTAAGATACGGAAACACCACTTAAGCAAAGATTAGGACTTACTTGATCACCACCTCAATCGACCAAATTAAGGATAAGTAAGTGAAGTGTTTGTAATCCGAAAGCAAAAGCTCTCAAAAGTGTATTATGAAATTCAAGTAGTAATGAACCAGCAAGGACCGTGTTCTTCTTTTGCATACCTAGCAAGCAAACAACCAAGCTAGCATACACCTAAGCTTTCCTTCCTAGGAAGGAAAGGTGTAAGTTAAGGCTAATCCATACGGTTCAGACTAACTGTGTACAAAGCTTGATTATAGCTAATCTAATTACATCCAAATCATCAAAGAAAGCAAAAACAAATGATGTTTACATATTAGCCATGCTTATTTAAGCTTAATACAATCAGCTTGTCTAGCGAATGCACAGGAAGCAGCCGTAAAGTAGAGTTCCTTTTTGGCTAGCCAATGAGAGCACAAAGACATCCTTTTTGCAGCTTGCCTACTATTGGTTGCTCTTCTCTAGGTTGCAGGTTATGATTGCTTTCTAGAAGCCTTGGAACGTTTGCCAAGCCTTGAAGTGTGTGCCCCTCTAGCTAGAATGCAGTAAACCCACAGATTAAGGCAAATAAACCGAATTGCACTAAATATGATTTTGTTTTCAGGCCACGAGGGGAAACCTTAGGGTGTATACAAACCCCCCTACAAAGAAATCAAGGTTAAACCATGTTTAATTAGGGTAATTCTACTAAAACATTTAACCGTGCAGTTTTGAATCAAAACTGGCCCATTTGAGAAAAGGCCTTGATCTTCCATCTTCTTGTGAGCATGACTGGAAACAAATGCTTGGACATGAAAGTAGACATCATAAGGAGTAACAATTCAAGACTTAATCCACAATGTAGCTTAAGTAATGAGATGAACAAAACCGGGCAAATTCTGCTCTTTAAACCCGGATGCATAAGTTTGGCTCTTCTCTATCATTTGAGCCATTGCTTGGACTTTGGAGTGTGTAATGGACCTTGTTGGACTTGTTGGACCTTCTTCCTTGTCAATGGTGGTGGGGACTCCATGACCTTGTGAAAAGGTTGGTTCCGGGTGAAAGGTCGTGTATTTTGAGGTTTTTGGGACTGTTTGGCCTTCTTTTGCTGCTCCACCTTGTGAGCCAGCACACAACCATCATCAAAGGATATATATGCTTGCAATTCAACCATATTAGGATACCTAGGATCAAGTCCTCCCAAGTACCTAACTATGGTTTGCTCTTTGGGCTCGTGAATGTCACACTTGATTAACAAGTTTTCAAACTCACATGTATATTCTTCAACACTTGTATTACCTTGAGTAAGGTTATGGAGTTGAGAATAACAATCTTGGACATAAGTTGGTGGTAGAAAATGTGCTTTGAATTTGGATTTCATCTTATCCCAAGTTCGGATTTTTGATTTCCTTTCTCTTAGCCCTTTAGCATTTGGGTTTGTCCACCCCAAAGATGCATACTTACTAAGTCTCAAGGCCACTAAATTGACCTTCTTATCATAAAAAAACATATTTATTCTCAAAAATGCTTTCAAAAGTATGTAACCAATCAAGGAATTCCTTAGGATCAAGCTTTCCTTCAAATTCAGGAACTTCTACTTTGAAGTCATTGGTATTAGCTTGAAACCGTGGCTCCCCTCTAATCATTCTGGTTGGTTCTTCTTCACTTGATGAATCAACTTCATGACTAAAGACTTGCTCATGCCTCCTAGGTTTAGATTGAAAAGTGTCTTCATTCAGTTTTTGCTGTTGCTTTAAAACCGAACCCAATTGCTTTCTCAAGTACTCATTTTGTGCTTAAGTCTCTTCAGTCTTTTTAGAATCCTCTTTAATCTTTCTAGACAGAAACTCATTTTGCTTCATGAAGGCTTCAAATCTCTCTTCCAAGGTCTTGATTGTAGAACTCATACTCACGGATTGTGTTTACACTCAAACCGAAAGTGAAACTGAAGTGTTTGTGGAAAGGGAACGAATGGGCGAATTTTGGAAGTGGGATGGCATACCAGGCCAAGGAGAAACCTTTGCTTTGATAAAAAATATGATGTATCTTTGAAGGATTGAAAGAAATCTAAAGCAAGAATTCAATAGCTTATGGTTTAAGCAAGTTGAACTCGGCTTAGTTCCTTGAACCCATGTAGAAGAACAAAGGAAATGATAGTACTATTAAACTCAATGTTTGGATACAGAAACACCACCAAACATAAGCTTAGGGTTTCTAAACTTTGATTAAGATACAGAATCACCACTTAAACAAAGATTAGGACTTACTTGAACACCACTTTAATCGACCAAATTAGGGATAAGCAAGTTAATTATTTGAAAGAAAAAGCACGAAAGCTCTCAAGGTTGTAATTCTGATTCAAAGTGTTATATGCAGCAAATGGCCGTAAGTTCCCTTTTGTTTACAAGCCTAGCAAGTAAGCAAGCTAGCAAGCAAGCACCTAAACCTTTCCTTCCTAGAGAGGAAAGGTATTAACTTAAGCTAACCCCCACGGTTAGGACTAACCGTTTATAAACCATGATTACAACTAATCTAATTACATTCAAAACATTAAAGAGAGCAAAACAAATGATTTTTATAACTTAATCATGCTTATTTAAGGCTAATACAACCAACTCTAGCAAAATAAACAAAGGAGCATCCGTAAAGTAAAAACCCCTTTTCGGCTAGCCAATAGAATCCGAGAGACCATTTCCATTGCAGCTTGCTTCCCATTTGATGTATTCAAGCTTTCACTAAGGCAAGGATTTGCAAAAGTGAATCAAGAATGCATTTGGGTAGAAGAAATAAAGTAGAACCAAAGTAGCCAAGAACCAACATAGAATACAAGTGGACTAGCAAGGGTGATTGAAGACCCACTTTGGTTTGCACACTTGGGCAATCTTCTTTCTTCAACAAAGTTACAGAAATGAATCACCTTCTTAGTTCAGTTAAGAAGGCGTAGAGACCCACTTGAGATTGCCAAAAATTCAAGATATAACACTAGGAATTTTGAGAGATAATGGAGAGAGTTTTCACAACTCAAAGTTCAAATTCATTTAAAAGTTCCTTCTTACAATCCCAAGGCCTCCCTTATATAATGGGAGCCTATAACAAGCTAAAACAAAGGGGAACAAAGGATCCTTACATGTCCAAAAGCAATAGGAGACCAAAAAGCAAAGAAAAAATCTGAAAAGTGCTTTATGCTTTTGTCAGCAACTTTTCAATTTACAAGGGTCAACTTCAAACAGCTATATCTCTGAGGTTTCTCAATTAACATGGCTAAAATAGACCTTGTTGGAAAGCTCAGAAAATGTCAGCTTTCACGTGCCTTAAGTTTCCAGCAATTTGGAGCTACTGTTTGGGACAGATGGGGCAAAAGGTGCAGCATATGCAAACTGGGATAGTTTCTGCAGCATTAGGAAAAAGGCTCCAATTGACTTATTGCCTAGACACCTAACCTACAACTCTTTATATGTCCTTGAAGCTGACATATTAATGGTTCCAAAAAGTAGATTTTCAGCCTCTTAAGCCCACCTTAAGCTTGGGTAATTAGGCTTGCAAAACCGGGCCAAATTCTGGCTGAACTAGGCAGCGGGTCATTGGTGTTGTTCATGATATTATTGACCATTGCTTGCACTTATTTGACTTCCTTGATGGTGCTGGGATCTTTTTGGATGGAGGGGGAGAGGTTGGAAGGGTTATGAAGTTGGTCCCCATCATACTCCCTAGCTTGATTGGAGTTTGACCTCAAACTTGGAAGTTCTTCTTCTTCCTCATAATAAGGACTTAGGTCGGCCACATTGAAGGTGACGGAGACACCATACTTACTAGGAAGGTCTACTTTGTATGTATTTGGACTAATCTTTTCAAGGACTTCAAATGGGCCATCCGACCTTGGCATGATCTTTGACTTGCGCTTGCTTGGGAATCTTTCCTTCCTCAAACGGATCCAAACCAAATCTCCGGGATGAAAATGAACTTCTTTCATATGTTTCTCGGCATGTGACTTGGCTTGCTCATTGCAGTTTTGAATTCGTTCCCTCACTTTGGCATGAAGCTCTTGGATTTCCTTTGCCCTCTTTTCCGCCTCCCAACTAAACTTAGTTTGATTTGTAATGGGGACCAAGTCTAAGGGAGTTCTTGGATTGTAACCGTACACCACTTGAAACAGGGAAAGACTTGTAGCCTTACTTGGTGTTCGGCTGAAAGCAAACTCGGCATAGCAAAGCAACTCTTCCCACCCCTTGATGCTTTTCTTGACTAGAACCTGAAGCAAGGTTCCCAAAGTGTGGTTGGTCACCTCCGTTTGACCATCCTTTTGTGGGTGGCAAGTTGTGCTAAACTTGACTTGAGTGCCTAGCTTTCTGCACAAAATGAGCCAAACGTGACTTAAGAATTTGGTGTCCTGATCTGAGACCATGGTTCTTGGTATGCCATGGAGATGCACAATCTCTTTAAAGTAGAGATTAGCAACAAGAGAGGCATCATTTATGGTATGACATGCCACAAAGTGTGCCATCTTTGAGAATCGATCCACCACCACCATAATGGAGTCCTTGTGTATTTGCGTCCTTGGCAACCTGGTGATGAAATCCAAGCTTACATCTTCCCATGGGCCATGCGGAACCGGGAGGGGAGAATAGAGACCTTGAGGCCGAAGGTGACTCTTGGCATGTTGACAAGTGGAGCACCTTCTTACAAAATGTTCCACATCTTTGGACATGTTTGGCCAATAGTAGTGTTCCTTGAGCATGGAACACGTTTTCTCAATGCCAAAATGCTCGGCCAAAGCCCCACCATGGAGGTCTTGAATCAAGAGTTCCCGGAACCCACTCTTTGGTATGCATAGCCGGGTTCCTTTGAAGAGAAACCCATGCTCTAAGTGAAATAAACCGTGGGCATGGATAGAGCACTTCTCATAGGTTTCCTTGAAGCCTTCATCTTGGGCATACAACCCCTTAACAATCTCAAAACCAAGGACTTTCCTTTCCAAGGTAGAGAGTAAGAGGTACCTTCTTGATAATGCATCCGCCCCTTTGTTGAGTTGACCCGACTTGTGGTGGATCACAAAATGAAAGGCTTGGAGGTACTCAACCAACTTTGCATGCCTTGGGTTGAGCTTGTGTTGCCCTTGTATGAATTTGAGGGCCTCATGATTCGAATGAAGAATGAATTCTCCTCCCACCAAATAGTGCCTCTAATGCTCCAAAGCTCTCACAATTCTATAAAACTCCTTGTCATAAGTGGAGTACTTCTTCTTTGCATCATTAAGTTTTTCACTAAAGAAAGCTAGGGGTCTCTTTTCTTGAGATAGGATAGCCCCTATCCCCACACTGGAAGCATCACATTCCACTTCAAACACTTTGGAGAATCTTGGAAGGGCAAGAACGGGTGCACTAGTGAGCTTGAGCTTGATTTCTTCAGAGGCCCTTTGAGCTTGCTTGGTCCACTCCAATCTTTTGGCGTTAAGCACCTCGGTCATGGGGGCAACACTAGTGCTAAAATCTCTCACAAACCTCCTATAGAAAGAGTCTAGTCCATGGAAGCTCCTAACTTGTTGAGTAGAAGTAGGAACGATCCATTCTCGAAATGCTTGAATCTTGCTCTCATCAACATGGATTCCTTGGGCCGACACAACATATTCCAAACATATAAGTTAAGAAGTGAAAAAGTGGCACTTCTCTAAGTTTCCATAGAGCTCCCCTTGAGATAGAATACTCAAGACTTGTTGTAGATGATGGGCATGCTCTACTTCACTCTTGTTGTACACCAAGATGTCATCAAAGTAGACAACAACGAACTTGCCAATGAGGGGCTTGAGAACTTTGTTCATAAGCCTCATAAAAGTACTTGGTGCATTTGACAACCGGAATGGCGTTACAAGCCACTCATAGAGAACTCCTTTAGTCTTAAAGGCCGTCTTCCACTCATCCCCTTTATATATCCGGATTTGATAGTAGCCACTTCTACGATCAATCTTAGAAAGGGTGGTGGCTCCATGAAGCTCATCTGAGAGATCCTCCCACCGTGGAATAGGAAAGCAATATTTGATAGTGGTTTTGTTGATCGCTCTACTATCCACACACATTCTCATTGACCCATCTTTCTTCGGGACAAGCAAGGTCGGCACAGCACATGGGCTAAGGCTTTCAGGGTTTAAGCCCTTAGCAAGAAGCTCATCTACTGGTCGTTGCCTTCTTGAGTCTCTTAGGGGTTCATTCAGTAGGCCGGCTTGTTTGGGAGGGTGGCACCGGGGATGAGGTCAATTTTATGTTGTATGGATCTTTTGGAGGGGAGGCCATGAGGGACCTCACTAGGGAAGACATGTTCAAAATCTTTGAGGAGAGGGGAAAGCAAAGGATGGGAAGAATCCTTAGCTTCGGCTAGTTCTTGGCCAAGTAAAATCCAATCCTTGAAATCGTCATATTCATGGAGTTGGGAATGGAGTAGGGTGGTGAGAAAGACATCCATGCTAGGAGTGTCTTGACGCCTTTTTTATGAGCTGGATTTGAGAGGGCTAAGGGTGATCCTTTTGTGGTCTTTGGTAAATGTATATGTGTTCAACCGACCATCATGCATCACATTTCTATCAAACAACCATAGACGTCCCAAGAGGACATAACAAGCATCCATGGGCACAATATCACATCAAATCTCATACTTATAGTTCTTGCTAATTGAAAAACCATGTAAACAACGAGAAGAGATTTACAAGCCTTTACCTTGATTGAGCCATTGTATGGTGTAAGGGCTTGAGTGTGGAGAGACCGAAAGTTTGAGCTTGTCCACTAGAGCCTTGGAAGCAACATTGGTATAACTTCCACCGTCAATAATAAGAGAGCAAACCATCCCTTTCATGGTACACCGGGTGTGGAAGATGTTCTCCCTTTGCTCCATGTCATGTTGGGAAGCAATACCACTCAAGGCTCTTTCTATCACAAGCATTTCCCCTTCATCAGGTCCCTCTTCAACTTCTTCAAGAGCTTCGATCATGAGAAGCTCCTTTTCTTCCCCATCATTCTCATCATCTAGCTCCTTATAGGAAGCTTGATATTCGGCCAAAGTGACAATTCTTTTGTTGGGACACTCGAAAGCAAAGTGTCCAAGGCCTTGACAACGGAAACATCTCTTCTTGTCACCAAGCTTTGAAAGTTGTTTTGAGGGGGATTTGGTGGAGGGGGTCTTGTGTTTGAGTTTGAAGTTGATTTGGGAGGGTAGTATGAGGGCTTTTAGAATGGGTAAGGACGGGGGTTAGGCTTGGAGGCCATGCTCTTACCCTTAACTCTCTTTTGTTACTCCACTTTGTGATCTAAGACACTAAGCCCATCTAAGGAAGCGTAAGGGTGGAGTTCAACAACATGAGCAATTTCATCATTCAAACCACTCAAGTATCTAATCAAAGTTTGAGACTCATCCTCCTTGAAATCACATTTCAACAATAATTGTTCAAACTCTCTAGTGTATTCTTCTACACTCTTAGACCCCTGTTTGAGGTGGTGGAGTTTAAGGAAGTTATCTTGCGAGTAATGGGGTGGCAAAAACTTGGACTTAAGTTTGGACTTCATTTTCTCCCAAGTTCTTATCTTCCCTTTACCCGTCTTAACTCTCTTAGTCACAACATTTGACCACCAAATGGAAGCATACTTTCTAAGCTTTAAAGCAACAAGCTTTACCATTCTTTCTTCAGGAATGCCCTTGAACTTGAAGACTCTTTCAACAGTTTGAAGCCAATCCAAGAATACATTCGTATCAAGTTGACCTTCAAAGTCGGGAATATCCACCTTGAAGTCATTGTAGCTTCGGTCTTGAGGCCTATGATTCCTCATTGATCTCATTACATTTACATACTCTTCGGAATCCCCAAGGGAATTGCTTTCATCATCCGAAGCATCAGAGTCCACTTGCTGGCTTATGCTTCTTGAGCTCCTCAAAGTGGCTTGCCTTTGTTGCATAATTTGACCAAGTTGAGTTCGGAGATACATAACTTGGGCTTCTAGCTCGGCCTTCTCTCTAAGGGCTTGCTCAACCACTTGTTCGGGAGTGAGGCTAGTAGACATGATGGATTTAGAGTGAGGAGTGGCTATTCTGGGATGGGAAGGGGGTGGCACTGGGTGGCCGTGCTGCCTTTCTATTTTGGCACGGCTGGAAATTTGTGAGAAAAGTGTTTGGGCTATTTTGGTGGTTCTCGTGTTTGGGGATGTGTTTGGGTGATGGAAGCTTAGCCAAGAGGGTAGCCTAAGCTCTGATGCCAGTTGATGTATTCAAGCTTCACTAAGGTAAGGATTTGCAAAAGTGAATCAAGAATGCATTTGGGTAGAAGGAAGAAAGTAGAACCAAAGTAGCCAAGATCCAAAATAGAATACAAGTGGACTAGCAAGGGTGATTGAAGACCCACCTTAGTATGCACACCTGGGCAATCTTCTTTCTTCAACAAAGTTACAGAAATGAATCACCTTCTTAGTTGAGTTAAGGAGACCTAGAGACCCAGTTGAAGTTGCTAAACACTCAAGATATAACACTAGGAAATTTGAGAGATAATGGAGAGAGTTTTCACAACTCAAAGTTCAAATTCATTCAAAAGTTCCTTCTTACAATCCTAAGGCCTCCTTTATTTAATGGGAGCCTCTACAAGATGAAACAAAGGGGAGCAAAGAAGCCTTACACGTCCAAAAGCAAAAGGAGACCAAAAGGCAAAGACAAAATCTGAAACGTGCTTTATGCTTGTCAGCAACTTTTCAGTTTACAGGGGTCAACTTCAAACAAGTATATCTCCTAGGTTTCTCACTCAAATTGGCTGAAATAGACCTTGCTGGAAAGCTCAGGAAGTCAGCTTTCACGTGCCTTAAGTTTCCAGCAATTTGGAGCTACCGTTTGGGAGATGTGGGGAAAAGGTACAACATATGCAAACTGGGACAGTTTCTGCAGCATCTGGAAAAAGGCTCCAGTTGACTTATTTGCAGCCTGACCTAACCTATAAATCTTTATATGTCCTTGAATATGACATATTAAGGGTTCCAAAAAGTATATTTGCAGCCTCTTAAGTCAACCTTAAGCTTGGGTAATTAGGCTTGCAAAACTGGGCCAAATTCTGACCGAACTGGGCAGCGGGTCATTGGTGTTGTTCATGAAATTCTTGACCATTGCTTGCACTTCTTTGACTTCCTTGATGGTGCTGGGCTCTTGTGGGATGGAAGGGGAGAGGTTGGAAAGGTTATAAAAATGGTCCCCATCACCATTTGATGAGAATCAAGCCTTTAATAATCAAGTCAACATCCCTATTGTCCAACCAAGTCAAGAGAAGGAGTCCAAGGCACAAGAATTAGCTGAAATGATCAAGAACATCATGATCGCCCAATCTGCCCAAGTTCCAATGCAGCTACTCGGTTTTGTGAGGTTGATTATTCAAGCTTAAATTGGATTTAAGAAGCTGCAAATCCACTTTTTGGAACCCTTAATATGTCCGCTTTAAAGAAATATAAAGATTTCTAGGTTAAGTCATTGGGTAATATGTCAAATGGGGTCACTTTCGGAATGCTGCAGAATTTGATCCAGTTTGGACAACCTGGAGGTTTTGGCCCACAATTTTTCAAACGGTAGCTCCAAATGCATTGTAACTTCAGCCATATGAAAATAGACTTTCCAAGCTTTCTAACAACAGCTGTTGGAGCTGATTTAGGAAAGAATTACAGAAGTTATAACTGTTCGAAGTTGGAGGTTGTGCACTGAAAGCGACAGGTAGCCTGTCACTTTCACCTTTTGTACTTTGTTTACTTTTTGGTTCTTTGCTCCCATTGGCTGTCCATTTGAACCCCAATGCAGCTTGTATTCATCCCTTAGGCCTTCCCCCTCTATATATATGCTCATTCAAGGTTGTAATATTCAGATTTGACATATATGAAAAGAAAGAGTTCATTCTCTCTCATTTAAATTCTCTCTTGCTTATCTTTGATTTGGCTAATCAAAGTGGTGCTCAAGTGAGTCTTAATCTTGCTTAGGGTGGTGTGTCTTAACCCTAAGTGTGATTAAGAGCCCTCGTGTGATCAAGGTGGTGTGTCTTTTTGATGGAGTCCCGAAGAAGGTCCAATAAGTCTTATAAGGTCTATTCCAAGCTCCAAAGTTCAAGCATTGGCTCAAATTGTTGAAGGACCAGATTTTGCCCGGTTTTGTACACCTTATTTCTTAAGCTACATTGTGGGTTAAGTCTTGTATTTTTACATTCCTAGGATGCTTATGATGTTTACTATCTAGTCTAAGTGTTTGTTTTCAATCATACACACCATAGGATAGATCAAGGAGTTTTGTAAAACCGGTCAGTTTGCACCAAAAACTGCACGGTTAGATGTTTGAGTAGAGCTAACCTACTTAAACATAGTTTAACCTTGATTTATTTTGGGGGGGGGGCGTTGTAGACATCCTAAGGTTTCCCCCCCCCATGGCTGAAAACAAAATCATGCCCACTTTTGCTAGGGCTTATTTTTGATGCAAAACCAGCCTGAAACTGGCCGTGAACCCCGGTTCAAGTAGTCCAGTTTTATTTCCCTCTTCTGGTGGGTTTGCTGCATCTAATCTAGATTGGCACACATTCCAAGGCTTGACACACACCCCTAGGCTTCTTGAGCATCAATCATGGGCTGCAATCTTGGGAAGAATGGCCAATAAGAAGCAAGTTGCAAATGGAGTTGTCTCACGGCTCTCATTGGTCAGTGGAAAAGCAGCCTTTGCTTTATGGCTGCTCACATGCTCCTTGGCTGGTTTCCTAGTAGTTTAAACTTAAGTTTAAGCCAATCATAATGTAAATAACATTAGTCTTGCTTCTCTTAATGCTTTGATTTTAATTATGTTAGCTTTAAGTATGGTTTGTAATCGGTTAGCTCTAACCAGGTGTATTAGTTTTAGTTAACACCTTTCCTCCCTTGGAAAGAAAGGTCTAGGAGTGTGCTTGCTTGCTAGTATGGTTGCTAGGTATGTAAACAAAAGGAGAACTTGGCCTTTTGCTGGTTCATAACTTACCTTGAATGAAATTTCAGCTTCAGAGCATACTAGCTTTCTCTCTTAAAACACTTCACTTGCTTATCCTTAATTTGGTCGATTAAGGTGGTGATCAAGTAAGTCATAACCTTTGCTTAAGTGGTGTTTCTGTATCTTAATCAAAGATTAGGGACCCTAAGCTTGAGTTTGGTGGTGTTTCTATATCCAAGCTTCGAGTTTAGCTCTATCATTTCATTGTCTTTCTACACAGTTTAAAGGCATTGAACTGAATTTTCAGTTTGCTTAACCTTGAGTCATTGATTTCTTGCCTTGGTTTTCCTTCTTCCCCTCAAGATACATCATAGTTGGTATTAGAGCTTGGCTTCTCCTAGGCTTGGTACGTCCCTCACACTTCCAAAAGCCATCCAAACACCTTCCTAAACACAAACCCCAAAACCGACTAATTTCAGCCATGCCAAGCAGAAAATTAGAATGGTCACCCCGTGTTCCTATCCACGTTCGTGCCACCCCTACTCCGAGTGGATTCACTTGTTTAATTGACCTTGTTCAAGCATGACTTCATCAAGCATGACTTGTAAGAGAAGTTTGAAGCTTTGATGAAGCAGAATGATTTCTTGACTAGCAAAATTCGAGAGGACTCACAAAAAAATCAAGAAACTCAAGCACAAAATGAGTACTTGAGAAAGCAATTGGGTTTGGTTTTGAAGCAAAAGCAAAAGCTGAATGAAGAAACTCTTCAATCTGAACTTGGAGGACGTGAACAAGTTTATATCCATGATATTGACACCTGAAGTGAAGAAGAAATGCCCAGAATGGTTAGAGGAGAGCCACAGTTTGAAGCTAATACTAATGATTTTAGAGTGGAAGTTCCTGAGTTTGAAGGTATGCTTGATCCTGAGGAATTCATTGATTGGTTACAAACTATTGAAAGAGTCTTTGAGTATAAAGATATTCTTGATGATAAGAAGGTCAAGGTAGTGGCCTTAAGACTCAGAAAATATGAATCATTATGGTGGACAAACCTAAATGCTAAGCGACTAAGAGAAAGGAAGTCTAGAATCTGAACTTGGGATAAGATGAAAACCAAGCTCAAAGCACGGTTTCTGCCACCAACCTATGTCCAAGATTGTTATTCTCAACTTCATAACTGTTAAGTAAAAAATCATGCATTTTTTTATAATTATTTTGAGTATATTATATATATTATTTCGTTTAATTTGTTTCATTTTATATATTTTTCAGGGTTAGTGTTAATTTAATAAAGAGGAGAAGAGATGACGTAGAAGCTCGGGTCTTACACACTTGGCTACAAGACGGTCCAAAAATAATAATTATGGAAATTATTATTTTCAGAATTATTACATTGGGCTAGGGTTTCAAGAATTGGTAAAAAGCTACAAGTCTTCAGGAAGAAGAAACCTAAGCAAGAAAGGAGAAGAAAACCCTAAGAAACTAACCCTAGCCTCACCATACTCATTATATAATATCATCATCCAACCATAGCCCCTCATCACCATGAACCCACGTAACCTTTCTCCTTCACCTTCTTCCTCCTCACCATCTCATCACCATCATCGCCTTTCTTATCCTCCACAAAAAATCACCATCTTACTCCTTCCTCACCAACTACACGCCTAACCCCAAACCCACAACTTCCTCCTCATCTCTTCACCATCATCCTCCCATCATCACCAATACCCTCACCATCATCATCATCTTCAACCTCACTACCTCCTCCTCCATCACACTCCACGCATCTTTCATCATCATCACGCCTAACCCTGGCACCATCACACCTTCTTCCTCCTCTACCATAAATCATCATCCCACCCCTCATCACACATACAGCTCCATCATCGTCATCAATCGCCACCATCATCTTCAATCACCTTCTACCCTATTACGCCTCACCATTATAAAAGCCAAGTAGTATTGTATTATTTCCATTTTTTTTTATTTCTACTTTATTTTATTTTATTTTGTTTAGTTTATTATTAAGTATGAAACCTTTGATAAATTTGTGTAATTTAATTTTTAATATGAGTGAGTAATTTTTTTATGCTTAGTATAATCTTCTTGAAGCCATGCTAAATTAATTATTTTGAAACAAGCTTTATGCTTTAATGCCTAGTTGATTTCTATTCATGATTGTTTAGCGATTAGTGTTCATCGTTTATGAAATTTGTGTTAAATAGATTAGAATGCATGCTAGTTGATTAAATACAATTTCGATTGATAGTTTAGAAGATTATAATACGTAAAAGTTATCATCTTTTTGGCCTAGGTATCACCCTAATTAATCATGAATGGCTCAAACCCATCTCTTTTAATTAGGCAATCGCTTTAAGTCTTTGTTAAATCGATTTGCTGGTAAATTGGTTACAAAGTGTTAAATGATGTTTTTCTAATTCGTAATGCTCTAATTTGGTTAAATTTTTGCGCTGGTGTAAAGATTATCAAATTAGTAGGGTTTATATTAGGGTTGGACCTAAGTAAACTAAAATCTAAGGAAAAACAGGGAAGAACCGCTAGTGGATATCTTCTACAGTTTAACTCATGAATGAAATTAACTTGTGTGTTAATGATAAATATTAATTTGCATGGTGGATTGAGATTACACTAAGTATATTTCATAAATTTGATAATTTTTGAGTATTATTTGTTGATTAGAATAAATTTGATTAGTTAGTTGAATTTTGTTCTAGTTTTATTAGCCTCAATATAATTTCAATCGACCCCCCCCCCCCAAAAGTATAGTCTTTTAGGAGTGTCTAGGTATTTTTAGATAGCTTAGATTTTGATTTTTGAAGTGGTTATAATTTTAGATTGATTTATATTCAGTTTTAGTATTTAATTACCGGTTTGTTTGAACTTAGACTAAAAATAGTTATTTTCGTTATTTTTCGATTTTAATTCATTCCTCGGGTTTATATAGTGTCCTAATATTCCCATATTCAGTTTCGTAATTTTTGGAAATTATTTGATAATTTTGCATATTTATTTTGTGAAATTGGTATGTGCAGGTTTTTAGGTAATTAATTATGAAAATTTCTATTTTTAATTTTAATTTACGATTTTTAGGTGTTGCTAATTACAAAACATTGTGTCCTAGGATTAGGGTAATTTTCTTTATTATGTTCGCATTTTTATTTATGCAAAATATTTTATTTCCAATTTCAGATTTAATATTCTGTTTGATTATTCTGCAGTAATTGACTGATTTAATTTTCCTGAAATCAATATGAAATTATTCTGAAGATATATGCTTATAAAGTTGAAGAATATTAGTTTAGGTTACTGTTTGTAATTTTTAATATTTATTTTTCTGATTATTATTTGTTGTTTTGATTTTTATTAAAATTTCAGTTATTATTCTGATTTTATTTTTCTGGATTATTTAGGAAATCCTTTTACTGTTTTATTTCCAGAATATGATTCATAATATTTAGGAGCATTATTGGGTATTTTTCTAGATTTTTATTCATTAGATTATAATTATGTTATAATTATTAAGATTAGATTTAGTAAATTAGATTAATAAAATCATTTAGGATTAAGCTAGCAATTTACAACAATCTTTCCTCGTGGATCGATCCCTACTTCCCTATGCTATAAAAATTATTTAATAACCGAAGTAGTGGTTAAATTTGTAGCTCTTGACAGGCTTTACAATAACCTTACTCAAGGTAGTATGAGTGTTGAAGAGTATACACGTGAGTTTGAGAAGTTGTTAATCAAGTGTGATATTAAAGAGCCTGAAGAACAAACCATAGTTAGATACTTGGGAGGTCTTGATCCTAGGTACTCTAATGTGGTTGAATTGCAAGCCTATGCTTCATTTGATGATGTTTGTGTGTTGGCTCACAAAGTGGAACAATAAAAGAAGGCGAAACAACCCCAAAAACCTCAAAATACACGACCTTTCATCCAGAACCAACCTTTTAACTAGGGAAGTTCCAACCTTATTTCTAAGCCACAAAATCCTTTCCCCTCCAATCCACAAAGAACCCCAGCTCAATAAAAGGCTCCAGCACCCCCAATTCGACCTAACGTCAATCCTATGAGCACTAGAAGGTGTTTCGAGTGCCATGGATTAGGCCACATAGCCTCGGACTGCCGAAACAGAAAAGTCATTACTTTGGCTGAATGGACAACTGTGAAGTAGGAGTTTCAAGAGGAGGAAAATGAGGTTGAAAGTGAACTGGAACTTGAGGAAACTCAAGATGAAGCTATTGAAGAGGCTAATGAAGGAAAGCTCTTAGTTTTGAGAAGAGTTCTAAGTAATCAAAGATGAGTTAAAGATGAACAAAGAGAGAACATATTCCACACTCGATGTACTGCCCAAGGGAAGATATGCTCTTTGATAATTGATTGAGGAAATTGTGCTAATGTAGTTTCTCTAAGCATGATTGAGAAACTAGGGCTACAAACATTAACTCATCGACACCCTTACAACATCCAATGGCTGAACCAAAGCAAAGGAATTTGGGTGAACTCTTGGTGTTTAATCGTTTTCTCCATTGGAAAGAACTATCAAGATGAGTTATGGTATGATGTTATTCCTATGGATGCATGTCATATGCTTTTAGGGAGACCATAGCTGTACGACCATAGAGTTATGTATAATGGCTACTAATGTATCCGTCAATGGTCCAAGCTAAAATACAATTTAAGAGCAAAAGCTTAAAACCAAGAGAGAATACAATCAATGAAAAACCAAAGAAAGTGGTACGTTTGAGGCCGGTTGTAAGGCAACAGTAACGTGAGGTAGGGGATGGGATTTAGAATCAAGGATTCTAAATGAGAAAAGGAAAAAGAACTTCAAGTATCTTCAAAGGATTAAGTGAAAACTCAAAACCAGAATTCAAGCATACGTGGATTAAGTAAACTGAATTCTAACTAAGCTCACATTAAACCATGAGATAATCAAAGGTGGATGGATAGTCTAAACCCTCACTTAGATACAGAAACACCACTAAGTTTGAGTTTAGGACCCTTAACCTCAACTAGGATACAGAAACACCACCTAATTAAGAGTTCAGGCTTACTTGATCACCACCTTAATCGGCCTAATTAAGGATAAGCAGGTGAAGCATTTAAGGGAAAACAAGAGCAATGCTCTCAATTCTGATTTTCGATTCAAAGTGATATTTTATAAGAGGGTCGTGGCTTGCTTTAATACAAGTCTAGCAAGCTAGCAAGCAAGGAAGCACACTCCTAAAGTTTTACTTCCTAGGAAGGAAAGGTCTTAGATTAGTCTAATTACACAGTTTAAGCTAACCCAGATACAAGCTCATTTAACCTAATATATTTATATTCAAAATCCAAAGGAAAAAAAAGCAAATGAAGTTACAACCTTAATCATACATGTTTAAGCCTTAATACAATCAGCCTTAGCAAAAAGAAGCAGCAACTTATGGTGAGCATTTTACGGCTAGCCAATAAGCTTCAAGAACATGTTTTTGCTGCCTTTGGTTCCCATTGGTTGCTCTTCTCTAGACAAATTCCTTTTGTAGCTTTATGATTGAGTCTCTAGAGACCTTGGGACATGTTCCAAGCTAGATTGAAGCTAGAAAACCAAGCATACTCACGGATTGAAGGGAAAATGTGCTGTTTCTGGAAACCGGGTTCAAGGGACAATTTTTAGCTTGTTTTGCAACCAAGTTTTAACTTAGCAAAAGTATGCATGATATCATTTTCATCAATCAGGGCGGAACCTTAGGATGTCTACAAACCCCCCCCCAACAAAGAAATCATGGTTAAACCATGTTTAAGTAGGTTAACTCTACTAAAACAATTAACCGTACAGTTTTGGACCAAAATCGGCAAGTTTGACAAAATGACTTGATCTCTTTGGTTCCTTTGGGTATGATTGGAATTTAATGCTTGTACCTGAAAGTAGGCATCTTGGGGATTCAAAAAAGGTAAAAATCCAATACTTAAACCAAAATGTATCATAATAAATAAGAAGAACAAAACCGGGTACATTCTGGTCCTGCTGGGCAGTTTGAACACCTTGGGTTTATTTGCTAATTTGAATAGGTAAATGAAGTCCAAATGGGATGAAACTTATTTTGGTGCAAATCTGACTTCCTGAACTTCAATCCCAATGAAAAATATTAGTCTTAAACCTTAAGGAGACCTAAGTAATTAAGCACACAAAAATGGGTTAGCTGCTAGAATTAAACCCGTGACCTACAGTTTCAATACTTAAACAAAATTTGGATGATTTATTCATCCTTTGGCCAGCAAAATGAAATTACCTAGTTGATTTGCTTCTTTTAAATCAAGGGCATGGAGGGATCTCCATCATCCTCCCCTTGTTAAAAAAAGACTTGTCTAGAAATCAGTTAGGCAATTACCTCCTCTTCTTGATTCATTATTTGGCTTAAATAGAACCAACCATGCAAATAAGTCTCTTTTGAACTTAGACACTCTTTTCTTTTCATTCCCCTTGCTGATTTGAGTGTTGCACATAGCAGACTCCTTGAACATGCTTTGAACCACTTCTTTAAATGCTCTTAATTTAGAATTAAGAGCTTTTAGTAATGGTTCTGAAATGAATTGACAGAAATTTGGGTTGAGTGTTTTGGGTGTGTGTGGAGTGGGGGAAAGGTTTGGTGGTTCATGAAAAGTGATAAGAAGGTCGAGATGCTCCTTGCTTCTTGGTGGATGGTTGGTGTTTAAAGTGAGCATTTCTCCTTCATTTGCTTTGACCACTATCTCCTCAAAGTCATCTCCATCATGCATTTCATTTTCCTTCTCTGATTCAACCTCCTCTATTGCCTTCCATTTGGCCAAGGTGACATACCTTCGGTTTTTACAATCTGATGCTAAGTGGGCACTTAAAACATCTTTGAACACCTTTAGGAAGGGGTTTTTGTGTGGGTTGTGGGGGTAAGTCTTTTTGTGGAGTTTGGCTTTTTTGTGGAGTAGGTGAAACGGGTGTCGTGGCCTTAGGGGTGTAAGAGGAACTCCCCTTGTTCACGGTTTGGTCATGTGGTGAGGGCTTTGGATTTCATTTCTTGGGAGCTGTTTGTTCTTTTTTTGCTGCTCCACCTTATAAGCCAGCACACATACCACATCAAAAGAAGTGTAAGCTTGCAAATTAACAATATTAGCATACCTAGGATGAAGACCTCCTAAGTATCTAACAATTGCTTGCTCTTCTGGTTCTTGCAAATCACACTTGATTACAAGATTTTCAAACTCACGAGTGTATTCTTCTACACTCAAATTACCTTAGTTCAAGTGGTGGAGTTGAGAGTAGCAATCTTGAACAGAGTTAGGGGGAAGAAACCGAGCTTTAAGCTTAGATTTCATCTTCTCCCAAGTTCTGATTTTGGACTTCCTTTCTCTAACTCTTTTGGCACACAAGTTAGTCCACCAAAGAGAAGCATACTTATGAAGCCTTAAAGCAATTAGCTTAACCTTCTTGTCTTCTGGGATGTCCTTGACCTCAAACACTCTTTCAATTGTGTGTAACCAATCCAAAAAATCTTCAAGATCAAGCTTGCCTTCAAATTCTGGAACTTTCACTTTGAAATCCTTGGAGTTAGCTTGAAACTGTGGGGTTTGGCTAGTCATTCTCAATGGTTCATCCTCACTAGATGAATCAAGAGTATGGCTAAACACTTATGCTTGTCTTTCAAAATCAGATTGGAGTGATTCTTCGTTGGCTTGTTCCTTTTGTTTCAAATATTCATCAAGCTATTTTTGGACGTACTTATTTTGAGCTTGAGTTTCTTGATTTTTTTGTGCATCCTCTTGCATCTTTTTAGACAGAAACTGATTTTACTTCATCAAAGTGATGTATTCAAGCTTCACTATGGCAATGATTTCCAAAAGTGAATCAAGAATGTGTTTGGGTAGAAGGGTGAAGATGGAACCAAAGTAACTAAGAACCAACATAGAAACAAGTGGACTAACAAGGGTGATTGAAGACCCACCTTGGTTTACACACTTGGACAATCTTCTTTCTTCAACTAAGTTACAGAAATGAATCACCTTTTTAGTCGAGTTAAGAAGGCCTAGAGACCCACTAAAGTTTGCCAAACACTCATGATATGACACTAGGAATTTTAAGAGATAATGGAGAGTTTTCACAACTCAAAGTTCAAATTCATTCAAAAGTTGTTTCTTTACAACCTAAGGCCTCCCCTATATAATGGGAGCCTTGAAAACGCTAGAAGAAAAGGGAACAAGGGGCGCTACACGACCAAAAAGGAAAGGGAGACCAAAAAGCAAAGACAAAAGCTGAAAAGTGTTTTATGCTTTTGTCAGCAACTTTTCAGTTTACAATTCTCAACTTCTAATAGCTATATATCCTAGGTTTCTTACTCAATTTGAGTGAAACAGACCTTGATGCAAAGCTTAGGAAGTCAGATTTCACGTGGCGCAAGTTGGAAGCCATTTAGAGCAACCGTTTGGGAGATATGGGGCGAAAGGTACAGCATATGCCGGCTCAGACAACTTCTACAACATCAGGAAAATGGCTCCTTCTGACTTATTACCCAATGATGTAATCTAGAAATCTTTGTATGTCCTTAAATCTGACATATTAACGGTTCCAAAAAGTATATTTGTTGCTTCTTATATGCATTTTAAGCTTGAATAATCAAGCTCAGAAACCCGGGTTGTTGCGCTGGAATCTGGGCAGATTGTATAGTTGAAGTTTGAGAGCTAAGGTGGATGGGCAAATGAAGTCCAAATGACTTGAAATTTGCTTTATTGGAAAGCTAACTTTATGAACTTATATCCTAAAGCAATAAAATAGATTTAACCCACCGTGAACCTAGGTGATTAGGGTCACCATGTTGCCACACTTGCTGTCCGGAACTATATCTTTTGAAAATGGCATTTTGAAGTTCAAGTAAAACTCCATAAAGTGCCTTTTACTACGGAATTCAAACAATGGAGATGAAAAAAGATCTTGCCAAACTTGGATTTGAAATGAAGTTACCCGAAAAGGATTGGATGAGCAAGGTTGTATGTAATGCCCTATGAGACATGCATCATACTCCCCTTGTTAGGAAAGGATTGCCCTCAATTCTTGTTGAGAGTAAGGACAACCTCCTTGAGTTGAGCACCACTCAAATCCTTGTACAATCGCCTCTCGCTTCAATTCAAAATTTTATAGCCCGCCCAAGATGATTAATACCTCCCAAGAGCGTTGGCCATCTTCATGGTCATCAAATCTTGGAGGTAGGTTAGAGATAATCTCATTGTCTTCATGATGAAAATCCCTCTAAAGAGGAAGATGAAGTTCTTCCTTGCAAACTTATCCTTGTTCCTCAAAAGAAAATGAAGGAGACGTGGTTTCTCCTAACTCTTCAAATTGCAAGAGCTCTTCATCACCATAGTCTTCAAATTTTAGGAGTTCTTCATCACCATAGTCATCAAAGATGGGAGGTGGATCAAACCGATTTAAATCTTTCTCCTCTTCGTCTACTTCTTTATCTCCATACAAGATGATTTCGTTTAAGGGTAGCAACGTAGGAAGGCTAGGAGTGTGAGGACTATTTGGACTCCCCTTTTTGAAATGGACGAAGTAGAGAAACATGCTTGCGCACGTAAGTGGGTGGGCAAAACGCACCCATAAACTAACCCCTCAACTTCTTCTAAGTTCTGACCTTCTCTTTTCCTTTCTTCCTTCTCTTAAACTTGTAATTCTTCCAACATTGAAGTGCACAACATCTTCATTTTGAAATAACCGCCTTCAACTTCTCTTGGCCTCTAAGGTTGTGACAATCAAAAGCTTGCTCTACCTTAGAAAACCAAGCTGTAAACTCATCGTTTTGGCCATAAAATATTGGGTTTTTTAGGCTAATCAAAATCAATGTCTATCAAGGCTAGCTCTTTTCAGAAGTTCCTCAATGAAGGCATGATGGACGAAATGCAAGGGTTCTTTACGGGATGATTTTGTGCTTGGGTTAAAGGGATGTCTTTGGGGAATGGAAGCTTGGCCAAGAGGGTAGCCAAAGCTCTGATACCACTTGGTGTATTCAAGCTTCACTAAGGCAAGGATTTCCAAAAGTGAATCAAGAATGCATTTGGGTAGAAGGGTGAAGCTGGAACCAAAGTAACTAAGAACCAACATAGAAACAAGTGGACTAGCAAGGGTGATTGAAGACCCACCTTGGTTTGCACACTTGGACAATCTTCTTTCTTCAACTAAGTTACAAAAATGAATCACCTTCTTAGTCGAGTTAAGAAGACCTAGAGAACCACTAAAGTTTGCCAAACACTCAAGATATGACACTAGGAATTTTAAGAGATAATGGAGAGAGTTTTCACAACTCAATGATAAAATTCATTCAAAAGTTGTTTCTTTACAACCTAAGGCCTCCCTTATATAATGGGAGCCTTGAACACGCTGGAAGAAAGGGGAACAAGGGGTGTTACACGTCCAAAAAGCAAGGGGAGACCAAAAAGCAAAGACCAAAGTTAAAAAGTGCTTTACGCGTTTGTCAGCAACTTTCCAGTTTACAATGCCCAACTTCCAATAGCTATATCTCTTAGGTTTCTTACTCAATCTGAGTGAAACACACCTTGATGGAAATCTTAGGAAGTCAGCTTTCACGTGGCGCAAGTTGGATGCAATTTGGAGCAACCGTTTGGGAGATATGGGGCGAAAGGTACAACATATGCCGGCTGAGATAGTTTCTGCAACATCTGGAAAATGGCTACTTTTGACTTATTACACAATGATGTAATCTAGAAATCTTTGTATGTCCTTAAATTTGACATTTAAGGGTTCCAAAATGTATATTTCTAGCTTCCTATATGCATTTTAAGCTTGAATAATCAAGCTCACAAAATCGGGTTGCTGCGCTAGAATTTGGGCAGATTGTATAGCTGAACTTTGACAGCTGAGGTGGATCGGCAAATGAAGTCCAAATGACTTGGCATTTGCTTTATTGGAAAGCTAAGTTTCTGAAATTAAATCCTAAAGCAATAAAATGGATTTAACCCACCCTGAACCTAGGTGATTAGGGTCACCACGTTGCTGCACTTGCTGTCCAGAACTATATCTTTTGAAAATGGCATTTTGAAGTTCAAGTAAAACTCCATAAAGTGCCTTTTACCATGGAATTCAAACAATGGAGATGGGAAAAGATCTTGCTGAACTTGGATTTGAAATGAAGTTACCCGCAAAGGGCTGGATAAGCAAGGTTGTATGTAATGCCCTAGGAGATCTGCATCATACTCCCCTTGTTGGGAAAGAATTTCCCTCAATTCTTGTTGAGAGTAAGGACAACCTCCTTGAGTTGAGCACCACTCAAATCCTTGTACAATCGCCTCTTGCTTCAATGCAAAATTTTGTGTCCTGCCCAAGATGATTAATACCTCCCAAGAGGCTTGGCCATCTTCATGCTCAGCAAATCACGGAGGTAGGTTAGAGATAATCTCATTGTCTTCGTGATGAACATCCCTCTAGAGAGGAAGATGAAGTTCTTTCTTGCAAACTTGTCCTTGTTCCTCAAAAGAAGATGAAGGAGACGTGGTTTCTCCTAACTCTTCAAAGTCTAAGAGCCCTTCATCACCATAGTCTTCAAATTTTAAGAGTTCTTTATCACCATAGTCATTAAAGATGGGAGGTGGGTCAAACCGATTTAATTCTTCCTCCTCTTTATTTACTTCTTCATCTCCATACAAGATGATTTCGTTCAAGGGCAGCAAGGTAGGAAGGCTAGGAGTGTGAGGACTCTTTGGACACCCCTTGTTCAAAAGGATGCCCACACATGAGGGCCTTGAGCCATTCTTCTTAGGAAGTAGAGAAACATGTTTGCGCACGTAAGTGGGTGTGCAAAAGGCACCCATAAACTTAGCCCTCAACTTCTTCTAAGTTCTCACATTCTCTTTTCCTTTCTTCCTTCTCTTAAACTTGTAATTCTTCCACCATTGAAGTGCACAACCTCTTAATTTTGAAATAATCGCCTTGAACTTCTCTTGGCCACTAAGGTTGTGACATTCAAAGGCTTGCTCTACCTTAGAAAACCAAGTTGTAAACTCATCGTTTTGGCCATAAAATCTTGGGTTTCTTAGGCTAATCAAATCAATGTCTATCAAGGCTAGCTCTTTTCAGAAGTTCCTCAATGAAGGCATGATGGACGAAATGCAAGGGTTCTTTACAGGATGATTTTGTGCTTGGGTTAAAGGGATGTCTTTGGGGAATGGAAGCCTAACCCACAGGGTAGCCAAAGCTCTAATACCAGTTGATGTATTCAAGCTTCACTAAGGCAAGGATTTCCAAAAGTGAATCAAGAATGCATTTGGGTCGAACGGTGAAGATGGAACCAAAGTAACTAAGAACCAACATAGAAACAAGTGGACTAGCAAGGGTGATTGAAGACCCACCTTGGTTTGCACGCTTGGACAATCTTCTTTCTTCAACTAAGTTACAGAAATGAATCACCTTCTTAGTCGAGTTAAGAAGACCTATAGACCCACTAAAGTTTGCCAAACACTCAAGATATGACACTAGGAATTTTAAGAGATAATGGAGAGAGTTTTCACAACTCAAAGTTTAAATTCATTCAAAAGTTGTTTCTTTACAACCAAAGGCCTCCCTTATATAATGGGAGCCTTGACCACGCTAGAAGAAAGGGGGGCATGGGGCGTTACACGTCCAAAAAGCAAGGGGAGACCAAAAACCAAAGACAAAAGCTGAAAAGTGCTTTATGCTTTTGTGAGCAACTTTTCAGTTTACAATTCTCAACTTCTAATAGCTATATCTCCTAGGTTTCATACTCAATCTGAGTGAAACAGACCTTGATGGAAAGCTTACGAAGTCAGATTTCACGTGGCGCAAGTTGGAAGCCATTTGGAGCAACAGTTTGGGAGATATGGGACGAAAAGTACAACATATGCCGGCTTAGATAGTTTCTGCAGCATTTGGAAACTCCTTCTGACTTATTACCCAATGATGTAATCTAGAAATATTTGTATGTCCTTAAATCTTACATATTAAGGGTTCTAAAAAGTATATTTGTAGCTGCTTATATGCATTTTAAGCTTGAACAATCAACCTCACAAAACCGAGTTGCTGCGCCGGAATTTGGCCAGATTGTATAGCTGAACTGTGAGAGTTGAGGTGGACAGGGAAATGAAGTCCAAACGACTTGAAATTTGCTTTATTGGAAAGCTAACTTTCTGAACTTAAATCCTGAAGCAATAAAATGGATTTAACCGACCCTGAACCTACGTGATTAGGGTCACCACGTTGCTCCACTTGCTGTCTGGAACATAATCTTTTGAAAATGGCATTTTGAAGTTCAAGTAAAACTCCGAAAAGTGCGTTTTACCATGGAATTCAAACAATGGAGATGGAAAAAGATCTTGCCGAACTTGGATTTGAAATGAAGTTACCCAAAAAGGGCTGGATAAGCAAGGTTGTATGTAACGCCGTAGGAGATATGCGTCATACTCCCCTTGTTGGGAAAGAATTGCCCTCAATTAGTGTTGAGAGTAAGGACAACCTCCTTGAGTTGAGCACCACTCAAATCCTGGTACAATCCCCTCTTGCTTCAATTCAAAATTTTGTGGGCCGCCCAAGATGATTAATACCTCCCAAGAGCCTTGGCCATCTTCATGCTCATCAAATCTTGGGGGTAGGTTAGAGATAATCTCATTGTCTTCATGATGAAAATCCCTCCAAAGAGGAAGATGAAGTTCTTCCTTGCAAACTTGTCCTTGTTCCTCAAGAGAACATGAAGGAGATGTGGTTTCTCCTAACTCTTCAAAGTGTAAGAGCTCTTCATCACCATAGTCTTCAAATTTTAAGAGTTCTTCATCACCATAGTCATCAAAGATGGGAGGTGGATCAAACCGATTTAAATATTCCTCCTCTTCGTTTACTTCTTCATCTCCATACAAGATGATTTCGTTCAGGGGCAGCAAGGTAGGAAGGCTAGGAGTGTGAGGACTCTTTGGACTCCCCTTGTTGAAAAGGATATCCACACATGAGGGCCTTCCGCCATTCTTCTTAGGAAGTAGAGAAACATGTTTACGAACGTAGGTGGGTGGGCAAAAGGCACCCATAGACTTACCCCTCAACTTCTTCTAAGTTCTCACCTTCTCTTTTCCTTTCTTCCATCTCTTAAACTTGTAATTCTTCCAGCATTGAAGTGCATAACCTCTTAATTTTGAAATAACCGCCTTGAACTTCTCTTAGCCACCAAGGTTGTGACAATCAAGGGCTTGCTCTACCTTAGAAAACCAAGTTGTAAACTCATCGTTTTGGCCATAAAATCTTGGGATTTTTAGGCTAATCAAATCAGTGTCTATCAAGGCTAGCTCTTTCCAAAAGTTCCTCAATGAAGGCATGACGGACGAAATGCAAGGGTTCTTTACGGGATGATTTTGTGCTTGGGTTAAAGGGACTTGTTTGGGGAATGGAAGCTTGGCCAAGAGGGTAGCCAAAGCTCTTATACCACTTGATGTATTCAAGCTTCACTAACGCAAGGATTTCCAAAAGTGAATCAAGAATGCATTTGGGTAGAAGGGTGAAGGTGGAACCAAAGTAACTAAGAACCAACATAGAAACAAGTGGACTAGCAAGGGTGATTGAAGACCCATGTTGGTTTGCACACTTGGACAATCTTCCTTCTTAAACTAAGTTACAGAAATGAATCACCTTCTTAGTCAAGTTAAAAAGACCTAGAGACCCACTAAGGTTTTCCAAACACTCAAGATATTACACTAGGAATTTTAAGAGATAAAGGAGAGAGTTTTCATACCTCAAAGTTCAAATTCATTCAAAAGTTGTTTCTTTACAAACTAAGGCCTCCCTTATATAATGGGAGCCTTGAACACTCTGGAAGAAAGGGGAACAAGGGGCGTTACACGTCCAAAAATCAAGGGGAGACGAAAAGCAAAGACGAAAGCTGAAAGTGCTTGACGCTTTTGTCAGCAACTTTTCAGTTTGCAATTCTCAACTTCCAATAGCTATATCTCCTAGGTTTCTTACTCAATCTGAGTGAAACAGACCTTGATGGAAGTATTAGGAAGTTAGCTTTCACGTGGTGCAAGTTGGAAGACATTTGGAGCAACCGTTTGGGAGATATGGCTCCTTTTGACTTATTACCCAATGATGTAATCTATAAATATTTGTATGTCCTTAAATCTGACATATTAAGGGCTCCAAAAAGTATATTTTTAGCTTCTTATATGCATTTTAGGTTTGAATAATCAAGCTCACAAAACCAGGTTGCTGCGCTGGAATTTGGGCAGATTGTATAGCCGAACTTCGAGAGTTGAGGTGGATGGGCAAATGAAGTGCAAATGAATTGAAATTTGCTTTATACAAAAGCTAACTTTCTGAGCTTAAATCCTAAACCAATAAAACAGATTTAACCCACCCTGAACCTAGCTGATTAGAGTCACCACGTTGCTGCACTTGCTGTCCGGAACTATATCTTTTGAAAATGGCATTTTAAAGTTCAAGTAAAACTCCATAAAGTGCTTTTTACCATGGTATTCAAACAATGGAGACGAAAAAAGATCTTGCCGAACTTGGATTTGAAATGAAGTTACCCGAAAAGGATTGGATGAGCAAGGTTGTATGTAATGCCCTAGGAGATATGCATCATACTCCCCTTGTTAGGAAAGAATTGCCCTCAGTTCTTGTTGAGAGTAAGGACAACCTCTTTGAGTTGATCACCACTCAAATCCTTGTACAATCGCCTCTTGCTTCAATTCAAAATTTTACGGCCCGCCCAAGATGATTAATACCACACAAGAGCCTTGGCCATCTTCATGCTCATCAAATCTTGGAGGTAGGTTAGAGATAATCTCATTGTCTTCATGATGAAAATTTCTCTAAAGAGGAAGATGAAGTTCTTCGTTGCAAACGTGTCCCTGTTCCTCAAAAGAAGATGAAGGAGATGTGGTTTCTCCTAACTCTTCAAAGTGTAAGAGCTCTTCATCACCATAGTCTTCAAATTTTAAGAGTTCTTCATCACCATACTCATCAAAGATGGGAGGTGGATCAAACCAATTTAAATATTCCTCCTCTTCGTTTACTTCTTCATCTTCACACAAGATGATTTCGTTCAAGGGTAGCAAGGTAGGAAGGCTAGGGGTGTGAGGACTCTTTGGACTCCCCTTGTTGAAAAGGATGTCCACACATGAGGGCCTTGAGCGATTCTTCTTAGGAAGTAGAGAAACATGTTTGAGCACGTAGGTGGGTGGGCAAAAGGCACCCATCAACTTACCCCTCAACTTCTTCCAAGTTCTCACCTTCTCTTTTCCTTTCTTCCTTCTCGTAAACTTGTAACTCTTCCACCATTGAAGTGCACAACCTCTTAATTTGGAAATAACCGCCTTGAACTTCTCTTGGCCACTAAGGTTGTGACAATCAAAGGCTTGTTCTACCTTAGAAAACCAAGTTGTAAACTCATCGTTTTGGCCATAAAATCATGGGATTTTTGGGCTAATCAAATCAACGTCTATCAAGGCTAGCTCTTTCCAGAAGTTCCTCAATGAAGGCATGATGGACGAAATGCAAGGGTTCTTTATGGGATGATTTTGTGCTTGGGTTAAAGGGATGTGTTTGGGGAATGGAAGCTTGGCCAAGAGGGTAGCCAAATCTCTTATACCACTCGATGTATTCAAGCTTCACTAACGCAAGGATTTCCAAAAGTGAATTAAGAATGCATTTGGGTAGAAGGGTGAAGATGGAGCCAAAGTAACTAAGAACCAACATAGAAACAAGTGGACTAGCAAGGGTGATTGAAGACCCACCTTGGTTTGCACACTTGGACAATCTTCTTTCTTAAACTAAGTTACAAAAATGAATCACCTTCTTAGTCGAGTTAAGAAGACCTAGTGACCCACTCAAGTTTTCCAAACACTCAAGATACGACACTAGGAATTTTAAGAGATAATGGAGAGAGTTTTCAGTACTCAAAGTTCAAATTCATTCAAAAGTTGTTTCTTTACAACCTAAGGCCTCCCTTATACAATGGGAGCCTTGAAAACGCTGGAAGAAAGGGGAACAAGGGGCGTTACACGTCCAAAAAGCAAGGGGAGACCAAAAAGCAAGGACAAAAGCTGAAAAGTGCTTTATGCTTTTCTCAGCAACTTTTCAGTTTGCAATTCTCAACTTCCGATAGCTATATCTCCTAGGTTTCTTACTCAATCTGAGTGAAATAGACCTTGACGGAAATATTAGGAAGTTAGCTTTCACGTGGCGTAAGTTAGATGCCATTTGGAGCAACGGTTTGGGAGATATGGGGCGAAAGGTACGACATATGCAGGTCGAGACAGTTTCCGCAGCATCTGGAAAATGGCTCCTTTTGACTTATTACCCAATGATGTAATCTAGAAATCTTTGTATGTCCTTAAATCTGACATATTAAGGGTTCTAATCAAGCTCACAAAACCGGGTTGCTGCGCTGGAATTTGGGCAGATTGTATAGCCGAACTTTGAGAGTTGAGGTGGATGGGCAAATGAAGTCCAAATGACTTCAAATTGGCTTTATTGGAAAGCTAACTTTCTGAGCTTAAATCCTAAAGCAATAAAACGGATTTAACCCACCCTGAAGCTAGCTGATTAGGGTCACCATGTTGATGCACTTGCTGTCCGGAACTATATCTTTTGAAAATGGCATTTTAAAGTTCAAGTAAAACTCCATAAAGTGCCTTTTACCATGGGATTCAAACAATGGAGACGAAAAAAGATCTTGCTGAACTTGGATTTGAAATGAAGTTACCCGAAAAGGATTGGATGAGCAAGGTTGTATGTAATGCCCTAGGAGATATGCATCATACTCCCCTTGTTGGGAAAGAATTGCCCTCAGTTCTTGTTGAGAGTAAGGACAACCTCCTTGAGTTGATCACCACTGAAATCCTTGTACAATCGCCTCTTGCTTCAATTCAAAATTTTACGGCCCGTCTAAGATGATTAATACCACACAGGAGCCTTGGCCATCTTCATGCTCATCAAATCTTGGAGGTAGGTTATAGATAATCTCATTGTCTTCATGATGAAAATTTCTCTAAAGAGGAAGATGAAGTTCTTCGTTGCAAACTTGTCCCTGTTCCTCAAAAGAAGATGAAGGAGACGTGGTTTCTCCTAACTCTTCAAAGTGTAAGAGCTCTTCATCACCATAGTCTTCAAATTTTAAGAGTTCTTCATCACCATACTCATCAAAGATGGGAGGTGGATCAAACCAATCTAAATATTCCTCCTCTTCGTTTACTTCTTCATCTTCACACAAGATGATTTCGTTCAAGGGCAGCAAGGTAGGAAGGCTAGGAGTGTGAGGACTCTTTAGACTCCCCTTGTTGAAAAGGATGTCCACACATGAGGGCGTTGAGCGATTCTTCTTAGGAAGTAGAGAAACATGTTTGAGCACGTAGGTGGGTGGGCAAAAGGCACCCATCAACTTACCCCTCAACTTCTTCCAAGTTCTCACCTTCTCTTTTCCTTTCTTCCTTCTCGTAAACTTGTAATTCTTCCACCATTGAAGTGCACAACCTCTTAATTTTGAAATAACCGCCTTGAACTTCTCTTGGCCACTAAGGTTGTGACAATCAAAGGCTTGTTCTACCTTAGAAAACCAAGTTGTAAACTCATCGTTAGCTTGATGGAACCGCTTGGGAGATATGGGGCGAAAGGTACAGCATATGCAGGTCGAGACAGTTTCTGCAGCATCTCGAAAATGGCTCCTTTTGACTTATTACCCAATGATGTAATCTAGAAATCTTTGTATATCCTTAAATCTAACATATTAAGGGTTCCAAAAAGTATATTTGTAGCTTCTTATTTGCATTTTAGGTTTGAAAGATCATGCTCACAAAACCGGGTTGCTGCGCTGGAATTTGGGCAGATTGTATAGCCGAACTTTGAGAGTTGAGGTGGATGGGCAAATGAAGTCCAAATGACTTGAAATTGGCTTTATTGGAAAGCTAACTTTCTGAGCTTAAATCCTAAAGCAATAAAACGGATTTAACCCACCCTGAACCTAGCTGATTAGGGTCACCACGTTGCTGCACTTGCTGTCCGGAACTATATCTTTTGAAAATGGCATTTTAAAGTTCAAGTAGAACTCCATAAAGTGCCTTTTACCATGGGATTCAAACAATGGAGACGAAAAAAGATCTTGTTGAACTTGGATTTGAAATGAAGTTACCCGAAAAGGATTGGATGAGCAAGGTTGTATGTAATGCCCTAGGAGATATGCATCACAAAGCTTTAAATCTCTCTTCTGAGGTCATGTCAGTACCACTCATGCTTGAAGTAGGTGGCTAAAGCAAGTAAAACAACACAAACTAGGGTGGCACGGTCGTGCCTATAAGCACGGGGTGGCCGTGCTACTTTTCTGCTTGACACGGCTAAAAACAACCATTTGTGAGGTTTATGTTTGGGAATGTGTTTTGGTGGCTTTTGGAAGTGTCAGGGTCGTTCCAGGCCTAGGAGAGGCCAAGCTCTGATACCAAAGTTGATGAATCCATAAAGTGTCCAAGCTAAAACTCAATTTAAGAGCAAAAGCTTAAAACCAAGAGAGAATACAATTGATGTATGTCTCTAAATGTCCAAGCTAAAACTCAATTCAAGAGTGAAAGCTTAAAACCACGAGGGAATACAATCAAGGAAAAACCAGGGAAAGTGGACGTAATGGGCTGGTTGTGAGGGAGCAAACACGTGAGGTGGCATGGAATTTAGAATTAAGAGATTCTAAATGGGAAAGGAAAAGGAACTTGATTCATCTTCAATGATTAAATGAAAACTGAAGCTAGAAATCATAAATACATGGCTTGCAAACTGAAAACTAGTAAAGTGCTCTTCAAACCCGTGAGGATAAACAAGGTAGATGGATAGAACTAAACCCTTGTTTGAATACAGAAAAACCACCAAACAAAATTTTAGGGCCCTTAAGCTGTGATTAAGATACAGAAACACCACTTAATCAAGTTTAAGACTACACTTGAACACCACCCTAATCGGCCTAGTTAACGATAAGCAAGTTTAGTATTCGAGTGTGCAAAGGCACGAAAGCAACAAATGCTCTCAACTTGGTTTTGATTCAAATCTTATTGATATCTTGAAACAAGGGGGTCGTGTGCTTCCTTTAATACAAGCCTAGCAAGCAAGCAAGCACACTCCTAAATGTTTTCTTCATAAGAAGGAAAGGTCTTAGATTAGGCTAATTACACGATTTAAGCTAACCTAGATACAAGCTCATTTAACATAATCTAATTACATTCAAAATGCAAAGGAAAACAAAGCAAATGAAGTTACAACCTTAATCATACATGTTTAAGCCTTAATACAATCAACCTTAGCAAAAAGAAGTAGCAACTTCTAGTGAGCACTTTACGACTAACCAATCAGCTTCAAGAACATGTTTTTGCTACCTTTGCTTCCCATTGGTTGCTCTTCTCTAGACAACTTCCTTTCGCAGGTTGATGATCAAGTCTCAAGAAGCCTTGGGATGTGTGCCAAGCTACATTGAAGCTAGAAAACCAAGTATTCTCTTGGATTGAAGGGAAGATGTGCTCCTGCTAGAAACCGTGTTCAAGGCACAGTTTTTAGCCGGTTTTGCAACCAAGTTTTACCGTAGCAAAAGTATGTATGATCTCATTTTCATCCATGGGGGGGGAACCTTACGATGTCCACAAGGCCCCCCCCCCCAAACAAAGAAACCAAGGTTAAACCTTGTTTAAGTAGGTTAGCTCTACTAAAACATTTAACCATATAGCTTTGGACCAAAACTCGCAGGTTTGACAAAATTACTTTGGTTCCTTTGGGTATGTTCAATGCTTGGACCTGAAAGTGGGCATCTTGGGGATTCCAAAAAGATAAAATTGGGAGACTTAAACCAAAATATTGCTTAGGAAATAAGATGAACAAAATCGGGTACATTCTGGTCCTGCTGGGCAGTTTGGACACCCTGGGATTATTTGCTAATTTGAATGGGTAAATGAAGTCCAAATGAGATAAAACTTGTTTTGGTGCAAAGCTGACGTCCTGAACTTCAATCCCAATGAAAAATATTAGACTTAAACCTCGAGGAGGCCTAAGTAATTAAGCACACAAAAACAGGTTAGCTATTGGAATTAAACCCGTGATCTCCAGTTTCAATACGTAAACAAAATTTGGATGATTTACTCATTCTTTAAGCAGCAAAATGAAACTACCTAGTTGATTTTCTTCTTTTAAATCAAGGGAATGGATGCATCTCCATCATCCTCCCCTTGTTAAAAAAGATTTGTCCACAAATCAGTTTAGGTAATTACCTCCTATTCTTGATTCATTGTTTGGCTGAAATAGAATCAACCATTCAAATAAGTCTCCTTTGAACTTAGAGACTCTTTTCTTCTCATTCCCCTTGCTGATTTGAGTGTTGCACAAAGGGAACACCTTGAACCTGGTTTGAACCACTTCTTTAAATGATCTTCATTCAGAATTAGGAGCTTTTAGTAATGGTTCTGAAATGAATTGACCGAAATTTGGGTTGAGTGTTTTGGGTGTGGGTAGAGTGGGGGAAAGGTTTGGTGGTTCATGAAAAGTGATAAGAAGGCCGAGATGCTCCTTGCTTCTTAGTGGAGGGTTGGTGTTTAAAGTGAGCACTTCTCCTTCATCTACCTCGACCACTATCTCCTCAAAGTCATCTCCATCATGCTTTTCACTTTCCTCCTCTGATTCAACCTTCCATTCGGCTAGAGTAACATATCTTTGGTTTGTACAATCTGATGCTAAGTGGCCAAAGCATTGGCACTTAAAACATCTTCGAACACCTTTAGGAAGGGGTTTTTGTGTGGGTTGTGGGGGTAGATCTTTTTGTGGAGTAGGTGAAATTGGTGTCGTGGGCTTAGGGTTGTAACAGGAACTCCCCTTGTTCACAATTTGGTCATGTGGTGAGGGCTTTGGATTTTCAGGTCCTGGGAGCTATTTGATCTTCTTTTGCTGCTCCACCTTGTGAGCTAGCACACATACCTCATCAAAAGAAATGTAAGTTTGCAAATCAACAATATTAGCATACCTAGGATCAAGACCTCCAAAGTATCTAACAATTGTTTGTTCTTCTGGTTCTTGAATATCACACTTAATCTCAAGCTTTTCAAATTCACGAGTTTATTCTTCTACACTCAAGTTACCTTGGTTCAAGTGGTGAAGTTGAGAGTAGCAATCTTGATCATAGGTAGGAGGAAGAAACCCAGCTTTGAGCTTAGATTTCATCTTCTCCCAAGTTCTGATTTTTGACTTCCTTTCTCTAACTCTTTTGGGACACAAGGTAGTCCACCAAAGAGAAGCATACTTACAAAGCCATAATGCAATCAACTTCACCTTCTTGCCTTATGGGATGTCCTTGTACTCAAAAACTCTTTCAACTGTGTGTAACCAATCAAAAAAATCTTCAAGATCAAGCTTGCCGTCAAATTCTGGAACTTTCACTTTGAAATCGTTGGAGTTAGCTTAAAACCGTAGGGTTTGGCCAATCATTCTCAATGGCTCATCTTGACCAAATGAATTAAGAGTATGGCTAAACAATTGTTCTTGTCTTTCGAAATCAGATTGGAGTGGTTCTTCATTGGCTTGTTGCTTTTGCTTCAAATATGCACCAAGCTGTTTTTGGAGGTACTCATTTTGAGCTTGAGTTTCTTGATGTTTTTGTGCATCCTCTTGAATCTTTCTAGATAGAAACTCATTTTGCATCATCAAAGCTTCAAATCTCCCTTCCAAGGTCATGCTTATAGCACTTATGTTTGAACTAGGTGGCTAAAGCAAGTGAAACAACACGAACTAGGGTGGCACGGTCGTGCCTATGAGCACGGGGTGGTCGTGCTACTTTTCTACCTGGCACGATTGGAAATAGCCAGTTTTGTGGTTTGTGTTTGGGGATATGTTTAGGTGGCTTTGGGGCATGTAGGGGTTGGTTTTAGGCCAAGATGAGATCTGCTCTGATACCAAAGTTGATGTATGTCTCCAAGGGTCCAAGCTAAAACTCAATTCAAGAGTGAAAGCTTAAAACCAAGAGAGAATACAATCAACGAACAACCAAGGAAAGTGGGACGTAATAGGCTGGTTATGAGGCAGCAAACACGTGAGGTGGGATGGAATTCAGAATCAAGGGATTCTAAATGGGAAAGGAAAAGGAACTTGATGTATCTTCAAGGATTAAATGAAAACTAAAGCTAGAAATTAGAATTACATGGCTTGCAAACTGAAAACTAGCAAAGTGCTCTCCAAACCCGTGAGGATAAACACGGTAGATGGATAGAACTAAACCCTTGTTTGGATATAGAAACACCACCGAACGAAAGTTTAGGGCCCTTAAACTATGATTAAGATACAGAAGCGCCACTTAATTAAGTTTAAGATTACATTGAACACCACACTAACCGGCCTAGTTAAGGATAAGTAATTTTAGTATTTAAGTGTGCAAAGGCACGAAAGCAACAAATGTTATCAACTTGGTTTTGATTCAAATATGATTGATATCTTACAATGGGGTCATGTGCTTCCTTTAATACAAGCCTAGCAACCTAGCAAGCAAGCAAGCACACTCCTGAAGATTTCCTTCCTAGGAAGGAAAGGTCTTAGATTAGGCTAATTACACGGTTTAAGCTAACCTACATAGAAGCTCATTTAGCTTAATCTAATTACATTTAAAATGCAAATGAAAACAAAGAAAATGAAGTTACAACTTTAATCATACATGTTGAAGCCTTAATACAATCAGCCTTAGCAAAAAGAAGGAGCAACTTGTAGTGAGCACTTTACGGCTAACCAATCAGCTTCAAGAACATGTTTTTGCTACCTTTGCTTCCCATTGGTTGCTCTTCTCTAGAAAACTTCCTTTTACAGTTTGATGATTGAGTCTGTAGAGGCCTTGGGACATGTGCCAAGCTAGATTGAATCTAGAAAACCAAGCATGCTCACGAATTGAAGGGAAAATGTGGTGCTGCTGAAAACCGGGTTCAAGGGGCAGTTTTTAGTCGGTTTTGCAACCAAGTTTTACCTTAGCAAAAGTATGCATGATCTCATTTTTATCCGGGGGGGATCGTTAGGATGTCTACAAACCCCCTCTAACAAAGAAATCAAGGTTAAACCATGTTTAAGTAGGTTAGCTCTACTAAAACATTTAACCGTGCAGCTTTGGACCAAATTTGGCAGGTTTGACAAAATGACTTCATCTATTTGGTTCCTTTGGGTATATTCAATGCTTGGACCTAAAAGTGGACATCGTGGGGATTCCAAAAAGATAAAAATTGAAGACTTAAACCAAAATATTGCTTAGGAAAGAAGATGAACAAAACCGATTACATTCTGGTCCTACTCGGCAGTTTGGACACCTTGGGATTATTTGCTAATTTGAATAGGTAAATTAAGTCCAAATCGGATAAAACTTATTTCGGTGCAAAGCTGATGCCCTAACCTTCAATTCCAATGAACAATATTAAAATTCAACCTCGAGGAGGCCTAAGTAATTAAGCACACAAAAATAATTTAGCTACTGGAATTAAACCCGTGACCTACAATTTCAATACTTGAACAAAATTTGGATGATTTACTCATCCTTTAAGAAGAAAAATGAAATTACCTAGTTGATTTGCTTATTTTAAATCAAGGGGATAGAGGGATCTCCATCAACAATCAATGAAAAACTGAAGAAAGTGGTACGTTTGAGGCTGGTTGTAAGGCAGCATACATGGGAAAAGGATGGGATTTAGAATCAAGGATTCTAAATGAGAAAAGGAAAAAGAACTTCAAGTATCTTCAAAGAATTAAGTGAAAACTCAAAACCAGAATTCAAGCATACATGGATTAAGTAAACTGAATTCTATCTAACCTCGCATTAAACCGTGAGATAATCAAAGGTAGATCGATAGTCTAAACCCTCACTTAGATACAGAAACACCACTAAGTTTAAGGTTAGGGACCTTAACCTCAATCAGGATACAGAAACACCACCTAATTAAGAATTAAGACTTACTCGATCACAACCTTAATCACCCTAATTAAGGACAATCAAGTGAAGTGTTTAAGGGGAAACAAGAGCAATGCTCTCAATTTTGATTTTTTATTCAAAGTTGGATGATATTTTACAAGGGGGCCTTGGCTTGCTTTAATACAAGTCTAGCAAGCTAGCAAGCAAGCAAGCACACTCCTAGGAAGGAAAGGTCTTAGATTAGCCTAATTACACGGTTTAAGCTAACCTATATACAAGCTCGTTTAACCTAATCTAATTACACTCCAAATGCAAAGGAAAACAAAGAAAATGAAGTTAGAACCTTAATCATACATGTTTAAGCCTTAATACAATCAGCCTTAGCAAAAAGAAGCATCAACTTGTGGTCAGCACTTTACGGCTAACCAATCAGCTTGAAGAACATGTTTTTGCTGCCTTTACTTCCCATTGGTTGCTCTTCTCTAGACAACTTCCTTTTACAGCTTGATGATTGAGTCTCTAGAGGCCTTGGGATGTGTGCCAAGCTAGATTGAAGCTAGAAAACCAAGCACACTCACGGATTGAAGGGAAAATGTGGTGTTGCCGGAAACTGGGGTTCAAGGGACAGTTTTTAGTCGGTTTTGCAACCAAGTTTTACCTTAGGAAAAGTATGCATGATCTCGCTTTCATCCATCGGGGGGAAACCTTAGGATGTCTACAAACCCCCCCCAATAAAGAAATCAAGGTTAAACCATGTTTAAGTAGGTTAACTCTACTAAAACATTGAACCGTGCAGTTTTGGACCAAAACTGTAAGTTTGATAAAATGACTTGCTCTCTTTGGTTCCTTTTGGTATGATTGAATTCAATTCTTGGACCTAAAAGTAGACATCTTTGTAATTCCAAAAAGGAAAAATCCAAGACTTAAAATAAAATATATCATAAGAAATGAGAAGAACAAAACCGGGTACATTCTGGTCCTGCTGGGCAATTTGGACACCTTGGGTTTATTTGCTAATTTGAATGGGTAAATGAAGTCCAAATGGAATGAAACTTGTTTTGGTGCAAAGCTGACTTCCTGAACTTCAATTCCAATGAAAAATATTAGACTTAAACCTTAATGAGGCCTATTTAATTAAGCACACAAAAATGGGTTAGTTGCTGGAATTAAACCCGTGACCTACAGTTTCAATACTTAAACGAAATTTGGATGATTTATTCATCCTTTAGCCAGCAAAATGAAGTTACCTAGTTGATTTGCCTCTTTTGAATCAAGGGCATGGAGGGATCTCCATCAGCTACCTAAACACTTATTCATTTACCAAGGATGGCAAGAAGATCACCCTAGCCCCTTCCTCCCCACCCACCCAAACTCCATAAAATACAACCACAAAATAAGCCTAAACACAATGAATGCCTACTGTATGTGAGTGAGTCAGTTTTAAAGGCCTCTCAACATGAGTTTAAAGCCGTTAAAGAATGTATACTAAGCATCCAAGATAATCCAGAAAATTTGATGCCCACATACCCCATTGCAAGAACACTTATTGAAAACTTCTATCACTTATTTCCTGAGGAGATACCTACGGGTTTGCCTCCTAAAAGGAACATTCAACATCACATTGATCTTATTCCTGGTTCCATCCTACCAAATAAGCCAGCATATAGGATGAATCCAAAGGACACTAATGAAATTCAAAGACAAGCTGAAGAGTTGAAGGAGAAGGGATTAATTCGTAAGTCTTTGAGTCCATGTGCGGTCCCAGCTCTTTTGGTGCCTAGGAAGGATGGTGGAATGAGTATGTGTGTTGATGGCAGGGCCATTAACAAGATCACTATCAAGTACAGGTATCCCATACCAAGACTTGAAGATATGCTAGATGAGTCGTATGGCTCTAAGGTGAGATAAGTGCCATGCCCACTCAACTCCAAGAAAGCTCTCACATCATCCTTAATGCTCGCAAGCTCCATCAAAGGAGACTTGGTCCATGTGCTGTTTTGGAGCTTCAATTCCAACCTCGTCCTAAGCCTTCAGAATGTGTTACTCTTCTATTTTGGGAAGGTCAAGAGGCCCTCTAAAGGGTTTTGTCCATCAAAATGAAGTTAAACCCAAGGACATAATAAGAAAGGCCTAGAACAACAAGGTATATGCTAGCTACAATTTAACCCGGTTTCAACCCGGCTTTATAGACTTGATTATTCAAGTTTATTATGGGTTTAAAATGCAGCAAACCCACTTTTTTGGAACCTTCTTATGTCAGATAAAAGGGCATAAAAAGAGTTCTAAGTTACGGCATTGGGTCATAGGTCAAGTGGAGACTTTTCCCATATGCTCCAAAAACTATCTCAGCCTGCATATGCTACACCTTTTGCCCTATATCTCCCAAACCGCAGCTCCAAATTTCTTCCCACTTAAACCACGTGAAATCTGACTTGCTAAGCTTTCCAGCAAGGTTTATTTCATCCCATTTGGCTGAGAAGACTAGGAGATATAGCTGTTTGAAGTTGACAATTGTAAACTGAAAAGTTACTACCAAAAGCATAAAGCACTTTTTAGCTTTTGTTTGTTGCTTTTTTCTCGCCCCCTTCATTTATAGACGTTTGAAAGGCCCTTTTGCTGGATTCTTTAGCTTCTAAGAGGCTTTCTTATATAAGGGAGGCCTTCAGATGTATAAATTAGATTTGAATCATATGAATTAGCTCAAAGCTTTCTCTCTCTAAAATCTTAAGTTCTCTGTATCCTTTCTCAATGGTGGTGAGTCTTGAGTGGAATCCTTTATAGAATTGTGGGTGGCATAGCTTTTAAGAAATTCTTGGTGGATCCATAGTCTTGATTGATGGCCTAGCCTTTAAATCAAGTTATATCATGTTAGGAATTTGCAACTAAACTCAAGCAAGCTACATCCGACCCATTTAGTTCACGCTCCATTTAGTATCAGAGCTAATCCAGGTTGGTGTTCTTCAGTTTATATCACATTTCCTTACTTAGTTTCGTCCTTATCAAGCTCTTCTTTCACCCTTGTTGTGAACAACCTTGGTGAAGTTATACCTCTCTTACTAGCTTAACCCTCTCCACATAACCTTGGCTAAACACTTCCTTAAAGCCACAAACCATAGCTTACACTTGATTTCCTCCAACAAAAATCCCTCTTTTACTCCTCAAAGAACCCCAAAAAACAACCCAAACAAAATTCCCAACCAAAAACTCCTCCAAAGCTTCCAACCACAAAAACCGTGTTTTCTGGGCAGCACCTTGGCACGACCCCCTGTGCCTATAAGCATGGCCGTGCCACCACCTCGTAGTGTCGTAACTCTAGCACGGCCACCCTGTGCCCTTGGGCACGACCGTGCCTCCCTTCCCTAGCTTGTTTTTGCACCGTGCTACCCCTAGTGTGACCGTGCCCTCTTCTTTTCGAACCTTTAACCTCTTTCCCCCTCCTTTCTCTAATTTCCACCCTATCTAATGAGCAAAACCCATCCACAAGCTCTCCCCCATCGGCAAGGGTACCAAGAGGTATGAGCCTAGAACAAGCTCATATCATAAGATAAGACAATGCCATTCTAGCCTTACAACAAAGTGTGAGGCAAATTAGTAGGCGACTTGAGCAAATGACCAAACAATTTATGGCCCTCCAAAGAGGCCAAAGAGCTCAAGAGCCAAGTGCCGATGGGGATGAACAAGGCTTCTCTAGTGACTCAAGCATGGGAAGCAATCCAAGAAGGGGAGGTAGAAGACCTCCTATGGATGAGTTTAGAGATATCAAGGTTGAGCCACTGGAGTTCAATGGCAACTTAAATCCCGATGAGTTGCTTGAATGGGTTCAACCCATGGACCGAATCTTCGTAGCTAAAGGCTATGATGATGAGAAGAGTTTCAACATTGCCAGCCTCAAACTTACAAGGTATGCCTCCTTGTGGTTTGAAAATGTCAAGAAGTAAAGGGATAGAGAAGGAAAAAGGAAGATTAACTCATGGGAAAAGCTTAAGTCTCTTATGAATAAGAGATTTCTTCCTGAGAGTTACAAGCAAGATATCTACAATCGGCTTTTCTCACTCAAGCAAAACAATATGAGCGTGGGTGAGTACATGAGGGAGTTTGAGCAACTCCTTTTGAGGGGAGGCATCCATGAACCCCAAGAGCAAACCGTGGCTCGGTTTCTCAATGGGCTAAACCCCCTCAATGCTAGAAAGGTGGAACTTCAAACTTATTTCAGCTTGGATGATGTCTTCAACCTAGCTCTCGAGGTTGAGAAGAGAAAGAAGGAAAAGAAGGTCTTCACCAAGCAATTTCCAAGGGAGCAAGTAAGTTCAAAGCCCCCATTCACGCCCTTCATTCCTCCTAAACCCGAAGGTACCACTCGGGTTGACAAGGGAAAGATCGTGGCTCTTCGTACACCTAAGGATTACCTAAGAAACTTTAGGGCAAGAAGTGTTTTAAATGTGAAGGGTATGGACACATCCAATATGATTGTACCAACCGAAGGGTTATGACCATACAAAAGGTTGAGAAAGTAGATGCCCTATTGATGGAAACTCAAGAGGAAGCTCATGAGGAAGAACCGGACTACATGGAAGAAGAGACTCAACTTGAGGCCGATGAAGGTGAGTTACTTGTCTTAAGGAGGGTTTTACACACCCAAGACACTCCTTATGCAAAGCTCAAAGAGACATGATCTTTCACTCCCGGTGCACCATACAACACAAGGTTTGCAACTTGATTATTGATGGAGGAAGTTGCACCAATGTGGCCTCCACCACACATATTGAAAAGATTGGCATTCCTACTATTTCACATCCTAAGCCTTATTCTCTCAAATGGCTCAATGATGGTGGCGGCATTAAGGTATCTAAGCAAGCACTAATCTCTTTTTCAATTGGTAGAAAGTATAGAGATAATGTGCTTCGTGATGTGGTACCGATGAGTGCATGCCATATACTCTTGGGTCGGCCTTGGCAATTTGATAGATATGTCTTGCATGATGGGTTCAAGAACACTTACTCTTTGGTCATTACTAAGGAAAAGATAGTCTTAAACCCATTACCACCAAACCAAGTCCACAAATCTAAACCCGGGGTGAGAAGTGAGAAAAAGAGAGACCTTCTCATGTTGAGTGAAACACGGGTTAAGAGAGCTTTAAGCAAGGGTAAGCAAGTCCTAGCTTTACTCATGCTTGAAACCAACAAAAGTGAGGAAGTGACTCCTTTACACCCCCTTATCTGGCCCCTCATCTCAAAACACAAAGATGTCTTCCCACAAGATCTACCACCTGGCCTCCCTCTAATCCGAGGCATTGAACATCAAATTGACCTCATTCCTGATGCCCCACTTCCCAACAAAGCGGCTTACAGATGTAACCCTCAAGAGACCAAAAAGCTTCAAAGACAAGTTGATGAATTGTTGGCTAGAGGTTATGTGAGGGAGAGCATGAGTCCTTGCTTGGTCCCGGCCTTATTAGTGCCCAAGAAGGATGGGTCATACCGCATGTGTGTGGATAGTACATCCATAAACAACATCCCTATCAAGTATATGTATCCCATACCTAGGCTTGATGAACTCCATGGCTCCTCTATCTTCTCTAAATTTGACTTAAGGACTGGATATCACCAAATCCGCATGAGGGATGGCGATGAATGAAAAACGGCATTCAAGACCAAGGGTGGGCTTTATGAGTGGCTAGTAATGCCTTTTGGCCTCTCCAATGCCCCTAGCACTTTTATGAGGTTGATGAATGAAGTCTTAAGGACATTTCTTGGAAGATTGGTGGTGGTGTATTTTGATGACATTCTAGTCTAGTCCAAGAGTCAAGAGGATCACCTATACCATTTAGAAGAGGTATTCAAGGTCTTCAGAGCTCAAAGGCTCTTTGGTAAGTTGGAGAAATGTGAGTTCTTTTCACCATAAGTCACTTTTTTGGGGTATGTTGTCTCCAATTATGGTATCTCCATGGATCAAGATAAGGTTGAAGTCATCAAGTCATGGCCCACTCCTACCTCCATCACTGAAGTTAGGAGCTTTCGTGGCTTGGCATCATTTTATAGGAGGTTCATCAAAGGGTTTAGCACCCTCACGGGCCCCATCATCGAGTGCATGAAGAAGGGATCCTTTAAGTGGACCAAGGCTACCCATGTCGCCTTTGAGAAACTCAAAGCCAAGCTATGTGAGGCCCTGGTGTTAGCCCTTCCCGATTTCAACAAACTCTTTGAGGTTGATTGTGATGCAAGTGGAGTTGGCATAGGGGTTCCCCTCATGCAAGACCAACGCCCTATTGCTTACTTTAGTGAGAAACTCAGTGGTTCAAGGAAGAACTACTCAACATATGACAAAGAGTTCTAAGCATTCGTAAGAGCTCTTGATCATTGGTCTCATTACTTAAGGCCAAAACAATTTGTTCTCCATTTGGACCATGAGGCATTGAAGTATTTGAATGGCCGACACAAACTCAATTCAAGGCATGCTAGATGGGTTGAGTTCTTGCAAAGTTTCTCATTTGTGGTCAACCACAAAAAGGGGAGCACCAATGCGGTTGCGGATGCTCTTTCAAGGCAACATTCTCTACTAGCCGTGATGGAAGCAAGGGTCCTAGGCTTCCAATTCATCCGTGATCACTACTAAGAGGATGAGGATTTCAAGCCCTACCTCAATGATCAAGAGGGCAGCAAGCATGGCCCTTACACTCTTCAAGAGGGCCTCTAATTCAAGGGTAACAAACTTTGCATCCAAAAGGGACCTATCTGAAAGCTTCTTGTCAAGGAAGTCCATAGAGGAGGTCTAGCCGACCATGTTGGGATCAACAAGACCATTGACATGCTCAAGGAACAGTTCTTTTGGCCTACGATGGGAGGTGATGTTCATGAGGTGATTTCCAAGTGCTCTATTTGTCAAAGGGCCAAGAGTCAATTCCACCAAGGGTTGTACACTCCTTTACCTATCCCTAATGGTCCATGGGAAGATGTGAGCATAGACTTCATAGTTGCTCTTCCAAGGACTCAAAGGGGTAAGGATGCTATTATGGTGGTGGTGGACGGTTTCTCAAAGATGGCTCACTTCATTCCATGTGAGAAGACGGATGATGTATCTCACATAGCTCACCTCTACTTCAAAGAAGTTGTTAAGCTTCATGGCATCCCTAAGAGCATTGTGTCAGATCGAGACACAAAGTTTCTTAGCCACTTTTGGAGGTGTTTGTGGAGACTCCTTGGTACTAAGCTCTTGTATAGTACCTCCCACCATCCTCAAACGGATGGGAAACTGAAGTCACCAACAAAAATCTTGCTACTTTGCTTAGAAGTTTGGTGAGTAAAAGCATTAAGCAGTGGGATCTCAAGCTTCCCCATGTTGAATTTGCATACAACCGCACTCTTGGTTTTGCTACGGCCCATTCTCCCTTCGAATTAGGCTATGAAATCAATCCACTAACTCCCCTAGAACTCATACCACTTCCACTTAAGTCTAGAGTGAGTTATGAGGCCGAAGAGAAGGCAAGGGAGATGAAAAAGCTTCACCAACAGATTCAGGCAAAGATTGAGAAGACTAATGAGTGTATAGGGCAAGAGCAAACAAGCACCGTAAGGCTATCACCTTCAAGCCTAGGGATTTGCTATGGTTACTGATGGTGATCCCTCTATGCCCTTGATTTAGAAGAAGCAAATCAACTGGGTAATTTCATTTTGCCGCTTAAAGGATGAGTAAATCATCCAAATTTTGCTTAAGACGTAAAATAGCATGTCACAGTTTGGTTCCAGCAACAAACCTGATTTTTATGTGCTTAATTACTTAGGCCTCCTTGATATTTAAGTCAAATAGGTTTCATTGGGATTGAATTTTAAGAAGTTAGCTTTCTTGAAAATCAAGTTCCATCCCATTTGGACTCCATTTACCAACTAAACGTAGCCAATAACCCAAGATATACAAACTGCCAGTCCAACAAGAATATACCCGGTTTTGGTTATATGATTTGTTAATCTTAATGGTAGTTTAAGTCTTGGATTTTTACCTTTTTAGAATTCCCAAGATGTCTACTTTCACGCCCTAGCATTGAATTTCAATGATACCCAAAGGAACTAAACAGATCAAGTCATTTTGTTCAACCTGCCAGTTTTCGTCAAAAACTACACGGTAAAATGTTTGAGTAGAGTTAACCTACTTAAACATAGTTTGACCTTGATTTCTTTTGTTGGGGGGCTTTGTACACACCCTAAGGTTTTTCCCCATGGCCTGAAAACAAAATAATGCACACTTTTGGTTTGGTTTAAAGAAGTTAGAAAACCAGCCAGAAACTGCCCTAAACCCGATTTAAAAGCACAATTAAACATTACCTTCTCCAAAGGGTTTCCTCCCTTCCACTACTGAGTGGCACACGTCCCAAGGCTCTCTACAAGGCCAATAATCAGTTTAAAAAAGAGTTGCTCTTGAAAAGAACGTCCAATGGCAAGCAAAGGTAGCAAAAGATGTTCTTGAAGCTCATTGGTTAGCCGAAAAGTGGAAGCTACTTTACGGCTGGCCAATCTCATTTCTTTGCTAGATAACTTGCTTGTATTAGGACTAAATAAGCATGGTTATGTTGCAAACATCCTGTATTAGCTTTATTTAATGTTTTGAATGTAATTTGTTTATGTTAAAACTAGGTTAGTGCACGGTTAGCACTAATCGTGTATATTAGCATAAGTTAATACCTTTCCTCACTAGGAGGGTAAGGTCTAGGTGTCTGCTTGCTTAGTTGCTTGCTTGCTTGACTTGTATTTAAGCATTATGCACGCCCACTGTAAATATATATCAGAATTTGAATCAAAAACTAGAATTGAGAGCATTGCTCTTATTTCCCCTTAAACACTTCACTTGCTTATCCTTGAGTAAGGCGATTAAGGTGGTGATCAAGTAAGTCTTAACTCTTAATTAGGTGGTGTTTTCATATCCTAATTGAGGTTAAGGGCCCTAAACTCAAACCTAGTGGAGTTTCTGTATCTATGTGAGGGTTTAGACTATCCATCTACCTTTGATTATCTCACGGCTTTATGTGAGCTTAGCTAGAATTCAGTTTACCTAATCCATGTATGCTTGAATTCTGGTTTGAGTTTTCACTTAATCCTTTGAAGATACTTGAAGTTTCTTTCCCTTTTGTGATTTAGAATCCCTTTATTCTAAATCCCATCCCACCTCACATGTTTGCTGCCTCACAACCAGCCTATTACGTCCCACATTCCTTGAGTTTGCCTTGATTGTATTCTCTCTTGGTTTTATACTTTTGCTCTTAAATTGAGTTTTGGCTTGGACCCTTGATGGTCGAGGCAGATGAAGGAGAAATGCTCACTTTAAACACCAACCATCCACCAAGAAGCAAGGAGCATCTCAGCCTTCTTATTAGTTTTCATAAACCACCAAACCTTTCCCCCACTCCACCCATACCTAAAACACTCAACCCAAACTTCTGTCAATTCATTTCAGAACCATTACCACATGCTCCTAATTCCAAATTAAGGGCATTTGAAGAAGTGTTTCAAAGCATATTCAAGGAGTCCTCTATGTGCAACACTCAAATCAGCAAGGGGAATGACAAGAAAAGAGTCTCTAAGTTCAAAAGAGACTTATTTGAATGGTTGATTCTATTTCAGCCAAACCATGAATCAAGAAGAGGAGGTAATTACACAAACTTATTTGTGGACAAATCTTTTTTAACAAGGGGAGGATGATGGAGATCCCTACATGCCCTCGATTTAAAAGAAGCAAATCAACTAGGTAATTTCATTTTGCTGCTTAAAGGATGAGTAAATCATCCAAAATTTTGCTTAAGACCTAAAACAGCAGGTCACGGTTTGGTTCTAGCAACAAACTCGGTTTATGTGCTTAATTACATAGGCCTCCTTGAGATTTAAGTCAAATAATTTGCATTGGGATTGAAGCTCAAGAAGTTAGCTTTCCAGAAAATCAAGTTTCATCCCATTTGGACTTCATTTACTCACTCAACTTAGCCAATAAACCCAGGATATACAGACTGCCAGTTCAACCAGAATATACATGATTTTGGTTATATGATTTCTTAAGCTTAATGGTGGTTTAAGTATTGGATTTTGACCTTTTTAGAATCCCTAGGATGTCTAATTCCATGTCCAAGCATTGTATTTCAATCATACCCAACGCAACTAAAGAGATCAAGTCATTTTGTCAAACGTTCTAATTTTCGTCCAAAACTGTACGGTTAAATGTTTTTGTAGAGTTAACCTACTTAAACATGGTTTAACTTTGATTTATTTGTTGGGGGGGGGGGGGTTTGTAACACCCTAAGGTTTGCCCCTATGGCCTTAAAACAAAATCATGCTCACTTTTGGTTGGGTTTACGGAAGTTAGAAAACCGACCAGAAACTGCCCTAAACCCGGTTTAAGAGCATGGTTAAACTTTACGTTATCCAAAGGGTTTCCTCCCTTCCAATGCTGAGTGGCACACGTCCCAAGGCTCTCTACAAGGCCAATGATCAGCTGCAAAAAGATTTGCTCTTGAAAAGAACGTCCAATGGCAAGCAAAGGCAGCAAAATATGTTCTTGAAGCTCATTGGTTAGCCGAAAAGTGGAAGCTACTTTACGGCTGGCCAATCTCATTTCTTTGCTAGATAAACTGCTTGTATTAGGACTAAATAAGCATGGTTATGTTGCAAACATCTTGTATTAGCTTTATTTAATGTTTTGAATGTAATTTGTTTAAGTTAAAACTAGGTTAGTGCACGGTTAGCACTAATCGTGTAGATTAGCTTAAGTTAATACCTTTCGTCACTTGGAGGGTAAGGTCTAGGTGTGTGCTTGCTTAGTTGCTTGCTTGCTTGACTTGTATTTGAGCATTATGCACACCTATTGCAAACATATATTAGAATTTGAATCAAAAACCATAATTGAGATCATTGCTCTTGTTTCCCTTTAAACACTTCACTTGCTTATCCTTAATTAGGCCGATTAAGGTGGTGAACAAGTAAGTCTTAACTCTTAATTAGGCGGTGTTTCTGTATCGTAATTGAAGTGAAGGGCCCTAAACTCAAACCTAGGTGAGTTTCTGTATCTATGTGAGGGTTTAGACTATCCATCTACCTTTGATTATCTCACGACTTTCTGCGATCTTAGCTAGAATTCAGTTTACTTAATCCATGTATGCTTGAATTCTGGTTTGAGTTTTCACTTAATCCTTTGAAGAAACTTGAAGTTTGTTTTCCTTTTCTCATTGAGAATCCCTTGATTCTAAATCCCATCCAACCTCACGTGTTTGCTCCCTCACAACCAGCCTATTACGTCCCACTTTCCTTGAGTTTGCCTTGATTGTATTCTCTTTTGGTTTTAAGCTTTTGCTCTTAAATTGAGTTTTAGCTTGGAACCTTGACGATTACATCAATTACACTTGAGAAAATAAAGGTTTCCATCAAGGAGAAAAAACAAGCTCATGCCAAGAGGGGTTGGTCCTTTCAAGGTCCTTGAGAAAGTGCATGATAATGCCTACAAGCTAGAGTTGCCTGGACATGTGGGTGTATCCCCTACATTCAATGTGGGTGATCTCACACCCAACCTTGATGATGAAGAAGATGGTGATGATTTAAGGGAAAATCACAATCAAGAAGGGGATGACGAAGCAAGTGTCATGCCCACTCAAGTCCGAGAGAGCTCTCACATCGTCTTTAATGCTCACAAGCTCCATCAAAGGGGACTTGGCCCATGTGCTGTTTTGGAGCTTCAATTCCAACCTAAAACAGCAAGGTATATGCTAGCTGCAATTTAACCCAGTTTTAACCTAGTTTTGTGGACTTGATTATTCAAGTTTAGTATGGGTTTAAAATGACGCAAACCCACTTTTTGGAAACCTTATTATGTCATATAAAAGGGCATAAAAAGAGTTCTAGGTTAAGGAATCGGGTCATAGGTCAAGTGGAGCCTTTTTCCACATGCTGCAGAAACTGTCCCAGCCTATATATGTTGTACCTTTTGCCCTATATCTCCCAAACGGTAGCTCCAAATTGCTTCCCAGTTGAACTACATGAAATCTGACTTCCTAAGCTGACCATCAAGGTCTATTTCATCCAATTTGGCTAAGAAACCTGGGAGATATAGCTGTCTGACGTTGACAATTGTAAATTGAAAAGTTGCTGCCAAAAGCATAAAGCACTTTTCAGCTTTTGTTTGTTGCTTTTTGGTCGCCCCCCTGCCCTTGGTTTATTGATGTATCCGCTGAGAGTCCAAGCTAAAACTCAATTCAAGAGCAAATGCTTACAGCCAAGAGAGAATACAATCCAGGAAAAACCAAGGAAAGTGGGACGTTAGGGGCTAGTTGTGAGACAGCAACAACGTGAGGCAGGGTGGTATTTAGAATCAAGGGATTCTAAATGAGAAAAGAAAAAGGAACTTGTTGTATCTTTAAAGGATTGAATGAAAAGTTAAGCTAGAAATCAGTAACACATGGCTTGCAAACTGAAAACTTGCAATGTTCACTTGAAACCCATGAGGATTATCAAGGCAGATGGATAGTTCTAAACCCTTGTTTGGATACAGAAACACCACCAAACTAAATTTTAGGGCCCTTAAACTATGATTAAGATACAGAAACACCACTTAATCCAGTTTACTACACTTGAACACCACCTTAACCGGCCTAGTTAAGGATAAGCAAGGTTAGTGTTTGAATGTGCCCAAGCACGAAAGCACAAATGCTCTCAATCTGAATTTTGATTCAAAACTATGACGTCTTTGCCCATGGTCGTGTGTGTCTTTTAATACAAGAGTAGAAAGCATGCAAGCAAGCACCTAGACCTTACCCTCCTAGGGAGGAAAAGTATTAACTAAAGCTAATACATACGGTTTGGATTAATCGTGTACAAAACAAGTTTAAAGCTACTCTAAATACATCCAAAGCATTAAGAAAAGCAAGATAAATCTTTATTACATTGTAATTGACTCATACTTAAGCTTAATCAAGCTGAAATCTCGCTAGAATGCATGTGGCCAACCAAAATGCAAAGGCCACTTTTGGGCCAGCCAATCACGTTCAAGAGACAAGCTTTTTTGCAGCTACCTTGCTATTGGTCGTTCTCTTCAAGATTGCAGCTGATGATTGCCCTTCTAGAAGCCTTGGGATGTGTGCCAAGCCTTACGACGTGTGCCACTCAAGCTAGATAGAAGAAAACCCACCGGAAGAGGAAAAATAAAACCGAACTGCAGAACCGGGTTCACGGGCATAATTGAGCCAGTTTTGCAACCAAGTTTTACCTTAGCAAAAGTATGCATGATGTTGTTTTCAGCCATGGAGGGGAAACCTTAAGACGTCTACAACCCCCCCCCCCCAAACAAACAAATCAAGGTTAAACCATGTTTAAGTAGGTTAATTCTACTAAAACATTTAACCGTACAGTTTTGGACCAGAACTGGCAAGTTTGATAAAATGACTTGATCTCTTTAGTTCCTTTGGTTATGATTGAAATTCAATGCTTGGACCTAAAATTAGACATCGTGGGGATTCCAAAAAAGTAAAATTCCAAGACTTAAACATCATTAAGCTTAAGAAATCATAAACCCAAAACCGGGTATATTCTGGTCGAACTGGCAGTTTGTATATCTTGGTTTTGTTATCTAATTTGAGAGGGTAAATGAAGTCCAAATGGGATGAAACCTGATTTCTGTAAAGCTAACTTCTTGAACTTCAATCCCAATAAAAAAATATTAAACTTAACCCTCAAGGAGGCCTAAGTAATTAAGCTCTTAAAAATGGGCTCGCTGTTGGAATGAAACCTGTGACCTGTAGTTTTAATACTTAAACAATATTTTGGATGATTTATTCATCCATTAACCAGCAAAATGAAATTACCTAATTGATTTGCTTCTTTTAAATCAAGGGCATGGAGGGGTCTCCATCATCCACCCCTTGTTAAAAAAGATTTGTCCACAAACCAGTTTATGTAATGACCCCCTCTTCTTGATTCATTGTTTGGCTAAAATAGAATCAACCATTCAAATAAGTCTCTTTACAACTTAGAGACTCTTTTCTTCTCATTCCCCTTGCTGATTTGAGTGTTGCACATAAGGGACTCCTTGAACATGCTTTGAACCACTTCTTCAAATGCTCTTAATTCAGAATTAGTAGCTTTTAGTAATGGTTCTAAAATGATTTGATAGAATTTTGGTTTGAGTGTTTTGGTGTGGGTGGAGAGGGGAAAGGTTTGATGGTTCATGAAAAGTGATAAAAAGGACAAGATGCTCCTTGCTTCTTGGTGGATGGTTGGTGTTTAAAGTGAGCATTTCTCCTTCATCTGCCTCGACCATTATCTCCTCAAAGTCACCTTCATCATGCTTTTCATTTTCCTCCTCTAATTCAACCTCCTCTATTGCCTTCCATTCGGCCAAGGTGACATACCTTTGGTTTGTACAATCTGATGCTAAGTGGCCAAAGCCTTGGCCCATAAAACATCTTTGAACACCTTTAGGAAGGGGTTTTTGTGTGGCTTGTGGGGGTAAGTCTTTTTTTGGAGTTTGGCTTTTTTGTGGAGTAGGGGAAACGGGTGTCGTGGGCTTAGGGGTGTAAGAGGAACTCCCCTTGTTCACGGTTTGGTCATGTGGTGAGGGCTTTGGATTTTCATGTCTTGGGAGCTGTTAGTTCTTGTTTTGCTACCCCACCTTGTGAGCTAGTACAGATACCTCATCAAAAGAAGTGTAATCTTGCAAATCAACAATATTAGCTTACCTAGGATCAGGACTTCCCAAGTATCTAACAATTGCTTGCTCTTTTGGTTCATGCCAATCGCACTTGATTACAAGCTTTTCAAACTCACGAGTGTATTCTTCTACGCTCAGATTACCTTGGTTCAAGTGGTGAAGTTGAGAGTAGCAATCTTAAACATAGGTAGAAGGAAGAAACCGAGCTTTAAGCTTAGATTTCATTTTCTCCCATGTTCTGATTTTGGACTTCCTTTCTCTTACTCTTTTGGCACACAAGTTAGTCCACCAAAGAGAAGCATACTTACGAAGCATTAAAGCAATCAGCTTCACCTTTTTGTCTTTTGGGATGTGCTTGTACTCAAAAACTCTCTCAACCGTGTGTAACCAATCCAAAAACTCTTCAGGATCAAGCTTGCCTTCAAATTCTAGAACTTCAACCTTGAAATCGTTTGTACTAGCTTGAATCCGTGGGGTTTGGTTAGTCATCCTCAATGGTTCATCCTCACTAGATGAATCAAGAGTATGGCCAAACACTTGTTCTTGTCTTTCAAAATTAGATTGGAGTGGTTCTTTATTGACTTGTTGCTTTTACTTCAAATATGCACCAAGCTGTTTTTGGAGGTACTCATTTTTAGCTTGAGATTCTTGATTCTTGTATGCATCCTCTTAAATCTTTCTAGAAAGAAACTCATTTTGTTTCATCAAAGCTTCAAATCTCTCTTCCAAGGTCATGCTTATAGCACTCATGCTTGAAGTAGGTGGCTTAAACAAGTGAAACAACACGAACTAGGTGTGGCACAGTCGTGCTATGGTGCACGGGGCGGTCATGCTACTTTTTTGCTTGGCATGACTGAAAGTAGCCAGTTGTGAGGTTTGTGTTTGGGTGGCTTTGGGGCATGTGGGGGTTGGTTTCAGGCCAAGATGAAACCTGCTCAGATACCAAAGTTGATGTATCCGTCGAGGGTCCAAGCTAAAACTCAATCCAAGAGCAAAAGCTTAAAACCAAGAGAGAATACAATCCAGGAAAAACCAAGGAAAGTGGGACGTTAGATACTAGTTGTGAGGCAGCAACAACGTGAAGTAGGATGGGATTTAGAATCAAGGCATTCTAAATGATAAAAGAAAAAAGAACTTGATGTATCTTCAAAGGATTGAATGAAAACTTAATCTAGAAATCAGTAATACATGGCTTGCAAACTTAAAACTAACAAAGTTCACTTGAAACCCATGAGGCTTATCAAGGTAGATGGATAGTTCTAAACCCTTGTTTGGATACAAAAATACCACCAAACTAAAGTTTAGGGCCCTTAAACTATGATTAAGATACAGAAACACCACTTAATCAAGTTTAAGACTACACTTGAACACCACCTTAGCCGACCTAGTTAAGGATAAGCAAGTTTAGTGTTTGAATGTGCCTAAGCACGAAAGCAAAAATGCTCTCAGTCTGAATTTTGATTCAAAATTATGATGTCTTTGCCCATGGCCATGTGTGCCTTTTAATACACGAGTAGCAAGCATGCAAGCAAGCACCTAGACCTTAGCCTCGTAGGGAGGAAAGGTATTAACTAAAGCTAATACATAGGGTTAGGATTAACCAAGTACAAAACAAGTTTAGAGCTAATCTAAATACATGCAAAGCATTAAGAAAAGAAAGACAAATGTTGATAAACCTAAACACTACATGGGCTGCGGCAAGTTTCCTAAATTACATTGAACATAGCTTTTCTGGTACTGTAGCTGACTGGTATGATTCGTTAACTAAAGAAGGTAAAACTACATTAAGAATGATGGAAACACCAGCTGCCATGTTCAAAAATCTATGTAAAAATAAATTGAAACCGAGTTCATCGGAGCTAAACTTGATTCCGAAGAAAAAGTAAGAGAATGGCAAAGAAAGATTAATAACATAGAATTATGGGATATGGGATATCTGAAAAATTATATTGCTAAATTTAGTCAATATTATTACAAAATTGGGCATAATGAATGGTATGTTCTATGATAAATTGTCATATCCTATAAATTCCATAATAAATGAAAAATACATTGCATATCTTGAACGAGCAGATATCATTAATACCCTTGGTTCTAGAATTTCTTATCTAAGAAAATGGGTGAATGATCAATGCCTTGATCTCCAAAACGAAAAGAAAATTAAGAAGCAATTCCTAACTTGTTGGGATTCACCTCACCAATGGGGAAAAGAACTTGAGAGAAGAAGGAAAAGAAAGCTTTATCAGAAAAAGAGCTTTAATAACCAAAGAGGGGAGAAATATAGAAGAAAATATTACAACAAACCAAGTCCTAAAAAATGAAGATTTTTTAGGAAAGCAACCTACTGTTCGGCAGGCAAAAACAATTGTAAATGCTGGGCATGCGAAGAAGTAGGACATTATGCTAACGAATGCAAAAATAGAAAGAACAACAAACTTATGGAAACCTTGGAAAGCCTAGATTATGTCCAGCTTAGTGAGGATGACCTAGCCTTAAGCAATGACAAAGGAATTGTTGAAATTATAGAGGACAATGAATATGAAGAAAGTGATTATGAAGAAAACAAGTCATATGATGGAAATTAGTTCGGTCAACCTTGGTGATCTTCAAGGAGAAGAGTTTGGGGTAGACAATAATCACGAAGAAGTCAAATTGGATTGAGTTCCTCCCATAATCCAAAACGACATGATCTATAAAAACTCTATCTTTCAATTAAAAAGCAAAACACGTATGTGAAATGATGGAAAGAGACATGGAGATAAAGGTATGACGTTGGGGAATTAATCTTACTAATTAGGAGAAAATCCTTAAACATAACAAAAGATAGAAAATATAGGTACATCCATGTCGGAAGTGTCCAAATTATAATATTATGGTAAAGATATTGATCTTTATGCTTTACTCTGTGATATTAGGCACACCAAATTTAATAATCAGATCATCACAGGGATAAAAACTAATTTATGTAATGGGTCAATAGGATTCAATTGCTGACCAAGATATTATGTGAGTCTAAAAGATGAATTTACTAAAACCTTCCTATCCCTTAAGACAAAAACAGTTTGAATGGATATGAAAAGAGGATGAAATCCTTTAAGGATATTTTGGAAAATGATCTACAAATTAGATAACACAATAGATCCTAAGACTAAAGTAACAATGATAGAAGCCGAGAAATTTGAAAGTCCCACTCCCATGCAAAAAATCCAGATGATTAAATCCAATCCTCAACAGATAAAAATGGACCGTTCATGGATATCTAGCTTTGTCAATCCTACAAAGATCAATAAGAAAAATATAATAAAGATTGATGAGCAAGGAAAAATCACCATTAAACCCTAATTATTAAGAAGTATGAGTACAAGGTCAGATTGGGGAGAAGGATCTTCATCTACTAAAGAAGAGCTTAAGAAAGATGATACAATTAGCATAAGTAGTGAAATGAGTAGAATGAGTTTTGAGGCTGCAAGACCTAGTGTAGATCGAATTATAAGTCTAGATAGAAAATTCATTGGGTACAAAACAAGAACTATTAGTGAACCTATCTATGAGGATGAATTAGTTAAAAATATGACTATAGAAATATGCTATAAAGCTACCAATACAAACCCTAAGAGCATCTATATCCTAATAAAAGTATGTTTAGAGGGATACAACAAATATGAATTATGTGCTTACATAGATAGTGGTTGTTCTGTATGCTTTGGGAAAATATCATTATTTTCTGAATTTATGTGGAAAAGAGCTAAAAACCCTTTACAAGTAAGGATAGCTGATAATAGTGTTATGAGCCACAATGAAGCCATAGAAGGATTATCCATAGAATTAGGAGGAGTCCAATGCATTATACTAGTTCTATGGGCTACTGATCAACCCTCTCATGATATGATTATTGAAAATAATTTTCAACGATTATATTCTCCATGCACCCAGACCATAAACCAGAAAATATTTACAATTAATGGTCACTCAGTTCCTATTAAAAAATTAAGGTTTACACTCAACAAAAAAATAAAATTTACACACAGCCAGCGTGGTGAAAAGATAATGCCTACACAACGAGAAGTAGCACTAACAATCTCATTGCTTGAGTAATCTATTAAAGGGCAAATTGTTGAATAACAAGAAAAATTATGCAGAGAGCTCTACTCTAACAATCCTTTAAATTTCTTTAATAAAGACAAAACATTTGCTAAAATCACTTTCTTAAATCCCAACACCATCATCCGAGTTAAACAAATGGTGTACACCCTCCAGGACATTCAAGAGTTTAGTAAACAAATCAGAGAACTTCTGGATAAAGGATTAATTAGAAACAGTAAGAGCGCTCACACTAATCCGGCTTTCATGGTAAGAAATCATGTAGAAGAAAAAATATGAAAAGCTAGAATGGTAATCAATTACAAAAAGTTTAATAATAATACTGTCTTTAATGGTTATTATATTCCTAACAAAACAGTCCTTTTCAATAGAATTCAAGGGGCCTCTTTGTTCTCGAAAATGAATTGCAAGAGTGGTTATTGGTAGATAAAAGTGGATGAAGAGAGTATTCCCTTAATTGGTTTTAGTGTCCCCCAAGGACATTATGAATGGATAGTAATCTATTATGAATGCACCTCAAATATGTCAAAGGAGAATGGATAATATCTTTTAAGACCTCAATCATTATTGTTTTGTTTACATCGACGACATCCTTGTCTTTTCTAAAACCATATATCAACACAAAGATGATGTCTTAGCAGTCACCCAGATATGCATTGATCATGGCATTATACTGGGTAAGAACAAATGCATTTATGCTGAGCAAGAAATTGAGTTTTTAGGTCTAGAAATAAAAGCTAGACAAATTATCCTACAAAAACATATTCTGGAAAAAATAGAAAAATTTCCTGAAAAAATTGAAGATAGAAAACAACTAGAAAGGTTTCTTGGATGCCTTACCTATGCTTCAGATTTCATTAAAGATTTAGGTAAGCTGAGAAAACCATTGCAGCACAAACTCAAGAAAGAAATAAGTTGGACATGGACCACTAATGATACAAAGATTGTTCAAAACTTCAAAAAGATGTGTAAAAATCTTCCAGTCCTTAATTTGCCGAACGAAGGAGATGATTTAGTTCTTGAGACAGATGCCAGCAATGAGCACTGGAGTGCGGTACTCAAAATCAAAGGAGAAAAACTCTGCAAATATTGCAGTTGAAGTTTTAATAAGGCACAATGCAACTATTCTACAATGGAAAAAGAAATCCTTGCAGTTATAAGGGCAATCGAAAAGTTCTTTATCTTTTTAGCCCAAAACCTTTTCTCATTCGAACTAATTACAAAGGAATAGTTAGTTTCATGAAAAAGAATTTATCAAATATGCAAGCGGAAGGGCGACCCCTGTGTTGGAAATTATGGCTTAACTATTTTTCCTTCTCTATTAAACACATACAGGGATCGAAGAACTCTCTGGCAGACAGTTTAACTCGAGAACTCGCCAATGGTGATAATCAAAGCCGACCCCCTGCCAGGAAAGGAGGAAATCCTAAATGAGATGCCATTCGTACTAGAACGGGTTACGCCTTCTAGTAAAGTCCTTATTGATAACCTGGAATTCCATACAAAAAGTACATCACGTTTTGGTCTACTTTCTACTGCCGACCTAATAGCCCAAAGATTTTCCCTTCTAGAGTTACAACTTAGTTACCTTCGGTATCCTTATGATATCTAAGAAAAAATAAGTTCTTATGTCCAAGAGAAATGGTTCAATGAATGGTATGCAACCTGTATAGACTTTTATCATCATTACTCCTATGAAATTTGGGAGTCTTGGGGTACAATGATCTACTTTCCTGATAGGTCTAGAGTTGGAGGTGTTTGTTTCCCAGCAAATTCATTATCTCCAAAAGACCTGGTCTATAAAGCTTGAAAATACGGGATGGTACTTTACTTCATTGAAATCCCTTATCCAAATTTCTTATTTTTCTCAAACCTAACTAAATTCCAACAATGCATGTTTAGAAGGATCCATTGGATTCTCACATCTCCTGATGGTCCAACAAAAGTTTCAGCTCGCGGATGCCTTAATTTAGAAATTTACAGTGCCCTGATTGAATATGAGAATGGGAAAGCCAAACCAGCTCATTATCATGTCCAGATTGTTGATTGTGAAGATCCCAATGATGAACGATAAAATTGGATTCGTGGAAATCTAGTGCATCTAGTTATTGATCCTGGTTTATCAAGAGCTATTGGATTTTTCAACATTTACGATCAGTGTTGGGCACTTTTTGAGCAAGGAAAAACACTAATGCATTGTGGAAACACTACTTTTGCCTATAAAAATGAGTTCAAAGATGACATGAAGGTAGAAGGTGCGGAATCAGAAGATATTTTTTATTATCTCTTTGATGTTGGAGCTGGAAAATTCTTATCAAAAAAAGGGAAAAAAATATCTCCTTGAATTATTTGAAAAATGGGATCTAGAGCATCTTAAGCAAATTGATGAAGATTTTGATGATTATCCAGATAATGATGGACTGGAAGATTTAATTGGAGATGAAGGAATGCAGAATATCAATAATAATGACTAGTCTTGTAGTCACTAAAAGTTCTGAAAAGTGGCTGCCCCATTATTGTACTATTTCGACAAGTGTCCGATCTGTAAAATAAAGTAAGTACTGTAGACGTCAGTATGAACTGTAGCCATATGAAAAATCTTTATGTGTTGTAGCTTCTAGGGCATCCTATGTACCCTCATCCCCTCTATAAATAGAGAGGTCGAGTGCTAAGAAGAGTCACGGTTATTTGAGCATTCTTGAGCAAGAGAGAAGTTGGGATTCTCCATTTCTCTATGAGCAAGAATGTCTAATGATCTTAGCTTAAAGTCCCTCTTCAAAGCTTTCCATTGTAATATTTCCACTTTCAAGCTTTCAATAAAAGAAGTTTCCCAGTAGGGAATGTTATTCAATCAAACCTTAAATATTATAGTTTCTTGATTAAAGTCTCACTATCCTTTAAAAATACTTAAAACTTGATTAAAAACTACGGTGCGAGGTAGGAAACGAAATGGATATGTGTTGTGCCTGATCTAAGAAAGGTGGGGTTGAGATTAGCAATCTATGTAAACTAGAAGCTAGAGGAATACCGGAGTCCAACACTGACTACGTTGAGGTAATGGTCGAAACTCTTTAACTGAGCTTTAATTAGTTTTGCTAAGAATGGTGGGCCTATAACCACAAAAATTATAATATATAAGATATAAGTAGTAGATTGTAATAACTAGTACCAGTAAAGTCAGTAAAGAAGTCAAAACAAAAATATAAGCTTAGTTTTATCAAAAAAAGTACCAAAAAATCAAGTATTTGCATGGTAAACCTCATTTTGGATATAAAAAAATATAAATGCAGAAAGTTCAAGGACTAAGTTGTAAAGAAAAACTTCGGCTAGTACCTATTTCTAAAAATATTGTCCCCTATTAATAGTTTACCTAAAATAGTAGGTACTTTTAAATACCGGTAGAGGTAAGGTTGCCTACAGCTGGATCTCCTCAGACCCCGCAAGAGCAGGACACACACTGGGAGTTGTTGTTGTTGTAGCAGGTACTTTGGAATACATTCTAAAGACATTGACTCCTAATAATTATTTCCATAAAAACAAGGGTATCCCATGGTCATAAATTGGGTTATAACATATAGTGCTAAGTTACTCAAGTTTACTATACGTAGAAACATTACAGTAAAAAAATAGTAAGTAAAAGGCAATACACATAAAAATATTTATGCAATTAAAAAGAAGCTAGGAAGCGTTTATCGTACCGAGCATGTACAAAAATGGTGATTAAAAGGGCTCTTTTTCCTTCCTTTTTTTATTAAGTAGGAAATAGTAGTGGTTTTGTGTTGTTAGTCATATCTAATAAAATTATGAATGAATTATGAAATGGCTATTACATCTAATTTTACCGTCACTTTTTATCCAACAAGATTTTCAGACATTTTTATTTTGATACAATAAAATTCTTATCGCTTCTTTTTAAATCCCTATATATAAATACAGATACAAACTAGTGTATATAAACTTATCAGTAAATTCATCTGTCTAAGTTTCAAATGTTTTGTTTTTAATATCGACAAGTACTTACCAAAATCGTATTCAAACAAGAGAACAAATTTTAACTAGGTGGGGGAGAGTTGGAGCAATCAGGAATACATGTTGTTTAGCAATACGTCCAATAGAGATATATTTACACAGTCGACAACTATCATTTAATCGCTTGCAATTTTAAATTGAAAATTCAAAGCCACCATACATCTTTGAATGATATGAAATTGCTTCAACTTAGTTAAAGTCTGAACATTCAAATTTAAGAACAATTGACTCCACAACCAATTAGCCCTTTTGAGTCACCTACAAATGAAGAGGAGATTAATAGTGATTTGAACATGTTGATTGCTCCTAATAAGTTGGGCATGCAAGTCAATATGGATCAATCTAGAAGCCAAAGAAATAAGAAGATCAGTGCTCATGAAGAGTCATTGTGCAATGCAATGCAAGATTCGCCAACTCCTACTAAAATTGCTAAAGAGGTGATTGAGCTTGGCAAGAAAATCGTAGTGACTATTATAGGTGATGAGACAACTGCCATTAGGAGAATTAGTAGGAGCTAGAGAAAGGAGATGGAGAAAAGAAAGCAAGCTTAGTGTTCGTGCCAACCAAGAGTATCTTTTAGCATAAGTAGAGAGCAAGTATCACATCGTTGTAATTTGTTTTGTTTATGTTGTAGTTTAGTGGCAGACTTTAGTTGTTTTCAGAAGCTATCTTTATGCTTTTATTTTTGTATTACGGGCTTTGCCGATTAATGATTGGAAAAAAAAAACAATTTATAACTTTGAGCTATTACATTTTCTATTTTTATGTTGATATTGTTCTTAACTGGACATCGGGTGAAGCACATCATAACTTATATGTAGCCTTAGCAATCTTGTCATTCTATAAAATTTCGGAGTAATAAGGTAACATTCAATTATATGATAAAACTTCTTTACTTTCTCAGGTTTGTTACAATTCAAATGCAATAGTTGTTTGTGATAATAGCACTACTTATTTTTTTTCCCCCGATCCTAGCCCTCTGTTTTATTATAGTCAGGTTACTGTGGGCTGTAATGGGGTGGAACTCTCTCATCATAGATTTTTTTCTTTTATAACAGTCAAACTTGAAACCTTCCTTAAGAAAACCAAAAGGCAAATCACTTGAACCAACATGTGCTAGCTCCACTTAAATTATGCATGATATTAATTATGTAACATTCAAATGAGTTTGATTTTTGTAGGATCATAATCAGTTTGAGCAAAATTGAACTATCATGTGTGGAATCCAAGTAAGATCTAATGTTGGAATGTTTGGATTAAATTTGATTTTTGTAGGATCATAATCAGTTTTATCAAAATAGAGCTATCATTCTTGGAATCCAAATAAGATCTAATGCTAGATTTTTTTGGATCAAAGTAATAATTTGACAAGTTTACTCAAATTAACGAATTTGCATAGCCCCAGATGAACAACCCACACGTATATCTGTAGGCATAAATTTCAAGCCTAAAATAAATTAAATAAGAAATTGAGAAAGAAGTTTAATTTTGGTATTTATATCAAAGAATAAGTACAATCTTTGTGTAATTTCCACAATGTCAAATACAATAAATCCTCTGATTCGATCTTCTTGAATGAATTTTATTCTGATAGAGGGCGTAAGATGCTTAATCTCAACCAAGATCAGATTTTGATCTTCGGGAGTGAATGACACATGTGTGGAGTACTTGTTGTCTTCCTCTAGAGAGAATTCTTGTGCGCTTGTGAATTCTTTTGAGAATATATCCCTTCAAATGAAGCGAAAGCTCCATATTTATAGATAAGAGTGGGCTAGGGTTAGTCTTAGTTAAGGATAATTGTCTCCCTTTTTTAAGGGAATAAATAGTCCTATATGTTTCGCATCACTTATGGCACGTTGCTCCTTTTCATTGGTCAATATATATTTGCATGAAAATTTTAATTCAATGGATTGTCATATTAATTTCACATGTGGATTAGCCAAAATAAAAGTATTCAACGTTTCACATGGCAAGCCTTGGTTGGTCAAAATAGAATTTGCTTCTTACAAATGCCTCCTCGAGAGTTGGCTATTCTCACAACTTAGGAGTATTTGGTGTGGTTAGATTTTGAAACTTAAATGTTGATAAGAGCACCCCTGCCACTTAATTATTTGTAACATCTAAGCCCATCTTGACTAGACAAGGTTATTGACGAGTTTTTTTTTTTCTTTTATAGCTTAAAGCTCTAGCAGGCAGAGTTTAAATGTGTCGATGTGTTGAATTGGACTTAAATTGACATTCGAATGATTTCATTTTTTTTCGTACCTCAACTTATGGAGTATCTAAGTCAAGAATGACTCGATAAGGTAACTTAAAATGTTGTCAAACTGTTTAACTAAGACCTTCAAAATATGACGAGTTCAATAAAAAGAAACTTTGATATTTTGGAATGCAAGATCCTATCAAACCCTAAGTAAAAACCAACCAAAAAATTTCATAGGCCCTTCATTTTTTCATGACAACTTTTGGTAAGAGAATAATATTTTGCCAACAAATTTTCATGAGCTGAGACTTTCCAAAAATTGTATTGTAAATTTTAACCACACAATGTTGTTTATCGCATCGTTACTATGCTATCACAAATACATTGTTGAAGCTTTTCTACTTATAACTCTAACGTCTACAAGCAAATGAAACAGGTATGCTCACTTTTTGATGTTTTGATATTACAATCTGATGGGATGTTTGCCTTCTTTTTTCTTTAATGTTAATTTCATTTAGGGTGTGTTTGCTAGGGAATAAAATCATTTTCCTGGAAAATATTTTCCCAAGGAAAATGATTTTACACTTTCATTTTCTGCCCTATGGTAGGAGGGAAAATTATTTTCTCAGAAAATCATTTTCTGCTGTTTGGTATAATGAAAAATCATTTGTTTGCTACAAAGTCATAAAAATCATTTTCTGCTGCTACCAATAAGCTAAGCTAATATATTACCTGTCAATTGTTTGCTACAAAGTCATCAAAATCAAACAAACCTTACATCAGTTGTTTGCTACAAAGTCATAATAATATTGTTCTTTTCCTTAGCCAAAGAAGGGTAGGGGGAAAAAGAGTCAACATCATTCAATTGTTTTCCTTGAATTTTTCAATCCAAAGTTTCCTTAGTTTGTCGCTCTTCGCTAGAAAGCCCTGTACAAGGTTCTCACGCTCGACGAGATGATCGAAACACTAGCCAAAAAGTCTTCTTCAAACCCTTCAATTTTCATCACTTCGTGCTAAAGAAGGTCGACGTCAAGCTTGGATTTAGAAATCTTTTGGAGAGCCATAGCCACTTCTGCCATTTGGGAGGAGATGTTTTGAATTTCCAAACCGTCATCACGGGTTCTCTTTCGACTTTTTCTTGATACCAATGGCGCACTTGAAGTCGATTGTTTATCATTTTCTTTCACAAACTCATCGTCATCTTCACCTTTTTCTTCCACATTCATAGTTCCATGTGACTGTATATCAACATCATCAAATGACTTGGCACCACTTCCCCGAGCAACATCCTTTCCAACGATAGTAGCCATTTCATCATACATATCAATTTTCTTGTTAAGATACTTCTCATGAGTTGGATTCGTCTATTAAAAGAAACAACTAACTAAGCCATATCATATGATAATGAAATAAATGTACCAATCCAAAACATACTAGTATTAATCGAAACAGCACATCATTCCCAGAAAGCAACATTCTGGGCAACAACACATCATTTCCAAAAAGCAACAGCAGGAGAAAAACACATCATACATATCAATTATTGAATTTTTAGAGCAGCAGAAAGCTAATTAGTGAATGTGAACTTTTAAAAAGGGGCGGGCATTGTTGGGTGACTTTTTGCTGAGTTAAGAGACTATTTATAAATTGAGATTTGCCCATCCCCTTCTAAACATGTATGTCTATGCATAACTTGGCCTGCATGCATCGAAATTTTCAGAGAAATCAAGCAAACACATAGCAAAACATGCATATATACATATATGCACATCATTCCCATCGAAATGCACCAATCCAGAAAATCCATGCACATCATTCCCATAAATCTAGAGGTACAGCTAATTTGCCAGGTCATTCCTTAATATTATGCGTTAGTTATAGCAAATCAATTGCGAGTGTTGATTTCCAAGATATTAACCAAAGAAGCAAAGGAACTAAACTTGAAAGTGTTGATTTTCATGAATAAACCCTAGAAAACAACAGCAGCAAAAAACAAAAGATAGTACCTCAACATATCGGGAGATATGCGAATCATCCTCATATTTTCATCCCACCCACAGCCAGATTGGTTTCGAAGTTTTGCTATGATACCCCAAGCAGTTTTGAATGTGCTTAGATGATTGCCAATATGATATGGTAGACATTTGACGTTGAACTTCTTTGATATCATATCCGTTGCTCCAACAAAGGAACTAGACTTGAAATTGTTGTTTGGTCGATTCCCCTTTTTAACCTCATGGGCTAAAAACCTGAGTAGTTCCTTTGACATTGGCTTCGACCAACGAAATTGAGTTTTCTTATCCTCACTAACCTCTTTCGTTTTTCCTCTTTCCATCTTATATTAAGCAAACTGAATAGAATACAAGTAATAAGAAAGAAAGAATGCATACTTACCATTAACCATAAAACTCGTACATTGTTTTGCGCACCAGTACGTTGTTTGGAAACTAACATTAACCATAAAACATAACATTTACTATTAATAGCAAACTCACATTAACCATAAAACTCGAAAATTAAAATCTAATAACAGACCTAAGAGAACACTAGATAGCTCTACGAGCTTCATAATCTTGCCACATTACATTTGCTATAGCATCTCTCTCTGTTTTCCATGCTAGATTTTCTTCTCGCGCTTCTCTTCGTGAGAGTAGTGGTCTCTGAACATCACGTGAGAATTCCTGATCCACCTCTCTCATGACCTAGTCATTTGGATCAATGCCTCTAAGAAAGTTGTGTAACACACAACACACAAGAACTACCTTCACTTGAATCTCAAATTCCCAAAATGGCTCTGCATCCAACACACGAAATCTTTTTTTTAGCACCCCGAATGCTCTTTCTACGCTAATTCTCAGGGATAAATGTCGTAGATTGAACAATTCCTTAGCATTCATTGGAGGGGAGCCCTCATCGAACTCTTTGGGATGATAATGAACTTTCTTATATGGGGGGAGGAACCCTTTTCGAAGAGCATAACCGGAATCTAGCAAAAAATACTTTTCTACAAAAGTTCAAAAGTTTCATTAAGATCCTATCCACTATATTCAAATAAGGGAAAACCCCATGAAATAATAACAACCTTCTAAGCCATACCTTCCGGAGCATGGAATCCTCTTGATAGTGCATCATTTAGCACTCTAGAATCATGTAATGATCCTTCCCAACCGGCTAACACATATGTGAATTTGATATCGTCAAAGGATATGGCAGCCAAAACATTTTGGGATAATGCACCTTTTCTATTCTTGTACCTATCTTGATCTTCAATTGGAACATATGCCCTTACATGAGTCCCATCTATAGCTCCAATACAATCCTCAAACCATGGATAAAATATAGAATTATTCAAGATTTTGGAAGGGGTCGAAGAGCTAGGAGGATGCACGAATTCAGGATATAATTTTAAGATGGCGCCTAGAACTATGTGAAAGTAGCTATGAATGCTCCAAGTAGAACAAAAAAAATCTTCCTCCAATTTCCCTAAACCTCACATTGTGACCTATTAAGTGAAGAAACATTAGAACTTGTTCTCTCACACTCATATGCTTCGTGTTTACAAGAAGTGCCCTCCTTTCTAACATTTCGCACAATTAAAAAAAAGGACCAAACCTCATCCGAATCCGATTAAGGCAATGAGTATCCCCACAATACAAAACACTATTGATATAATTCTCTCGATCAACATCGCTATTGACATAAGGATGAAGCGGGATTTGAGGAACCCCAATTTCATTATAGGTGTCTCTATTAATATGGTTCCTAAGCAAGGCCGCCGTAGCCTCTAAAAAAGCAGTGGTAGCACCAATGACAACAGCTTCCTCCTCATTTAAATCATTGGCCATCTAGGTAACACGAAAAAGGTATATATCAAAGGTTTATGTAGTAACTTCACAGAATAGCACATGTAGTAACTCAAATGAAATAATATGAATAATTCCAAAAGCAACTTTCACAATTTATGTTGTCTAAAATAAGCCAAAAGCAAAAGCAGGCAAAGATGATTTTAATAGGGCCATTAGTCCCATGTACAGGGGGTTGATAGATAAGATGAAAATTAGAAGCAAAATGAACTAATATGAACACTCTGGTCACATTGGAAGGTATTTGGGGGGGTAGAAGGGAGGGGGCGGCAAGAAAAAGGAAAATATGTCGCTAACCAGAGAAATAGTTGTAAGTTAAGCAAATAAGGACTACAAGAAGGGATACAGAACAAGTAACAATAGAATATCTACAGCTAATGCTATATTACTCTTGAAACAATGCCATTTGAAAGATCAAAATCAAGTGAATACAATCAAAAAGTACTAATTGCAGCCAAATAGAGGTCTACCTAGCAAGAAGCCTGCCTAACAAAATTAGACAAGAACAGATCTGAAGACAAGAATAGAGAAATTGGGAAACTGAAACTTGAAACTTGGACACCCAGAATGCTAGAAATACTTACTGAAGAAAGAAATACCTCACGTGGGTTCCAAAATCACAATACCAATTGCTGAAGAATCGAATCGAAACCCTAGCAACCAATGCTTACAAATTCGAGATACTTACCGAAAAATCAAACCAAATTCAATGAAACAAATTTGAGATACTTACTGAAGAAATCGAAGGCCTTCACTTTTTCGAGCAGAATCCCTAGAAATAGAACAGATTCGAGACACTAGCACCTGTTGCTTGCAGAAACGCCATGACCAGGAGTGGGTTGCTTCCAGTAAACCTCGAGCAAGAAGAGAGAGAGGAGGAGGAGCTGAGACAAATTCGAAGAGAGAGAGATTCAAATCGATTCGAAGGTGGTGTGTTTTGAAGAGAGAAAGAGAGTTGGTTGTATTTTAAAGAGGAGGAGGCCGAAAGGAAAAGTGTTTTACGGCCAAATTTAGGGGAAATTATTTTCCTTCCTATGGGGTAAAATCATTTTC
>JACYFF010031952.1:49807221-49823771 GCA_017589665.1 Selenicereus undatus
ATATATATATATATATATATATATATATATATATATATATATATATAATCAAAATGAAAAACAAAAAATCCAAAACACAACAATAGGTTGCCAAGTTCAATTTTTTTTAAAAAAAAAACAATTCATTCATAAATGAAAGAATTTTGATTTCTGTTTTGGATCAACCATTGCAGACACCTAAAAATAGTATATGTATTTTGATCGCCCAATGACAGAAGTTATGCCCAACTTATGCACTTGGGGGCCCAACAAAGTGATTAATAAAAACAAGAGTCCAATTAGTAGAACAAGGTCCTAGGAGAGCACGCAAGTAAGCTGGCTTAATGGGCCACTACAAGATAAACCGACTAGTTTACCAATAGGGAGCCCGATCAGATTTCTGTGCATTCTCTCATTTTGACATCGAGTCTGCTTAATTAATATGTATTCTAATACGAGGCTTATTTAATTAGTCAGACTTCTAGTTAAGTTGGCAAGCCTATTAAGATTAAGCCTGATAACACTAGGAGACGGTCTCCTTTTCCTATACTTAGTTGGTCCATTCAATCACTGGGGGCTGCCCCTAGCAGTAAGGGTCATCAATCAAATGGCATCAGTTAGACATCAAACAATTTCCATAAGCTAGAGAGTAGAGATTATCATGGTCAAAGAATTCATAAACTATAAGAGATTTCTAATAATGAGGTACTAGAAGCTAGAGAGGTAAAATCCTGAATGTCCCATTAAGCACTTGAAGGATTAATAAGAAAAGGTGTCACATTATTAGGTTCCTAGGTAATTAAGCAGGTTATCTTTAGGGAAACATATCTATTCATCTCCTATTCTTCTATTTGATCTCGCTTTTATTATTTTTAATTTCGCAATTACTAAAGATGTAATCTTTAGATAGTTCCTTGCTCGATGTAATTTGTTAACATTATATTTGTTTTCATTAGACTAAAAATTATGCCCGTGTTCGGTAACAACATTTTGGGTAGCGTTTAGTATTTTGACCAAGTTAATACACTAATTAGTTAATTTTTAGTATTTGGTAAGCTAGTGTTTTGACTAGCATTTCAGGTAGCGTTTAGTGTTTTAATCAACGTTTTTGAAAAGCTAATAGTAATAACGTTTGACATTTAAAAGTAACATTTAATATTTTTTAGCCAAAAACTACCCTTTAAAAATTTTATCTTCCAAAATTATCTATATCCTTTTACATTAATTTACATTAATCAGCTAGCCTAGCAGCTAAATTTACCGAACACATTAGTTTAAACCGCTCATCTAAATAGCTATCCATTAACAACTATCTGCTCATAGCTAAATTAGAAATGCTATCCGTTATCTAAATAGCTATTTGATACGTGAACCACTATTTGCTACCTAAACAGCTAATTTTGTCGAACAGGACCTATATCTTTTGAATTATTTAAACTGATTCACACTAATCTGTTGCATGACTGTGTGATAAGGTAAATAAGATTTGATTTTCCATGTTGAAAAGTGGAGGTCTTCGGTGATGATGGGTGGTGATGTGAGGCATTTTAACACATCATCATACCTTTTTCCCTAAATGTAGATCCTCGGTTCAAGAATAATAAGTTAAGATAGTCCCCGCATTAGAATTGCTCGGGGCCTTTGAAAAACCTTATTGAAGTGAAATCAATTGACCCTCTGGTTATCACTGTCGGCAGTGGTTTACTTCGAAAAGTAATCATAGTTTGTAAGTTTTTCCTAAAATTTATGGGTGACTCTATTCATTATTTTTACTCCTTTCAATTTTTTACATTTATATTTTATTTTTTTTAGCAAGAAGAGTTTTGATTTGAGATAGTACAACTGGTTGGACCAGGAATTGGGCCCTGCACTAGCACAAGAATCCCGTCGAGTTCCTGGATCAGGCAGGTTGCCCTATTTCTGGAACAGGCATGCTACCCTGCTCCTAGAACAACCAGACTTCCAGGAATCAAAATCAGGTCACTGGGCCGGATTCTGGCCCAGGAACATGGTGAGGTTCTTGGATCAGAATGTGGATTCGATTTCCTAGTCAATCCCTTGCCAACTTCTGATTTATAAATAAAAAACGAAACAATATCGATGACCAGTTTTGAAATAAAAGAACAAATAGGCAGCAAACAAGTTGTGCTATTCGTGGTGGACAGCTACCTGGAATAGATCCAGCGGGGTTGTTGGTCCTTACAACCATATGCGAAGTTAGCTAATAGTAATAGAGAAAAAGGTGCTATCCGTCTGCCCTTTCACAACATGTTTATTTAGACAAAGACTGCGTTTTTTACTCTTTTCCTATGGTAAATATTTTCAATGTCTATTTTATTTATTTATTTGAAATTTTAAATAATACATAGATTCTAGACCTAGGAAAAGATAAGAAATAGATATCCAATATCTTATAAGTCCACATTTGGTTTGTTATATTGTTGAATTAATGAAAAAGGATATGCAATTGAAATTCTACGATGTAACAAAGGTTGACTGACAACCTTTTTGAAAATTGATTGACCAAACCGTGCAACTGACTAACTGATTTTTTTCAAACTGAAAATTCTATCAAGTGATTTCTATTAACTAAGCTTTTTTATCAACCTTCTAAATGTGTATGTGCGTGTCTATGGAAACTTCACTAAAAAGAAAACATTAAGGTTAATAAAAATGTTATTTTGATAAAATTGGAGATTTGTTTGACAAGAAATAGACGTGTTATTATAAAAAAAAGAAGCAATATTAATATTAATAATGTAGTAGCAACAATAATGGAAGGGGAGCCTTGGAGCAATGATAAGGTTGTCTTCGTATGACCAAAAGCTCACGGGTTCGAGCCGTGGAAATAGCCCCTGACAAAGTCAGGTTAGGCTGCCTACAATTCACCCCTTGGGGTGCGGCGCTTCCCCGGACCCTGCGTGAACGTGGGATGCTTGTGCACCGGGCTACCCTTTTAGTAGCAACAATAACAGTAGTAGAAGTAGCAATAATAATAATAATAACAACAACAACAACAACAACAACAACAACAAGAATAATAATATAGAAACCAAAAGTGGAATCAATGATGTGATATTTTTATAACTATTATACTTACTAGTTAGAACCCACGCGTTGTCTTGAAAGTAAGTTTTTGAATAAGCAAATGGTATTCGAAAGTACCGTTGAATAATTATTAGGTTGACATCAATACATTAATATAAACAAATAATAAAGATCTCAGTCCAATCTAAAGAATTGGGGTTAGTAGTGAAAAATATACTGTAAATGTTGGGCATGATACTTGATTGAAAGCTTTACAATTGGAAAGAAATATACTGCGAATGGTTTACTAAGGTGGAGTGGGGATATCATTGAAGATTTTTTAATGTACACGCTGCTCCAAGAATTTAGTCAGACTCCTGAAAAAAAAAATCAAATATCAAAATAATCTTCTTAATACTAACCTTGTAGAGAATTTTCCAATCTTGTAGTTTTGTCAGCCCGTGCATCTTCCACACCAAAGATGGAAGAATCTGGATACGTAAAAAAATATCAATAAAATTGAACCTGGATCTGTTGTTGATAATTGTGAAGAAAAATTGTAGAGTCCATGACAAATACCAATATAGGTTGGAAAGGGAGCCCGAACTCATGCCCAATCAGGTTCTTGAATTGTAACGGTTGGTTGGAATTTGCTAGAAGCTACTTTAGCTATTAAGCTCATCCAGAGTTCCATCTCATCTTCAATACGCTAAATGATGAAGCAATTAAGATAGTCGTGACCCATCAATTTTTTGTATATAAAAAAATTTTCACTAAGGAGGACGAATTATAGATTTAATAGAAGGAGAAGATGCGAAAGATTGCGGTGACTTAACTGAATAAAAAGAAAATCCTAACTAAATGAAAACACAAAAGATTACCACATTCAAAGCGGGGTCCTTTCATTCTTGTCAGAAATTCACCTTTGTAATTCTCGCTCTTACTCACTTTTCAATGTCTTCGCTACCAATTTGTTTCCAAAAATCAACCAAAATCAGAAACTAACTATCAGCAATTTGGCTAAAAGTGATAAACTAAAAAGTATTAAAAGTCTGAAATCCTAAGTCAATTATTATTTTAATCCAAATCCTCATGTGCATCATTGGATGAGAAAATATACGAGAGTGGAAGCAGATACAATTTGGGGGGGGGGGGGGGAGCATAGCATTCTTTGATAAAAGAACATTGCAAATTGTTTCTCTTCAAAAAAAAGTCTAAATGTTAAAGAAGGGAATAAAAAAATCTAAGGCATAGGTCTTATCTAACCCTCCAATCCAACTGATAGGGGTCATGAAGATTGAAGCCCACTTCCAAAGAATTAAGGGGAGAGCATGTGGGGATTAGGATTCTTGGGAATCTTGTACATGGAGCAGTTTCATCCTTTTTAGTGGATGACAGTTACTCCTCATTCTTTCGAAGTTAGCCTTTTTTAAAAAATGTTTTGAAATGGTGGAAATATTTGATGGCTATTGTTGACTCAATTAATGTATAAGGTTTTGATGATGACAATCCAAATGTCGTAGTCAATATGCTGTGAGTTATGTGTTGTACTTGAGTTGTACATTGAGACAGGATTTAGAAGATACATGGAGCAGTGCGAATTGAGCCTAGAGTATCAAGTCGGCAACATGTGCAAGAAACTGAGAACATTCCTCCGAACAGTTCCAGGAGTGGTTGCATGGAACTATGGAAGAAGACTTCGAGAACACTCCCTCAAACCAGGTCTGGGAGTCGAAGCATGGACCTACATAAGAAGTCCAGCTGACAGCAAAAGTCTTAGGATTGAATGTGTCTATAATCCCTTAGATTCTTGTTAATATGCCAATCAGAAGATACTCAATTTTCCATACACCTTGAAAGGCTTTTTGGTGACTCAGAAACACGTCTCAGAACAGACAATGATTGCAGTGTTCTAAAGCTGGAATTTAAATCCGATTTTCAACGATTTTTTAAAAGGATTTTTGGACTGTCGTTTTTTCAAGAAATAAATTAGGAATAACTTTCCTAATGGTATTAGAGTCAAAAAGGATTTCTTCCATTGCAAATATTTGTCAAAAGATTTGATTCTAATTTTTAGAAAGAATATCCACCAAAATCTTTCTTTTGAAAGGATAAGAAAATAGGAAAGATTGAGGGATTTCCTAGTTTAATTTGGAAAGGAGAGTTCTCACCTCCTTGGTCTCCTTGTAGCACAAGAATACTAAAGGGATAAGGATTTTTCCTTCACATACACGCATCCCTCTATTTATGAAGGAATTATTTAAGCTGACTCAGAACACTGCTTAGAACAATTGAGCAAACAGGTTTGCAGTGTTATGAGGGTAGCGAGTGCAGAAATCGGTTTTCAAAGATTTTCAAGAGTTTTCCTACTGCCAAAATTCCTAATATATTTAGGATCGATTTTTTGATAATATTGTGTTTTAGAAAGAGTACTTTCCTAAATAATATTGGTCTCCTAAAGGATTTTTCAAAAGATTTTATCTTAACCCTAAAAGATATGATTTCCTAAAAAGATAAATTCTTGAAGGATTTAATTCCTTTTAAGACACTGAGTATTTTCAGTGTTATTATGGAAATCAAATCCTTGCTTTTTCGTTGGTATATAAGCACTCGCTTCTCATCTCTTCATGCAAGGTTTTTGAAGGGCTTTTCACGATTATTCAAGTGCTAAAATTGCTTTTCTGATTCTGAATTCTTCTGTGAGAAAAATCTTCAAAGTGTACGCTTAATTGAGTCTTCATAATTGGCATAATAAGAGTTGTATTGTACCTTATACTTAGCTTATTTAGAAGCATTCAAGTAAGGTGTTCTTTATCTCTTTTCCGTCATCGTGATTAGAGGTTGTCCAAATTATTAGAGGTGGTCTCTTAGGGGACGTGTGGACATTGTGTCCGTGAGTATTTGTCCAAGTTGGACCAGGTCTCTTAGGAGACGGTGGACGTGTTGTCCGTGTGAGCTTGTCCAATTCTTGGGAGACTTTGTATATGTGTTTGTAACGAGAGTCTTGGGTAGACTAAGTTACGTGTGTTACGGTTGTAACGTATTCGGCCCGTTTAATGAAAGTGTTGCTGAAATCCTACAGTCGTAGGTCGGGGTTTTTACACCTCAGTTGGGCCAGAGGTGGTTTTCCACGTAAAAATATTGTCTCCTTTACTATTTCTGCAATTACCTTTGTTTCTGTTTCACTGATAACACGCATCACAAACAGGTCTCATGAGTGTTCTGAAATAAGTTTGGTTTCTGTCTCACTAGAAACATTTATTCCAAACAGTTCTCACGAGTGTTTTTGAAACAGTTTGAAAAATTGGTAGACACAATTCACCCCCCCTCTTGTGTCCTTGTGGATTAAAATCTAACAAGTGGTATCAGAGCAGAGTTCTCATAGTTAGTTTAACACCTTAAGAGATCCTGAAAAGTTGAATGCTCCACAAGGAATCTTAGAAGGTCAATCTGTGACCAAACCTCCATATTTCAATGGACAACACTACAACTGGTGGAAAAATCAAATGGAGAACTATATCCAAGCTGAGGATTATGAGTTGTGGATGCTTATTGTGAATGGTCCTCACATTCCAGTGAAAGTCACAACTAATGACAAGATTGTTCCTAAGGAGTCGAAGGAATTCAACTCAAACGACTTTAGGAAGATGGAGAAGAATGCCAAGGCCAAGAAACTGCTGTATTTTGGACTCAGACCTGACGAGTACACTCGCATCTCAGAGTGTGAATCCGCAAAGGAGATATGGAATGCTCTTCAAATAGCTCACGAAGGAACAAATCAAGTCAAGCAATCCAGAATCGAGCTATTGGTAAAAAAGTATGAGCTATTCGAGATGAGCAATGAAGAGACAGTTATGGACATGTATACTCGGTTTACCCATATCACTAATGAGTTAAAATCGTTGGGAAAATCCTTTACTACTTAAGAGTTGGTAAGGAAGATCCTACGAATTTTACCTCAATCATGGGAATCAAAAGTCACTGCTATCCAGGAATCCAAGAAGATGAATGAGATCTCCTTGGAAGAGCTTATTAGGAATCTACAAACGCATGAACTAAGAAGGAATTCCCAAATGAAAGAACAAGTGAGGAAAGATTGAGGACTGGCACTAAAAGCTCGAGAAAGCGATAGCTCAGATTTTGATGAAGAAGGGATGGCCATGATCGCTCGAAAGTTCAAAAATTTCTTCAAAGAGGCCGAAAGCAAATACAAGAATGGCAATACTAGCAAGGCCAAGAACAGTAATCGAGATCAGTTCTCAAGATGCTTTAAATGTGGAAGAAAAGATCATGTTGTGAAGAATTGCCCTTTGCTGAAGGAAGAACAGGGGTCAGAACAGGTCCGAACCAAAGGCAAAAAGATATAGCTAACTAATTCTGAAAAACGGTTCACCAAAGCAATGATGGTAGCTTGGGGAGACACCTGAGAAGAAGAAGAAGAAGACTCTTAGGATGAAGAAGAAGCAGTGGCTCTCATGGCTCGAAGTGGATCTGACTCTAACTCTGATGGTGAAAGTCTCAAAAAGGAGGTACGTAATCTTAGCAAGAAAAAACTTAAAAAATTAATTTTTTCATTAATGGAGGAATATGAAGCTCTAACTTCTGAAAATTGCATGCTTAAAAGTACCTGCTCAGATTTAGAAAAGGATGTTAAGAGACTAGAAAGAAAAAGGCAAGAACTTGAACATATGAATGAGGCTCTCATGTATGAGAGGCTTGAAATTAATGAAAAGGCTCTTGCTTTAAGTAAAGAATTAGACATCCTTAAGGACCTGAGCGCCAAGAAAGAGGAATAACTCAACACTAAAATCAGAGAGCTAGAAAGTGAGTCTTCAAAGCTAAGGCATAATCTAGAATACTAGATGAATGACAACAAACAACTTCGAGAGCAGGTCCAGAGAGCTGAAACTAACTTCACTGAAAACAAGCATTCGAACAGTTGCTCAGAAGCTCTAAACTGGCTTAATACTCATCATAATCAAAACATAAAAGGTTTAGGTTTTGTGAATAGACGTGTTACTAAGCCAGTAGACAAGAAGTATGTTGGTTTGGCAGAAAATATAATTTGTTATCATTGTGGAAAAACTGGTCATTCTCGATATGCTTGTTCCTTGAGAAAAAGTTCCATGGAAAGAAACTCAGTGTATGTTAAACAAATATGAATTAGAAAAGATGAGTTAAATTCTATGAAAAAGAAAAGAATGGGACCCAAGTGGGTCTGGGTTCCTAAGACAAACACTTAGCTGTTTTGCAGGCTAAAGTGAGAGGAGGCAACCAACTATGGCTCTTGGATAGTGGTTGCTCGAGGCACATAACGGGAGATTGATCAAACTTCCTCTCACTTACAACCTTTGATGTAGGGAGAGTGGCATTTGGGAATTGCAAGTCTGGGAAAATTATCGGTTTAGGTAAGATAGGTAAATCACTCTTTCACTCTGTTGATAATGTGTACTTGGTTGATGATTTACAACATAATTTGCTAAGTGTGTCTCTAGTGTATGATAGAGCTAATCACATTGGGTTCTCTTTAGGTTAATACTTGATTACCAATATCATTACTAGAGATGTTGTGTTGAGGGGGAAGCAACACAACAATGTGCATGTATTGTTTGATGAAACTAACTTCTTAATTGAGCATGATATGCAGAATAAAGAGTTTGAACTTGGCCTTATGAGAAGTGACCTCTCACTCACTTAAAAATCCATGGTACATAATGGTAAGCCTCTTGAAGGTGAAACAAGTTCTGGATCTGAAAATCTAGAAGGTGGACAAGAAGCCAACCAATCAGGGGGAAGCTCTGTTGAACCTGAATTGGGACAAAACCGATCCACTCATCCTGAAACTTCCCGAATAGCTGTGGGAACAGGCTCCAAAACAGATCCAGACCCTGTTTCATTGGGTGTTCAGGACAAACTGTCTGCGGCTCCTCGTACTCCATGAGCTTGGAAGCACCAGAGTTCGCACCCTTAATGAGATTATATCTGATATTAACACAAGACTGCAAACCAGATCTTAAGTCAAAAATTTTTGTGCTTTCTATGCTTTTTTGCCTAACATTGAGCCAAAAAATGTTCATGAAGCTCTTGCAGATTCTCACTGGGTTACTGCCATGTAAGAAGAGCTTCATCAGCTCGAAAGGAAAAGGGTTGGCATCTTGAACCACAGCCTAAGGAGAGATCGATAATTGGTACCAAGTGGTTGCCCAAAACAAATTGGATGAGTTCAGAACAACCACTTGAAACAAGGCCAGACTGATGGTTTAGGGCTATAACCAAGAAGAAGAGATTGATTAAGAGGAAACATTTGCACTTGTTGTGCGGATTATGCTGAATTTTCAGTTAAAAGAAAAAGCATCTCTGGTATAGCTCATTATCTTGGACCCTGTTTGGTATCTTGGGCAACCAAGAAACAACACTTTGTTTCCATGTCCACAGCAGAAGCCGAGTATGTGGCAGCTGCTTCTTATTGTGCTCAACTACTGTGGATAAGACAACAACTCAAGGACTTTTGTATTTACACTGGGTGCATTCCTATATTCTATGACAACACAAGTGCAATTAACATTGCCAGGAACCTTTGTCAACACAAAAGGACTAAGCATATTGACATACATCACCACTTTTTAAGAGACAATGTTGAAAAGGGTTAATCTTAATGAATTTTTGTGCCATTGATAGACAAATTGCTGATATTTTTAGCAATGCATTAAGTAGAGAACAGTTTGAGAGGAATAGACTTGAATCGGGTATGATTAAAGGGACTTAAGCTCGCTTGTTTAACCCCTAGTGATTGACTAGTTAAAGGATTCTTAGGCCAAATAAATTGACTCCATGGATGCTTTTAATTTCTCTGCTATTATTGGCATATGTGTGGAATATAACTTGCTGACACTTGCTGAGATCTAATGATATTGCCCTTATTGTCCTGAGTCACCGAACAATTAGAAGTAAGAACAGGCTCTAAGAACAATTCTGATGACTTTTCGGATTATACATTATCAAGTGACATGTCTAGAAATTCGGAAATTGAAAAGGGGGCATTTAAATTAGCCGACTGCTTCTCTTTCCTCCCCAAAACCAAAAAGCCGCATGCCCTCTTCTTTTTCAAACCCCCAAATTTTCCTTTTCCCTCTCCTCCTCCATAACCGCACTAAATGCCCAATCCTTCCTTCCTCTCATAAAATTCAACCTCCATTCTCCTCCCATGGCACGAACTCGCGGCAGCTCTACTTCCTCTGGGCGCAAGACTACTCACCCCCGCTCCTTGCGTGCCAAATTGACAAGCAAAAGCCAACTGGGAAGCTCGACCACAACAATGACGGCACCCCTACAACTGGCCGACAACTCTACGGGTATGGGAACCTCTCCCTCACCTTCTTACTCTATAAATCCTTCTCTTTTTTGATTCTTGAAGAGTCTAGACCTACAATCAGTCATATTGGACCGAGAGGTTATACCCACTATAAACCCTATAACGAGATGGGAGTTGGTAGTTTAAAAACCAAGTGTAGCCAAATCCCAGATTGAAGAAAATCAGTATAAATTGGTTGGGGATTCTAAAGATAATTAGTATTACGGATCAATTGATTTTGTGGACTTTGTTGATTATATTGATAAGGAACCTGTTCCTAAGACTAATCCCATAGTGGTGGAGGACATAAATAAGGATGGACTCCCTTTGCAGTTCAGAAGAACCACAACTACAAAACCAGGACTCAAACACCAAAGAAAGGCCACCACTACTCCCAGTGTCCCACTCAATACCTCATTGTATAGACGCCGAACAAGAAGTTCGGGTCTTGCTCCTATTGTGCCACTTCCCGTGGATACAGTAGAGAGACCTGTTCCAAAGACCAGACCAGCCACCAAAGCACCCACGAAAATATCCTCCAAAACACCCACCAGAACACCCACCAAAACAACCACCAAAACACCCCTCAAAACACCCGCCAGACCATCACCCTCACAAAAATCTGACCGAAGATGATCAACCCCCGAACAGGGTGAAGAGTATGATGAACCCAAGAAGAAGAAAGTTAAGAAAAATACGACACCGAAGGAGAGGTTTGAACACTTTCTTCAGAAGTCTGTGGTGAGGGGGAAAGTGGTTAAAGTTGGTTACTTTCAGGAACAAGGGCTTGGGGTGTTCTTGGAGAAATTAGAGAGACAAGGATGGTTGGAGTTATTCACCCACAATCACCGAGGTTGTTCTGTCCCAAACTTGGCTGAGTTTTTATGCGAATTGTGTTGACACCAATGGAGTGGTGACAAGCACAGTTAATGGTCGTAAGATTCGTTTTAATGCTAGTGATTTGGGTGAAATGCTTAGTATCCCTACTTAAGGTTTTGATGTGTATGTCCGAGAGGACAAGAGTACTCTTGGAGATGATAGGCTATTAGAGTTGACCCAAAAGTTAGCCCAAAAACCCAATTTATCTTCATTCTGATCTATGCGGAAGGGGGAAATGATGCATTTACATCGTCTACTATTTTGGTTTATTATCAAGAACATCATTCCCTGAGGTCAGAGACGCAACCTTGTTGATCCCATGGACATGTGCCTAACTGATTTATTAGATTGGGGTGAAAAAATCAACCTCCCTGCCGTCATGATCCACCATATAGGAAGAATAGCCAACACTACGAGGGATCATGATATGGGATATGGTTTTTTTGCTGACTTCTGTGTTTAAGCAGCTTGGGATTCCTTTACAAAAGAGGGTAGGCTTCTCGGGCACTGATGGTATTGGGCACAGTACATTAGTAGGGTGTGGATTTCAGGTGAACAACGGCAGCAATACAGGATCAGAACAGGGGCCCCAAACACCCATTGCCCCTGTCCTTAGTGAGGCATCTACGTTCAGTGGTCCAACCTTTGATACTCTACTCCAGCACCAGCACAATCTAAAGGGAGAGATCGCTAACATGAAGCAAGCGCTCTCAGAGAAGAAGGCCTTAAATGCAAAATGCGATGAGGACATTCTGAGTGCCCTATCTGCTCTCACAGCCAAATTCCTTCCTCCATCTTCTTAGCCCTATTCTTGTGCATGTTTTCAATACTGTTCCCTGACTTTTACAAACACTTGACATTGTGTATTTCTAACTGTTGTTTGTGACTGTTTTTGGATGGTTTGTGCTTGAATGCTCTACCTGTGTTTGTTTCTTCTGGTACTTGTTTGTACGTGATTCGGATGGCCAATATCCTTACTGTATTGTATGCTTGAGTGTATCGCTGCTATTTCCCACATTACCCCTTCGTTGGTGATTACATCCATATTGGATTCAGACCTTTCGGCCTACTATACCCTATTTTGATGATGTCGAAAGGGGGAAGATAAGCATGACCTTTGTCCTGACTAGTTTGTCCAATTTAAGTTAACTTCTCACTACTGTTCCTCTTACTTGTCTGCCTTGCATAAGTTTTGACTTTGTTCTTTCTGGCACAAGCATATCTTACCCTGTTTCAACTCCTGTTTTCGACTTAAGGTCATTTGGTTTGCCATCATCAAAAAGGGGGAAATTGTTAACTCAATTAATGTATAAGGTTTTGATGATGACAATCCAAATGCCGTAGTCAATATGCTGTGAGTTATATGTTGTACTTGAGTTGTATGTTGAGACAGGATTCGGAAGATACATGGAGCAGTTTGAATTGAGCCTAGAGTATCAAGTTGGCAACATGTGCAACAAATTGAGAACATTCCTCAAAACAGTTCCAGAAGTGGTTGCATGGAACTATGGAAGAAGATTTCGAGAACACTCCCTCAAACTAGGTCTAGGAGTGGAACCATGGACCTACATAACAAGTCCAGTTGACAGCAAGAGTTATAGGATTGAATGTGTATGTACTAGGTTAGATTCTTGTTAATATGCTAATATGAAGATACTCAATTTTCCATACACCTTGAAAGGCTTTTTGGTGACTCAGAAACACGTCTCAGAACAAGCAATGACTATAGTATTCTGAGGCTGGAATTTAAATTCGATTTTGAACAATTTTTTAAAAGGAGTTTTGGACTGTCCTTTTTTCAAGAAATAAATTATAAATAAATTTCTTAATGGTGTTAGAGTCAAAAAGGATTTCTTCCATTGCAAATATTTATCAAAAGATTTGATTGCAATTTTTGGAAAGAATATCCACCAAAATCTTATTTTTGAAAGGATAAGAAAATAGGAAAGATTGAGGAATTTCCTACTTCAATTTGGAAAGGAGAGTTCTCACCTCCTTGGTCTCCTTCTAGCACAAGAATACTAAAGGGATAAGGACTTTTCCTTCACATAGACGCATCCCACTATTTATGAAGGAATTATTTAAGTTGACTCAGAACACTGCTCAGAACAATTGAGCAAACAGGTCTGCCTGTTATGAGGGCAGCTAGTGCAGAAATCGGTTTTCAAAGATTTTCAAGAGTTTTCCTACTGCCAAAATTCCTAATATATTTAGGATCGATTTTTTGATAATATTGTGTTTTAGAAAGAGTACTTTCCTAAATAATATTGGTCTCCTAAAGGATTTTTCAAAAGATTTTATCTTATCCCTAAAAGATACGATTTCCTAAAAAGATAAATTATTGAAGGATTTAATTCCTTTTAAGACACTGAGTATTTTCAGAGTTATTATGGAAATCAAATCCTTGCTTTTTCGTTGGTATATAAGCACTCGCTTGTCATCTCTTCATGCAAGGTTTTTGAAGGGCTTTTCACGATTATTCAAGTGCTAAAATTGTTTTTCTGATTCTGAATTTTTCTGTGAGAAAAACCTTCAAAGTGTATGCTTAATGAGTCTTCATAATTTGCATAATAAGAGTTGTATTGTACCTTATACTTAGCTTATTTAGAAGCATTCAAGTAAGGTGTTCTTTATCTCTTTTCCGTCATCGTGATTAGAGGTTGTCCAAATTGTTGGACGTGGTCTCTTAGGGGACGTGTGGACATTGTGTCCGTGAGTATTTCTCGGACCAGGTCTCTTAGGAGACAGTGGACGTGTTGTCCGTGTGAGCTTGTCCAAATCTTGGGAGACTTTGGATGTGTGTTTGAAATGAGAGTCTTGGGTAGACTAAGTTACGTGTGTTACGATTGTAACGTGTTCGGCCCGTTTAGTGAAAGTGTTGTTGAAATCCTACAGTGGTAGGTCGTGGTTTTTACACCTCAGTTGGGCCAGAGGTGGTTTTCCACGTAAAATTATTGTGTCTCCTTTACTATTTCCGCAATTACTTTTGTTTCTGCTTCGCTGAGAACACACATCACAAACATGTCTCACGAGTGTTCTGAAATAAGTTTGGCTTCTATCTCACTAGAAACACTTACTCCAAATAGTTCTCACGAGTGTTTTTGGAAGAGTTCGAAAAATTTGTAGACACAATTCACCCCCCACTTATGTCCTTGAGGATTAAAATCTAACAGATATGATGGCGTAACAAATCAAATGAACTGTCAAAAACAATTCTATAAACTTATGCAAAATTTAAAAAAATGAAGAAATTAATACATCATACCAAATTGATGAGTTAAAATGCATGAAGCCCTTGAAAAAAAAAAACGATTAAATAGAGCTACTAAACTATCATTAGTTTAGGAGCCTTGCATATGGTTTTAATTATACAATACTTCTACTTTAAAAAAGTAAAAAAGTTGCATAGAAGTTAGATAGGTAGAAATTGTTGTTAACCCTAACTCTAAAAACGTCTTTGTTTTCAGCACGAGAGTTGACAATTATCATCTAAATGTGACGCTTTCATTTGAAGGCTCAAGCATAATAGAATACCACCCTTGAGAAATTAAGAAACAGGGCAATGATGGAAATGTCAAATCCTAATTATGAACAACCTATGAGAAGAAACAAAGATATTGCCTTCACTTGTCTTGAACACTAAGGTCATGTTTAGCAAACATTCACTAAGGCCATGTTTAGCAAACATTTGTTAGTTATTGCTTTTAGCTGTTTGTATAGTTGTTAACTATTAGCTATTTGAATTTATTATTTATATTAGCTATTTGAGTTAGCCATTTGTAGAAAAACTATTTGGTAAAATCAATTGTTTCTAACAAAGTTGTGAGACAAAAATCTAATTCTCCAAAAAGCTATTCCACCAAATACTTAAATTAGTTTTTTGACTAAGTTAAACAGTTAATTTTGTTTCAAAAAACTCTTTAAAAAGTTGTTTACCAGACATAACTTAAAAGAAAGAGTATAAAAAAAGATTCCGAGGGGGTGCTAACACCAATCCCATAGACTAAGTTATCAGAACCAATATAAAAGACAAATTATATATTTTCAAAAACAAAAACTACCAAAGATGATGTTCACAAAACAAATTAGGCTAAGATAAAGGCCCAGTTATGATAACATAAAAGGGGAAACCCAGATATAATAAATAAGCAATGAAAAAAAAACATAAAAAAAAACTCAGTGTCCATTACGATGTTTCAACTTGAAATTATCCCCATCAATTTTAGCCGACATGATACATTATACAAAGAGAATGAAAATTATCCAAACCAAATGACCATTTCTAATTCCCCCCCCCCCCCCCCCCCTCAACCAAGAAAAATTACCTATGGAATAGAAGTAGTAGAGTTTTTAACTGTAAAAGTTTCATGAAAAATTGAGGGAAAACGGTAGTAATTTGTGTGAGAAAATCAAAACGGCAGAAATATGAGCCGACACTGATCTAATAAATTGCACAGGCTTTAGAGAGAGAGAGAAAAGAGAGAGAAATTCATGGGGAACATGCACTTTTTGTGGTGAGTAACTGTGTCAAGGGAAAGACAATTTTGCGCATTTTTTAAAAATAAAATTCCAGGGTGAGTGATGCATCAGTTGACTTGATGGGGAAGAGAGAGATGGCAAGTGACATGTTAGACCCATTTAAGTAGTTATGACGAAATTGGATGGTTGAGATTGCTCAATTGTGCATCAACAATCATCAACCACCCAGACCCTGAAATTTACTTGTGTGAGTAAAACATGTTTTGCTTTTATATAGATATACATGACTCTGATGTCTACAAGCAAAGGAAACAGGCATGCTGACTTTTCGATGTTTTTATACTGCAATCTGTTGAGTTGTTTGCGCTCTTTTTTGTTTAGTGTCAATTTCATTTAATGAAAATCAGGTTGAGCACTTTTCAAAAGCAAAAAATATTATTAGGCGACTTTTGGATTAGTTTTGGCCTTACGCAGAAGTTCTAGATTTGGTTAAAATTTCGTCTTCTTGCTATGAAGAGACTAATCTGTCATTTTTGCCCTTTTAGATTTTGACGCCTATTTTTTTCGCTCGTCTGTTCCCTGTCTTCGTTGTCGCTTAATCACTAAGTCTGTATAAATATCAACCAATTGATTTTTTTCTTTTCTTTGCAAAACAATTTAATTGTTTAGTTTCTCTTTCCAATTTCCCCTCAATTTTCATTTACAGACATATACACGTACCTACACTGTACAATACATGCTAAAACATGCAAGTAAAAACGCATCCGCAGGCAGTTACATACACAATTACATAACATGCATTACATATATATATATATATATATAAGTAATGCAT
>JACYFF010031952.1:49844723-49855872 GCA_017589665.1 Selenicereus undatus
AATAATAATAATAATAATAATAATAATAATAATAATAATAATAACAACAACAACAACAACGACAGCAACAACAACAACAACAACAACAACAACAACAACAACAACAACAATAATAATAATAATAATAATAATAATAACAATAACAATAATAATAATAATAATAATAATAATAATAATAATAATAATAATGATAATGATAACAGTAATAATATAAAAACCAAAAGTGGAATCAATGATTTGATCTTTTTAAAACTATTGTGCTTACTAGTTATGAGCCGCACGTTTCCCCGGAAGTAAGTTCTTAAATAAGCAAACGGTCTTTCGAAAGTATCGTTGAATAATTGTTAGGTCAACACCAGTACATTAATATAAAACAAATAATGAACATCTCAGTCCAACTCAAAAGAACTCGGGTAGGTAGTGAAAAATATACTGTAAATGTTTGGGCGGGTTATTGATCTTTTAGTACCTTGACCTATGTGTCATTGATTTTTTCGGGTGTCAACTTTTGGGCTTAGTTTTTTAGTACCCTGAGCTATGACTTTCTGATTTTTTGGTACATTTAGGAAACCTGTTTTAATTTTTTAATACCTCCAGTGCTCTTATGTTTTTTCACTTTTAGCCCAAAACTCTTAGAAATGATAGAAAGACCCTCAGAATAGGGTAACTTATGCAAATAAGCTATTTTAGGGTTTTTTTAGGAAATGGACTTGCTTTAAATGATTAAACTTCTTATAATGACTTTACTGGTACTAGTTATCACAATCTATACTTACATCTTAAATATTATACTTTCTGCGGTTATAGGCCCACCATACTTAGCAAAATAATTAAAACTAGATTAGAGATTTTCAACTATTACCTGAACTTAGTCGGCGCTAGACTCCAACGTTCCTCTAGCTTCTGGTTTAAAGAGATTGCTAATCTCAACCACAACTTCCCTAGATCAGGCACAACACAGATACATTTTGTTTCCTACATCATACTGTATTCACTAATAAAGTTCTTTATATTTTAAAGGATAGTGGAACTTTAATCAAGAAATTATTATATTTAAGACAAAAGGTTCAATTGAATAACATTCCTTACTGAGAAACTTCTTTTATTGAAAGAAGTAAGAGGAAATATTATAATGGAAAGATTTAAGAGGGACATAGGTTACTAAGATCATTAGAGATGCTTGCTCATAGAGAAATAGAGAATCCTAACTTCTCTTTTTGCTCAAGAATGCTCAAATGACCGTGTCCCTTCTCAACACTCGACCTCTCCTTTTATAGAGGGGATGCGATACATTGGATGCCCTAACGGCTACAGTATATACTGCTTTTGCACATGGCTACAGTACATTCACATGGCTATAGTAAACTACTTTATTTTGCAGACTTGACACATGTTAAAATAGTATAATAATAGAGCAACCACTTTTCAGAGCCTTTAATGCTAACAAGACTAGTCATCATTATTGAGATGCTGCATGCCTTTATCTCCAATAATATCCTCCAGACCATCATTATCAAGATAATCATCAAAATCTTTATCATATTGAAGATGCTTTGGATCTCATTTCTCAAATAACTTAAGAAGATATTTCTTCCTTTTTCTAATAAGAAATTTTCAACTCCAACATTAACGAGATAATCGAAAACATCTTTTGAAGTTGGTCACTCTACCTTCATATATTTGTTAAATTCACTATGATAAGCAAAAGCAATGTTTTCATATTGCATTAGTTTTTTCCTCATTCAATTAATTTCCAACTCCGTTAACAAATGTTGAAAAATCCAATGGCTCTTGCTGGAGCAGGATCAGTAATTAATTATTGTCGTTTTGGATTCCATTCTTATCGTCAATCATCGAGGTCGTCGAAATCAACTATCTGAACAAGATAATGAGCCGGTTTGGCCTTTTCATTTTCATACACGATTAGTGCCCAATGTACCTCCACATATAGACATCTACTTTTTGGGATTTTTGTTGGACCATTAGGAGATGTAAGAATCCAATGGATCTTTTTGAGCATACATTGTTGAAATTTAGTTAGTGTTGAGCAAAATGGAAACTTCGGATCTGAAACTCTATAAAATAAACTACCATCCCGTATTCCTAGGCTTTAATGACAGGGTCATTTGGAGAGATTGAATTTGCTGGGAAACTAACACCACCAACTCCATACCTATTAGGAAAGTAGATTTTTGTACTCCAAGACTCCCAAATATCATAGGAATAATGATGGCAATAGTCGATGCAGGCTGCATACCACTCATTGAACCATTTTTCTTGGACATAAGGACTTATTTTTTCTTAGATATCATAAGGACATCGAAGGTAATTAACTTGTAACTCTAGAAGAGAAAATCTTTGGGCTATTAGGTAGACAGAAGATAGTAGACCAAAGCATAATCTACTTTTTGTATGGAATTCTAAATTATCAATAAGGACTTTACTAGAAGGAGAAATTAGCACTAGCATTTGATTATGGATTTCCTCCTTTTCTGGCAGGAGTTCTGCTCTGATGATCACCATTGGCGAGTTCTCGAGTTAAGCTATATGCTAGAGAGTTCTTCGATCCCTGTATATGTTCAATAGAGAAGAAAAACTAGTGAAGCCATAATTGCCAACGCATGAGTCGCTCTTGCGCTTGCATATTTGATAAATTCTATTTCACAAAACCAAGTATTCCTTTGCAATTAGTTCAAATAAGAAAAGGTTTTGGGGCTAAAAAGGTTCAGAATTTTGTGATTTCCCTTATGACTGTAAGGATTTCCTTTTCCATCGTGGGCTAGTTGCATTTTGCCTTATTAAAACTTCAATTGCAATATTTGCAGAGTTTTTTTGCCTTCTTTGATTTTGAGTACTGTGCTCTAATGCTCATTATTGGCATCTATCTTAGGAACTGAATCATCTCCTTCATTAGGAAAATTAAGAACAGGAAGATTTTTACGCATCTTCTTGAAGTTTTGAGCAATCTTTGTATCATTAGTGGTCCATGTCCAACTTACTTCTTTATTGAGTTTCTATTACAATAGCTTTCTTAGTTTAGCTAAATCTTTAATGAAATCTGAAGCATAGGTAAGGCATCCAAGAAACCTTTCTAGCTATTTCTTATCTTCAATCTTTTTAGAAAAATTCTCTATTTTTTCTAGAATATGCTTTTGTGCGATGATTTGTCCAATTTTTATCTGTAAGCCTAAGAACTCAATTTCTTGTTCATCATAAATGCACTTGTTCTTACCATGGATCATACCATGATCAATGCATCTTTGGGTGACAGCTAAGACGTCATCTTTGTGTTGTTTTATAGTTTTAGAGAACATAAGGATGTCGTCAATGCAAACTAAACAATAGTCATTAAGGTCTTTGAAGATGTTATCCATTCTTCTCTGGAATATTTGAGGTGTATTTTTAAGACCGAATGACATTACTATCCATTCATAATGTCCTTGAGGGGCACTCAAAGCGGCTAAAGGAATGCTTTCTTCATCCATTTATCTGCCAGTATTCGCTTTAGCAATCCATTTTAAAGAACCACGAAGCTCCTTGAATTCTATTAAAAAGCATTGTTTTGTTACAAATATAATAACCATTAAAGATAGTATTATCATTAAGCCTTTTGTAATTGATCACGATTCTTATTTTTCCTCTCTTTTCTTCAACATGATTTCTTACCATGAAGGCGGGGCTGGTGTGACAACTCTTACTATTCCTAATTAACCCTTTATCTCAAAGTTCTTTAATTTGTTTATTAAATTCTTGGATATCTTGGTGTATATACACCATTTGTTTGACTCGGACAATAGTATTGAGATTTAATAAAGTGATTTTAGTAATGTCTTATCTTTATCTCAAAATTTTAGAGGATTATCATAGTAAAGTTCTTTGCATAATTGCTCTTGTTGTTCAGTAATTTTCTCCTTAATAGATAACTCAAGTAATGAGATTGTTAATGCAATCTCTCATTGTGCAGACATTACCTTCTCATCACATTAGCTGTGTGTAAACTCAATTTTCTGATGATTATACATCTTGCTTAATTTTTCAATAGGAACTCAGTGGCCATTAATTGTGAATATTATTTGTTTATGGTCTATGTGTATGGAGAATAACCTATCAAAATTATTTCTAATAATCATATCATGAGAAGGTTGATCAGTAGCCTATAGAACTAGTGTAATGCATTGAACTCCTCCTAATTCTATAGATAGTCCTTCTATAGCTTCATTGTGACTCATAATGCTATTATCAGCTATCCTCACTTGTAAAGGACTTTGAGCTCTTTTCATATAAAGTTTGGGAATAATGATCTTTTTCCAAATCATATAGAATAACCACTATCTTTGTAGGCACACAACTCATATTTATTATACCCTTCTAAGCATACGTTTATTAGGATATAGATGCTATTAGGATTTGTGTTAGTGGCTTCATAGCATATCTCCATAGTCATATTTTTTGTACTAATTCATCCTCAAAAATTGGCTCACTAACAGTTCTTATTTTGTACCCCACGACCTTTCTATCTAAACTCATACTTTGGTTAACACTGTGTCTTGCGGGTTTAAAAATCATTCTACTCATTTCACTGGTCATGCTAATGGTATCATCTTCTTTAAGCTCTTCTTTAGCTAATGAAGATCTTTCTCCCCATTTTAACCTTGCAGTCATACCTCGTAATAATTGGGGTTTAATGATGATTTCACTATTCTCATTAATTTTTATCACATTTTTCTTATTGATTTTAGTAGGGTTAGCAAAGCTAGAGATCCATGACCTGTTAATCTTTATCTCTTGAAGATCGAATTTAATCCTCTGGATTTTTTGCATAGGGGCAGGACTTTCAAATTTTTCTGCCTCTATCATAGTCACCGTAGTTTTTGGATCTATTATATTATCTAATTTGTAGATAATTTTTCAAAATATCCTCCATGGATATCCTCCTCTTTTCATATCCATCCTAACGGTTTTTATCTTGGGAGATAAGAAGTTTTTAGCAAATTCATCTTTTAGACTCGCATAATATCCTAGTTGGTAATTGAATCCTACATACCCATTACATAAATTGGTCTTTATCCTTGTGTTGATTTGATTATTAAATTTGGTATGCCTAATATCACAGAGTAAAGCATAAATATCAATATCTTTGCCATAATACTATAATGGAGTGATTCGAACTTGGACAGTTCCAACATAGATATACCTATATTTTCTATCTTTGTTATGCTTAAGGATATTTTCCCAACTAATGAGATTAACTTATCCCATGTCATACTCACAATCTTTGATTTCTAGATCTCCCTGGATCATCTCATATACACATTTGCTTTTTAACTAAAAGATAGATTTTTTATAGATCATGTCTTTCTGAACTATAGGAAGGACCCAATCTCCTTGGATTGCTTCGTTATTATTATCTACGGCAAACTATTCTCCTTGAAGATCACCAAGACTAATCGAGCTACTTTTCATCATCTGACTTGTTTCTTCATAATTACTTTCTTCGTATTCATTGTCCAATATAATTGCAACAATTCCTTTGTTGTTACTTAGGGTTAGGTCTAGAGCTTCATCTTCAGTAAGCTCAACATAATCAAGACTACCCAGGGTTTCAATAAATCTTGTTATTCTTTCTATTCTTGCATTCATTAGCATAATGTCATACTTCTTTGCATACCCAACATTTGCAGTTGTTTTTTCCTACAGGACAATAGACTACTTTCCTAATAAAATCTTCATTTTTTAGGATTTGGTTTTGTTATAATATTTTCTTCTATACTTCTCTCCCATTTGCTTATTGAAGTTCTTTTTCTTATAAAATTTTCGTTTTCTTCTTCTTTCATATTCTTTTTCCCATTGGTGAGGTGAATCCTAGCAAGTTAGAAATTGCTTCTTAATTTTCTTCTACTTTTGGAGATCAAGAAATTGATCATTGACCCATTTTCTTAAATAAGAGATTCTTGATCTAAGGGTATCAAACTATCAATGACATCTACTCTTTCAAGCTATACATTATATTTTTCATTAATTATGGAATTTATAGGATATGACAATTTGTCATAGAACATACCAAGATTAGTTTCCTTAAGTCCAATTTTGCAATAATATTGACTAAATTCAATAATATAATTTTCTAGATATCTCATATCCCATAATTCTACGTTATTAGTCTTTCTCTACCATTCTCTTGCCTTTTTTTCCGAATCAAGTTTAGCTCCAATGAATTCGGTTTTGATTTCTTTTCATAGATTTTTGAACACCGCAGCTGGTGTTTCCATCATTCTTAATGTGTTTTAACCGTCTTCATTTAATGAATCATACCAATCACTTACAGTGGACAAAAAAACTGTGTTCTATGTAATTTAGGAAATTTGAAGCTGTTCATGTAGTATTTAGGTTTAAGACACTATTCATGCCTCTTTTTCAGTGCTCAAATATTTATTTTCTATTGCAAACTCTATCTATGCTTAAGGTGTATCCGATTTGACTAATTGGAGTAAGGCCAATTTCTTCAAAGGTTGTAGTTTTCCTTATGATAAACTCAAAGGAATAATTGGTTGTACGTCCTACTGAAACGTACTTAGGTCTTATAAAATGAGTATTTCTTCTAGCAGGTTCGCCATCTTCTTCAGGTTTAGAAACAACATTGTTAACCAAATTGGTTTTTATTTCACCTAAGTCGAGTTCTTCTCCTATTTCATTGATCTCACCTTCAACAACCATGTTACATTTTTTTAAATCTAGTTTTCTTCTAATTTCTTCTAATGGTAACACATTAACATCTTTTAATTTAATCAGATTCATTTGCTGATATATTTCTTCTTCTAATTGAACATTATTTGTCTTTTCATTATCATAAGACAATATGTCATGTTTATTACTAATTGTGCTCATAATCTTGTTTAAATCTTCTAGATTATGTTCTTTCTCAAACATGTTTTGGAATTCTTCAAGAGTATACTGATTATACTTGATCTTCTTCTTCTTTTTCTGCTTTTTCAAATGATTTTTCACCTAACTTTTCTCCTAATTCTTTTTAGATTTTTATATCCTGCAGAGGAAATTGATTTTTGTTTTTTAGGTTTTGAAAAAGATATTTATGCTGAAATGGAGTACTAATACTGGAAGTAGATTTTCTGCTATGTCTAACTTCGTTAATTAGAGATAGGTGAATTACAGATAATTGCTTTTTGAGCTCCTTGATTTCAGTCTTTATTTTGGCTAATTCTACTTTTATTTCTAAAACTATATTAGTGATATAGTTTAATTGAGGTTCTACTGAAGCAATTCCATCTGGCAAGTGAACAATGTAAGAATAATTCGGACCAGGATAAGTAGGTGATGATTCAAGCATTAATCACGGTTAATTAGCTTAATTACCCATTAATTAGCTTAATTATCTTAATTATTTTTGGTTACATGGCTCTGATGCCATATGAAAGAGGACCGAGAATACCACTAATGATAAAAACTACACATGAATAAATTTAAAATTTTCGAAAGTAAGCTTTTAAGGATTGGGGTAAAATGTAAATTTCTAAAAGCTTACGGGCTTAAGAAAAAACGAAGGGTACCTAAAAATTCGATCAAGGAACATTAAGGTAATAAAATATTCACCCCAAAAACTCATGCCTTGAAAAATTAATTTTGCATACATCAGGGTACCTTAGGATTAACTCCCCATGTTTGGCCACGACATTTGAGTGAAAGCTTAACAATTGCAAAGAAACATACTGCAAATGGTTGATTAAGGTGGAGAGGGGATATCATTGAAGATTTTTGAATGTACACACTCCTCCAAGAATTTAGTCAGACTCTTAAAAAAAATCAAAGATCAAAATAATCTACTTGATACTAACCTTATGGAGAATTTTCCAATCTTGCAATTTTGTCAACCCGTGCATCTTTCACACCAAAGATGGAAGAATTCAGACACGCCAAAAAATAGCAACAAAATTAAACTTGGATATGTTGTTCATAATTATGAAGTAAAATTATAGAGCCCATGATAAATACCAATATAGGCTGGCAGGGGAGCAGGGATTTATGCCCATAACAATGTAACCTAAGCCCGATCAGGATCTTGAATTCTGATAGTTTATTGGAATTTGCTAGAAGCGATTTTAGCTAATAAGCTCATCTAGAGTTTCATCTCATCTTCAATCGCGCTAAATGATGAAATAATTAAGGCAGTCGTGACGCATCATTTTTTTATATATAAAAAAAATTCACACTAAGCAGGACCAATGATGGATTTAAAAGAAGGAGAAGAAGCCGAAGATTGCAGTGACTAAATTGAAGAAAAAGAAAATGCCAACTAAATGAAAACACAAAAGATTATCACATTCAAATTGGGGTCCTTTCATTCTTGTCCCTTCTTGTCAGAAATTCACCATAGCAATTCTCGCTCTTGCTCGCTTTTCACTGCCTTCGCTACAAATATGTTTCCAAAAATCAACCAAAATCACAAACTAATTGTCAGTGATTTGGCTAAAAATGATAAACTAAAAAGCATTAAAAGTTGAAAATCGTAAATCAATTATTATTTTAATCCAAATCCTCATGTGCATCATTCGATGAGAAAATGTAAGAGAGTGGAAGTAGATACAATGTTGTAGGGGTGGAGGAGAGAATTCTTTCATAAAAGAACATTACAGATTGTTTTTCTCTTCAAAAAAAAGTCTAAATGTTAAAGAAGGAAAAAAAAATAAAAATCAAAGGCATCGATCTTATCTAACCCTCCAGTCCAACTGATAGGGGTCACAAAGATTGAAGCCCACTTCACGAGAATTAAGGGTAGAGCATGCAGGGATTGGGATTCACTTGGAATCTTGTATGTCGAGCAGTTTCATCATTTTTAGCAGCCGACAGTTATTCTTCATTCTTTCAAAGTCAAGCCTTTTTTAAAAAAAGGTTTTAAATGGAGGGAATATTTAATGGTTAGGATGGTGTAACAAATCAAATCAGTGGTCAAAAACATTTGTATAAACTTATACAAAATAAAACAAAAATGAAGAAATTAATACATCGTATCAAATTGATGAGTTTAAAAAGCATGAAGTCCTAAAAAAAGAAATGCACTTAAATAGTGCTACTACACTATCATTAGTTCAGGAGCCTTGCATATGGAGTTCTAATTATAAACTGCATCTATTTTAAAAAAGTAAGAAAGTTGCATAGAAGTTAGATAGGTAGAAAATTGTTGTTAGCCCTAACTCTAACAATGTCTTGGTTTTCAGCATGAGAGATGACAATTATCATCTGAATGTGAGGCTTTCATTTGAAGGCTCAACCGTAATAGAATAGCGCCCTTAAGAAATCAAGAAATAGGGCAATGATGGAAATGTCTAATCCTAATTATGAATAACCTAAGAGAAGAAACAAAGATATTGCCTTCGCTTGCCTTGAACACTAAGGCGCTGTTTGGAAAACATTTGTTAGTAGTAGATGTTAGCTGTTTGTATTTGTTGATAACTATTAGCTATTTGAATTAGTTGTTTATATTAGTTGTTTTTAGAAAAACAGTTTGGTAAACTTAGTTGTTTTTAACAAAGTTATCAAATGAAAAGCTAATTCTCCAAAAAGCTACTCTACGAAATAGTTAAATTAGTCTTTTCGACTAAGTTAAACAGTTAATTTTGATAAAAAAAGCTCTTTGTAGCCAAAAAGCTCTAAAACAAGATGTTTACTAGATACTCCTTAAAAGAAAGAGTATAAAAAAGATTTTGAGGGGGGGGGGGTTGTTGACACCAATCCCATAGACTAAGTTATCAGAACCTATATAAATGATAAATTATGTAATTTCAGAAACAAAAACTACCAACGATGATGATCACAAAGCAAGTTAGGCAAAGAGAAAAACCTAGTCATGACAATTTAAAAGGGGAAACCCAAATATAATAAATAACCAATGCAAAAAGAAAAACTTAAAAAAACCTCTCAGTGTCCACCACCATTCTTCAACTTGAAATTATCCCCACCAATGTTAGCCCGACATGATATATTATACAGAGAGAATGAAAACTATTTGAACAAATGACCATTTCTAATACACCCCCCGGTCCACCCAAAAAAAAATTACTTTTGAAATAGAAGCCGTACAGTTTTTAGTTGTAAAAATTTCATGGCAAATTGAGGGAAAATGGTAGTAATTAGTGTGAGAAAATCAAAATGCTAGAGATATGAGCTAGCACTGATCTAATAAACCACACAAGCTTTAGAGAGAGAGAGGAGAGAGAAAGAGAGTGATTCATGGGGAATATGCACTTTTTGGGTGAGTAAAAGTGTCAGATGAAAGATAATTTTGAGCTTTCCTTTTTAAAAAAAATTTCAAGGTGAGTGATGCATCTTGAGGGGGAAAAAGAGAGATGACATGTGACGTGTTAGACCCATTTAGGCAGTTACCAAGAAATTGGATGGTTGAGATTGCTCAATTGTGTTGATCAACGATTATCAATCACCTAGACCCTGAACTTTACTCATGTGCGAGTCAAACGTGTTTTGCTTTTATTGCAGATGTAGATGACTCTAATGTCTACAAGCAAAGGAAACATGTATGCTAATTTGACGTTTTGATATTACAGGCTGTTAAGACGTCTGCCCCCTTTTTTCCTTAGTGTCAATTTCACCTAATGAAAATTAGGTTGAGCACTTTCTCAAAAGTTTAAAAAATTATTAGGTGACTTTTGGATTGGTTTTGGCCTTAGGTAGAAGTTCTAGATTTGGTCAAAATTTTGTCTTTTTGCTGTGAAACGCATTATCTATCATTTTTGCCCTTTTTGAGTTTGACACATATTTTTTTCCCTTCCTTGTCCCCTATCTTCGATGTCCATCATTAATTAAGCCTACACAAATATCAACCAACTGAATTTTTTATTTGCTTGGCTAAAATTTTTAAATGTTTATTTTGTCTCTCCTATTTCCCCTAATCTTTCATGCATAAACATACACATGTATTTATACTGTACAATAGCCACTAAAACATTCAAGTAAGAATGTATATGCGTGTAGTTAAATGCGCAATTACGAAAAACGAATTACATATATATATATATATGTTTATATTTATACATATATATATACATATACATACATACATACATACATACATACATACATACATATATACACATATAAATACATATATATATATATATAT
>JACYFF010031952.1:49881940-49898634 GCA_017589665.1 Selenicereus undatus
TATATATGTATATATATATGTATATATATGTATATGTATATATATATGAATGTATGTGTGTATATATATATATATATATATATTTCTATATGTGTGTGTGTGTGTGTACGTATATATGTATATATATTGGTGTAGAGAGATGGTGATGTTGCCATCCAATGATTTCCGGTGAAAGGGGTGGGAGGTGTTGGTTGTAAAAGTGGGTTGATAGAGAGAAAGAGAGTGTAAGTGTTTGATTTGGAGCTATTGTGAAGTAGTGGGTGAAGGAGATTTGTCTAGTTTTTAATTTAGGGTTTTAAGCAGTAATATTATAAAAATGCCCTCGCTAGTTATATACAAATATACACATACAATTGTGAGAAAAAATGAATACAGAGTGGAGCAAGGAATGGGGAGAAAATCTCTCCTGTCTCCAGGCGTAAATGAGGCTTGTGTCCCCGTCGCCACCCCTACCCCATTCCCTTTTCGAGGTGGGAAATTTTCCCCATTTTGAATCGGGTCTTCATCAAAGACAAGCATTCTCCACCGCACTGTCGTCCCTAGTTACAACTAAGGAGGTGTGCTTAAAATCCTACAAGATACATATAAGATTTTTGGAAATTTACTTGGAATTACTGGTTCAAATATCACTTTTCCCAGGGCTACCTTTCTTTCCCAAAGTCCTCTTTTTGTTGGGTGCTTTGTACTGCTTTTCACACGAATAACAAAGCAAAAGTGTTAATGTGAAAAGTGTAGCTGCAAGCGCATGGTGTCTAACTTGTAGCATAGACCGGCGAATACGAGTCGTTCCAACAAAAATGATAGTATTAAATTTGACCAGTTAATTTTTACTTGACTATATAAGACTGAAGGAAATAATGGTCCAAGATCCTGCCAACACTAATTAGGCTAAATTAAAAATAAAATAAAATAAACAAAAGAAAATGAAATAATGAAATGAATTAGACCTAATGGGCAAGAAACAACATCGATCCAACCAAAAATAGGCTTAGGATAAGACAAACAAACCTCACCTATGATTCATGCCCAATTAAGCAAATTGCTAATGAATTCATGTGATTAGATAAACGAAAGAAAATAATAAATAAAGCAACACTAATAGAGTTAAACTACATAAATCAAAACTAGTCTAATGCAAAGTAAAAAACACAGCTCACTAGGAAGTAAAAAGGAATAAAACCAATATAGGACTACGCCCTAATAAAGCGAATTGTTATGTGATGGCAAAAGAATAAAAAAAAAATACCATTGGCAATTACTGTCATGGCTAACAAAAGTAAAGACCAAGACTATCAGACAAGTACTACAAGGGTCAGAGAAAGAAGTGAAAATGAAGGAAGCTAGGTGGTTTCTTGAACGAAGCAAAGCAAACAAAAATAAACTAAATAAACTAAATCAAATGAAATTAAACAAAAGTTGGGAAGAGAGCACAAGAGCAACAGAACGACATTAAATGAAAAGAAAACAGAGTAGAAAAATGAAGAAACAGAGTATCCAAATGGCAGAAAATTGGACCAAAATTTGTAAATTAATTCAAACGAATAGCCAAATTCTCAGCAAAACCACAAAGGAGAGAAAAGAAATTGTTATCCAACTATTTGAAGCTTTTAAAAATGGCTTCCTAGGCCCCTGAACCAATAATGGAAAGGAACCCAGGAACTCTAAAATTTACAATAGTGGAAGAAAAAATAGAGAACTAGACTACGATTGGGCTATGGCTGCTGCAAAATTGATGCCTTCTACCTCCCTTTCAACCCCTATTTATACATGAAATTTCCAGCTCAAATCAGTTTCTAAAACCCATAGAATCGGGGTGTGCAACTGATTCTTAACTTCCCACTCTCATGGCCGTTCAAGTTGTTGTAGCTCACGATCTCATAGAAACGGCCCAATTAGCTATAATCATGGGCGGTTGACCGGGTACTCCTATTGGAGAGAGAAAGAGTGAATTGCTCCCACAAATCCCAACTGTTGATGATGATGAACAATAATGGAGTCAATGGATGATAACGGTGGTGAAAGGTGATTTTGAATAAGGGGGGATTCTTCTAGACTATCGCTAGCCATGGTACAATAGGGAGAGAAATTATGGGCAAGAAATCAGGGCCATGATGCTAATCCAATGGTGATGATTAAAATTTGATGAAGATGATTTGCGTGATGGTGTTGAGGGAGAAGATATAGGGAGGGTCACGTGAGATGTGTGATGTGATGGAGTGATAAGGGTGGTTGGGCCCTTTTTTGTCTTCTTGGGTTGTACAGCCAGCCCATTTTGATTTGCCCGCAATTCAGCTTTGTGTTTGTGCCAAATTAATTATTTTTCTAATTTTTCTGCAAAAGAGACAAATTCAACTAAAAAAATCTTTAAATAATTATTATGACAAGTAAAAGTCAGATACTTTAAGGGTATAAAAGAACAAATACCCCCACATCTAAATTCTGCTCGTCCTCAAGTAAAACAACTAAACTACCTAAAAAGAAACGGAAAATAAGAAAAAGAAAATCGTAACTCACTTTCGTATGAATCACAAATGTACTTAGCACGTGCAACAAGCCCTTTAAACCCCTAGGTTCGCCCTTAGTGGATGAGTAAGGTCTCATAAGGGTTTACAGACGATGAATCCAAAAAATCTTTAAATGAAAAAAGAAAAGAAAAGAAAGAAAAAGACAGAACAAATAAGAATAAAATCTTTTTGGGTTTTCTTTTTTTTTTCAAGCTTTATATACATGTACAAGGGGAAACAATATACACATTCCGACTAGATATATCACCCTTAAAATCAAGGTATTAGTCTGTATATGAATAAGATGTACACTCTAAAACTTTAGGTTCTCATGGATAGCAGCTGCACTCTAATTTTTCACCCTACAAACCAGCATAACAATTGTATCTACCCTAGTGCATGGTGTGTGAGTGTACCATCACCTTAAGAGGTACCCTAATCGTAGTTTGACTCAATCCCACTTAACTAGCTTATTGACTTACTAATATAGGAAGCAAGTTTACCCAGTAGCAATATTACCTCAAAGGTAGCACCCGGCAGCGCATGCGTCAAAGGGTACTTGTCATTCCCAACTTTATAACTTCTTTATTTTTTACTGAAGGCAAATTCAGAGCAAAAAACAAAAACAACTGTACAAAGACAAGCGGGAGAGTCAATTAGGGAAACCTAAGACTCTAAGACAATGGTGATGCACACAATAAGGATTGGATTCACAATTATAATGGAATGACAAGGTTAGAGTTGGGGTACACAATGTAACACTTAGGACTAAATTTTTATCATGTACATCCTACCTATATACAAGCTAATATTAAGCTATAAGGGATCAAGCCAGTCAAAACTGTGCACATTCCCTAAAAATAAAACAAAATGACGAAAGAAAATCTTTTTTTGGGTTTTTTTTAAATAATAAAATAATAAAATAAAATTTGCAAAGGTCCTCACCCCCACACTTAAACAATGCAATGTCTCTATTACATGCAAAAGAATTAGAATAACGCACAACATAAATTTAAAAAAACAAAGAAAGGAAAATAAGAGGAAAATATATAACAAATAAGATTTATATAAAGGAACAATAATACCAGATTGAATGCTGGATGCATCCAAGCTAATGTCTACATCATCAGTCTCTGTACTCAGGTTCGTAGAGCATCAGCCACTCTACTTCTCTCTCCTCTGCAAGTAGCTCCAGAAATGGTTTCAACCTTTGTCCATTCACCTTAAAATGCGTACCTCTCATGGGATCCTGTATTTCTATAGCACCATGTGGAAAAACATGAGAAATAATAAAAGAACCAGTCCAACGAGATCTCAACTTACTTGGAAATAGGTGTAGTCTGGAATCATAAAGCAAAACCTTCTAACCTGGGAAGAACTCTTTCCTATGAATATGCCTGTCACGGAACAATTTTGCTCTCTCCTTATGCATCCTAGAGTTCTCATAGGCCTCAACTCTGATCTCTTCCAACCCACTCAACTATAACTTCCTTTCTACCCTAGTCGTCTCTAAGTCAAGGTTCAAAGTCTTTATAGCCTGCATAGCTCGATGCTCAAATTCTACAGGAAGATGACAAGGTTTACCAAAGACAACCCTAAAAGGTGACATATCTAAAGGGTCTTAAAAGCTATCCTATAGGCCCAGAGAGCACCAATGAGCTTATATGTCCAATTCTTACAGTTTCTACTCATAGTCTTTTTTAAAATCTGCTTAATTTGCCTATTAGAAACCTCTACCTGGCTGCTAGTTTGAGGATGATAAGAGGTGGCTAAATGATGGATGATCGAGTACTTTTTTAGCAATGCGTCAAAAGAACGATTGTCAAAATGAGTCCCCTGGTCACTAGTGATGGCCCTAGGCATGCCATACCTAGAGAAAGTATTTTCCCTAAGAAACTTGATAACGACTCTAGCCACAGTTGTCCTGGTCGGCACAGCCTCCACTCACTTAGACACATAGTCTACAGAAAGGAGAATATATTCATTCCCAAAAGAATAAGGAAATAGTCCCTTAAAATGAATCCCCCAGACTTCAAAGATCACAACAACAATAATCAAGTTAAGGGGCATCATATCTCTCCTACTAATTTTCTCAAACTGTTGACACCTAGGACAGCTTTTACAATACAAATGGGCATCTTTGAACAAGGTAGGCCAATACAAACCACGCTAAAGGACTTTGGTAGCTATTTTTCTCCCATTAAACTGCCTCCCACAACCTTGGTCATGACAAAAGGAAATGACACTTCTAATCTCATTATCAGGGATACACCTTCTAACAATCTGGTCAGAACAATATTTAAACAAGTAGGGGTCATCCCAATAGAAACATTTCAACAGATAAAAGAATCGGTCCTTATCATGCTTACTCCAACCTATGGGTATCTCACCAGTCACAAGGAAATTAACAATGTCAACATACCATGGTTCAGCTTGAATCATAAGTAGTTGCTCGTCAGGGAAGCACTCAGATATGGGGAACTCACTCTCTTTTTGAAAAATGATCTGGGATAAGTGGTCCACAACCAGGTTCTCAAAACCCTTTCTATCTCGAATCTCACAATCAAATTCCTGCAAGAGTAAAATCCACCTAAGCAATCTAGGTTTTGCATCCTTTTTGGAAAAGAGATACTTTGGTGCAGCATGGTCAATATCAACTATCGCATGGGATCCAATCAAGTAGGTCCGAAATTTTTCAAAACCAAACTCAACTACCAAAAACTCATTTTCAGTCATAGAATAGTTCAACTGGGCCTCATTTAGAGTGTGACTTGTACAATATATGACGTGAGGTTTCCTATCTACATATTGTTCTAAGACAACCCCTACAACATAATCAGAAGCATCACACATCAGCTCAAACGGCTCTCCCCAGATGGGAGGGTGTAAAATAGGTGCAAAAGTTAGGGCTTCCTTTAGCCTATTAAATGCCTTTAAACACTCCTCAGAGAAGTGAAAAGGCACATCTTTGGCTAAAAGGTTGGTCAAAGGCTTAGCAATTTTACTAAAATCCTAAATAAATGGTCTATAAAATCCTGCACGCCCTAAATGACCCAATATCTTTCACACAAGTAGGAGTGGGAAGATTAACAATCAAATCAATTTTTACCTTATCAACCTCAATCCCATCATGTGAAATTACATGCCCCAAAACAATTCCCTTCTTTACAATAAAATGGCATTTTTTCTAGTTTAGAGTCAAATTCTTCTCCCTGCACCTCTATAAAACTCTCCTTAGAATTGCCAAACAATCATCAAAAGAGGAACCAAACACTGAAAAATCATCCATAAACACCTTAATGAATTGCTCGATCATATCAAAAAATATAGAAATCATACAACGCTGAAAACTGGCAGGAGCATTACAAAGACCAAATCGCATTCTCCTAAAGGAAAAAGTACCAAAGCGGCATGTGAAAGTTGTATTGTCTTGGTCCTCTGGTGCTACGAAGATTTGCGTGTAACCAGAATACCCATCCAAAAAGCATTAGTAACGATGTCCAGCTAACCTCTCAAGCATATGGTCCATAAATGACAAAGGGAAGTGGTCCTTCCTAGTGGCTACATTCAGTTTTCTATAGTCAATACATGCACGCCACCCAAACTAGACTCTAGTAAGGACTAACTCATTCTTATCATTCCTAATTACGGTAATACTGGTCTTTCTAGGAACGACTTGAACTGGGCTGACCCACACGCTATCAGAAATGGGGTAGATTATCATGTGATCCAACCACTTAATGACCTCTTTTTTTACGACTTCTTACAAGGTAGGATTCAGACATCTTTGGTGGTCTCTATAAGGTTTAGCATTCTCCTCAAGATGAATTCTATGTTGCATAATGGAGGGGCCAATACCTTCAATGTCACCTAAGGTCCACCCTATGGCCTTTTTGTGCTCCTTAAGTACTTTCAACAATTTATCCTCTTGGTCCTCAATCAGGTTAGATGTAATATTCACAGGAAAAGTCTCCTAGGACCCAAAAAGACATAAGGGAATTAGGCAAAGGTTTCAACTCTAATTGTGGGATCAGGAGTAGCAAAAGAAGGGGGATAAAAAGAATCCAGGGAGAGGGAATCAATCTCATCATAGAAATCAATCTCATCACATATGTCATTATCAATCAAACCATCAGCACATGAGTTATCACAAGTATACACATTAAGCCAATTAACACTGTCACACTCACCAAAAATAGCAGGTTGTCTTTGCAGATTAAAAATATTCAACTCAACAGTTATGTTTCCAGAAGACTACTTTGGCATACCATTCCTGTAATTGATCAAAGCATTAGAAGTAGTTAGGAAAAGTCGACCAAGAATGACAGGTATTTGAATTTCAGAGTTAGCAACAGACTCAGTTTCCAAAATAACAAAATCCACAGGATATATGAACTCACCCACTTTAATCAAAACATCCTCGACTAAGCCCCTAGGAGTTCTAATGGAGCGGTCCGCTAGCTGGAGGATTGTCCTAGTGGGTTTTAACTCTCCTAATTCCAGCCACTCATACACCAAGTATGGAATCAAATTGACACTGGACCCTAAATTCAACAATGCTCTATGGATGGTTTGGTCCCTTATGACTATGGAAATGGTAAGGCAATCAGGGTCTTTGTATTTGGCAGGGATTTGGCATGAGATAATTAAGCTCACATTTAAGGCTAAGAAAGCCTTCTTTGGGACATTGGTCGTTCTCTTAATGGTGCACGACTCTTTCAAGAACTTAGCATAGGGAGGCATCTGTTGGATAACATTTAGAATGGGAATGTTGATTTTGATTTGAGAGAATGTTTCTTTACTCTTATCAACATGGGTCTGGTCCTTCTTGTTCCTTAGCCTATTCGGAAAGGGTGCAGTGGGTTTATGAACCCGCTCAATAGTCGGAGGTTGAGATGTATCATCTCTCTTCTTTGATTCATCTTACTTAGTCTCCCTGAGGTCAACTAAGTCAGTAGGTTAGGAAGGGAAAGAGTTAATTGAGGTGCCACTAGTAGCATCCCTAGAAGCAGAATCATTCTCAGGAGGAGATGGTGGAGATAGAGTTAAAGAAAGATGAACAGGAACATCCCCAAGGTCTTTCAGGTTATGATCAATTAAACGATCTGACCTCAATGAAGTTATTGCATTAACCCTTTTCATATTATCATCAGCTGGTGGGTGCATCGAAGATGGACCAACATTCAAGTTGGGTTCTGTCTTACTAGGAAATGTTCCCTTCTCCCTATTGGCAGTGACTAGTTGAGACAACTATTCAGCCATTGTTCTCATTACCATCTCTAGGCTGTTTTGTGATCTCTGTAGATTGTTAAATCTTTTATCAATATCATTATAGTCATGAGGTGATTGGGTCTGGGCAACAGGGGGAGGAGGTAATCTAGGTGCCCCTTGGTAGGGCTGGATAGACGTGTTTTCAGGGAACATTCCGGTCTGTGTGCTAGGACCTCCTAAGTTCTGACCTCGAATCCAGGAAAAATTGGGGTGACTACACCACCCTGGATTGTAAATTGGTGCGAAAGGGTCATTTCTTGGTCTTTGGTAGGCCATGTTCACTTGCTCAGTTCCAGTCGATAACTGGTGAGCGTAGAAGGGACAAGAACTCAAGGCATGGTCTGGGGGGATTGATAGTGAGAACATGTAATTGTAGCACTTTGAAAGACCTCAGGTTGCTGAATAGTCAACCCCTTTAACTGGTTCTCTAAAGCTGTAAATCTAGACTCTATATGGCTTAAGTCGGACATTGAATGCATACCCTCCTTGGCTATGGCAATTCTAGAACTCAAACTATCAACTCTAGTGGTCTCCCACTACATTGTCTTTTTAGCTAAGCTCTCTAAGAATTCTCAAGTTGCGGTAGGACTCTTGGATAAGAGTCCCCCTTGACACATAGATTCTAGCATAGTCCTAGTTTATTGGTCCAGACCCTCATACACAATTTGACATAGACGCCATTGTTCAATACCATGGTGGGGACACTAGGCCAACAAGTTCTTAAATATTTTCATATACCTCCAAAAAATTTCTTATCAAACTTAATAAACTGATTTATTTTATTCCTTAATTTAACAGTTTTGCCATTAGGAAAATATTTTTGCAAAAAGACTTTAACAAAATCATTCCAATTGGAAATAGAGTTAGCAGGCAAACTATACATCCATCTTCTGTCATTATCTTTTAAAGCGAAAGGAACGAATCTCAGTTTAACCACATCAATGTGCACATTATGGAAATGTATCATATTACATACTTCTTCAAATTCACTTAAAAATAAATAAGCATCTTCAAGTTCAGTGAATTTAGGGAGCATCTGAATGTAATGTGGTTCTAGTTTAAGGTTCACATTAGTACTTAAGGTGCGCATATTAAAACATGAAGGTAAGGTTGAACGAGGAGGGCAAAAAATATCATTCAAGACCCTTTCAGTTCTTTCTTGTCCGGCCATTTTTTCAAGTTCAGGTTCAAGTTCGATCCTAGTCAGTCTTCTTCTTTTAGGCTCTCTAACCCAAACAATCATGCAAGTCCCTTTCACAATCATATTTTTGGTCCCCCTTTTTTGGACAAGAAAGAAAATCAATAACAATGATCTAAATAAAAATTACTCATGAAAGAGAATAAATAATAAATAAAGACTAATAATAAATAAAATGAAGTACAAAACTAATAAAAGACACAGATATCGACAAAAATAACAAAGCACAAAAAAGTGGTCAATTAAATACTTACCATCCCCAACAACAGTGCAAAAAACTTGTTGATGTAAAAAGTGTAGCCGCAAGCGCACGATGTCAACTTGTAGTATAGTCCGGTGAACACGAGTTCTTCCCATGAAGATGATAGTATTAAATGTTACCACTTAATTTTTGCTTGACTATATAAGACTCAAGGAAATAATGGGCTATGATTATGCCAACATTAATTAGGCTAAATGAAAAATATAAAATAAAATAAACAAAAGAAAATGAAATAATGAAATGAATTAGACCTAATGGGCAAGAAACAACACTAATGCAACCAAAAATAAGCTTAGGATAAGACAAATAAACCTCACCTATGATTTGCGCCTAGTTAAGCAAATTGCTGATGAAATCATGTGATCGAATAAAAGAAATAAAATAATAAATAAAGCAACAGTAATAAAGTTAAACTACATAAATCAAAACTAGTCTAATACAAAGCAAAGAACACAGATCACTAGGAAGTAAAAAGGAATACAACCAATATAAGTCTACGCCCTAATAAAGCAAATTGCTATGTGATGGCAAAACAATAAATAAAAAAAAATACCATGGCAATTACTGTCATGGCTAACAAAAGTAAAGACCAAGACTATCAGACAAGTACTACAAGGGTCAGAGAAAGAAGTGAAAATGAAGGAAGCTGGGTGGTTTCTTGAACAAAGCAAAGCAAACAAAAATAAACTAAATAAACTAATTAAATGAAATTAAACAAAAGTTGGGAAGAGAACACAGGAGCAATAGAACGACATTAAATGAAAAGAAAATAGAGTAGCAAAATGAAGAAACAGAGTATCCAAATGGCTAAAAATTGGACCAAAATTTGTAAATTAATTCAAGCGAATAGCCAAATTCTCAGCAAAACCACAAAGTAGAGAAAAGAAATTGTTAACCAACTATTTGAAGCTTTCAACAATGGCTTCCCAAGCCCCTGAACCAATAATGGAAAGGAACCTAGGAACTCTAAAATTTAAAATAAGGGAAGAAAAAAAATAGAGAACTAGACTACGATTGGGCTATGGCTGCTGAAAAATTGATGCCCTCCACCTCCCTTTCAACCCCTATTTGTACCCCTATTTGTACATGAAATTTACAACTCAAATTAGTTTCCAAAACACATAGAATCGGGGTGTGCAGCTGATTCTTCGCTTCCCACTCTCATGGTCGTTCGAGTTGTTGTAGCTCACGATCTCACAAAAATGGCCCAATTAGCTAAAATCATGGGCGGTTAACCGGTTATTCTTGCTAGAGAGAGAAGGAGTGAATCGCTCCCATAAATCCAAACTATTGATGATGATGAACAATGATGGAGTCAATGGATGATAATGGTGGTGAAAGGTGATTTCGAATAAGGGGGGATTCTACTAGATTGTCGCTAGCCATGGTACATTATGGAGAGAAATTATGGGCAAGAAATTAGGGCCATGATGTTGATCTTATGGTGATGATTAAAAGTTGATGAAGATGATCTGCGTGATGCTGTTGAGGGAGAAGATGTATGGAGGATCACATGAGATGTGTGGTGTGATGGAGTGATAAGGGTGGTTGGGCCCTTTTTCCTCTTTTTGGGTTGTACAGCCAGTCCATTTTGATTTGCCCCCAATTCAGCTTCATGTTTGTGCCAAATTAATTATTTTTCTAATTTTTCTGCAAAAGAAATAAATTCAACTTAAAAATCTTAAAATAATTATTATGAAAAGTAAAAGTTAGATACTTTAAGGATATAAAAGCATGTAATTTTTTAACAAACAAGAAGCATCACTATCTTCTTCCTGGGATAGATCCTCTGCTTCCCCTCTCTCTCCCTATCTCCTCTCACACTCATTTTTCTTCTTCAACCCCCTTTTTCAACCTTTGCCCAAAGATCCACCACCGATGCACTCGAAGCGGCCATTCGATTTTTTGATGCATTCTTTGTATCTTTTCCTGTTTAAAGATTATTTTCGGATCAAATTGTAGTGAGTTTTTTTTTTCTTAGTTTCTTTTTGTCTTCTCCTTTCTCATAGTTCTTATCTCCATTTTGGTTTTTTCTATTTTTTGCCATTGTTATGGTGTGGAAGGGCATCCCTTTGCAACGCAAATGGTCTGAGAGTTAGGTTTCGGTGACGGTGACTATGAGAGGAAGAGGAAGAAGGATTCAGGATGAGTGAGAAATTCTAGCCAAGTTAGGGTGTTGTTGTGAGTAATTCATGGAAATCCTAAGTTAATTTTAAAATTTTTTTTTATTTGTGTTGCTGATTTGTTGCAATTTGTTCTTAGTCCTGGTTTGTTCTAATTCTTTTTCTTCCCCCTTCATTGTTTTCTTCTTCTTCAAGGACAACCCCACCTATCGATCCATTCATCATTTCCTCTGCTGATGAAAGTGCTATTTGTTTTTTTAGCTATTTATCTCAAAATTGGATCGGGGGTTTAAATGATGAATCCAACTTGATCATATAATTCAGATAGCTTGTGATTTAGGAGAATGAGTTAATTTGGTGATTGCCTAATATGGAGGTAAAGATATCTTAATTTGGTTGGAATTGTGCTTGGCATATTATACAATGTTATAGGTTCTTCAAATTATTAATTCATAATATTATGTAGCGTTTGGTTGAAAGTAATGCAATTACTATGCAATGGAATCAACCATGTAATGCAATTGTTAGTGTAATGAAATGGGACAATAATTACTTTACAATGTTTGGTTACAGAGTTTTTACAAGTGTAATGGAATGAATTCATCTACAAATAATACTTAATTTTACACTTGACGTGAAGTACTTGCAATTCAATTCGCATTTAATTTTTGCCTATTTTAATTATTGGTAGCTTTGTTGATAATTATTATCCAATATCTTATTATCATGATTACGATGTTTCACATGAGACTTACTTCACTCTATTTCTTCTAGATTACAATAATGTAATATTGTTCAAGTTTACCAAGTAAAGAGAAGATGATGATGATGATGATGATGATGATGATGATGATGATATGTGTGTGTGTGTGTGTGTGTGAGAGAGAGAGAGAGAGAGAGAGAGAGAGAGAGAGGTAATGTCTCGAACGTACAAAAATGCAGTTACAATAATACGATCATAGTCTAGGTTAAACTTTGTCTAATATGGAGAGGGGAGATAAGGGTGAAGAGGCTTCAAACCTTTAAAAAAATGGTGTCAAAGTAATAAGATAGGGGAAGTAGAGGAGAGACAATGGAGAGAAGAAAGAGAAAATTTCCAAATATAATAGCTTATAATTGGGTAGACTTTGCTTCAAAAGTATGCAATCAAAATTGTTTAGGAAAAGTCAAGAAATTGTAGTTGCATAGATTGAGGTAAATGTGATTACAATGCAATCTTGATTACATTCCTTAATGGTAACCAAACATGGTAATGGAATCACTATTCCCATTTTAATTGCATTACCACTTTGATTACATACAACCAAACAAGCCATTAATGTCAAGACTTATAAACATGAAAAACCAAATGTCAATGTTTTATTTATACCTTCTTTTTTTTGTTTATGAAAAATGAGTGTTTGTATAGCTACACAAGTACACAAAAATAACCAATTTAGTATCTTTGACACTTTCAACTTACTGATTGATGTGGCTAGTTGTTATTGCTGAAGGTTACCCCTGATACCATAGCAAGAGTACATTGCTTGCTTTTTGAAGAATTTGATGGGTGCAATTTAATTTAGGGGTTCATTTATTCAGTTAGTTATTCACTGTTGAATTATTGTTTAGCTTTGGAGCACCTCAATCAAGGAGCAAGATGCAGTTGGGTTTAGCTCCTTCCAATCCAAATACTCCGTTGATTCTACCCTCCATACCCCCCTTGGCATCTCCTTCAACTCCCACAGGGTATTTCGCTCTCCTACCTCTTTTTACCACTGGGTACTTGGATTTGGAAATTGGAATTGAATACCATATGGGTGTTCTGTGTATTGCAAATCATGACATCGAACTCACTTGGGGATATGAATGAGACGGGAAAGAGTGCATGAAGCCTCTGGCAAGGCCAGGAGTAGTAGTTTCAATAGTTGGAAGGTCATGATGAGGGGTCCTCTCAAAATTCATGCTCAATCGAACCTAAGCTAAACCTTAAATGCCAATGCGAGATTAATATGGTTAATTCTAATCTTCTTTTTACTTTTTGATTTATAAGCATAAATATGATTTAATTTTGGTCATTTCATATTATCATGTATGGCTGCATAATGTTATATTGGAAATTGGAAATTACACTCTCAACAAGTGTATTGGCTTGAATGTGTCATTGAATTAAATAATGTTGTGTTCTATAGGAGTAATATGAACTAATGACTAATTATCTTTAATGGGTTCTAGTGAGCTCCCATGCCAGATTCTAATCTAAATCAAAAAGAGATGTCTTTGGGTAATTTCCATGTAAAATGAAACAACCTCAGAAGATGAGAATGCTCATAATTGCTTTAAGTTGTTCCTGTAAGTTATAAAAATTACCAAACTACTTTTGTTCTACTGCACACAAACTATGGTTTGTTTGATTTCATTGCCAAATATTAATCAAATGATGAAGTTGGTGTTGACCATTTTATGTACTTACCTTTGTGGATTATCTTTAGAAAGCATATATTGATATTCATATTGATGGTAGTTAACTTCGTAAGATTATACCACGTGGAGTCACAAAATTAAATACAATAAATTAGGCAAAATAATACATGATGTCTCAAATATGATTTAAGTTGTCGACTCTTCTAGCTTTCCTTTTTGGATGCAATTTTGGGGGCTAAATAGAAAATAAGTTGATTATGATGACTATCTAGCTTTGTCTTTATCTATTTCATTTGTAGAGTTTTGTGGTTGACGAACTGATTCATTTATACTGATGCTTATTGGCTTAATTTACTTTATCTCTTTGTGATTCTTCTTGTTTCTTACGTTTGTGGCTTATAGGTTTTATAAATACAATGCAGGATGAATAATCATCTACCATTAGAAGCCTCTTAAAACATTCCTCAATCTCATGTATTTTTTTTTAATCAGTTGGTAACAAAATCTTCAAGTTCTCGATAAAGGACACCGATAGAGAGTTGGAGGGAAGATAAAAGTATGTGAAGGCAACAAACTTGAAAACAAGGGCATGTAGCTTTACTTATTATATTTTCTTCTGTATTTTTATCTATTTATGTTTCTCATTGAATTGATGCTTTGACACAAGCTTAGTCAAATGTTTAATATGATGGTTTAGATCTCCGCCATAAGTTTTGGGTTCTAGTTCTTTAATGTAATGACATTAACGCTTATATTTTAATTTTCACCTATATTCTAATGGCGTTTGATGATTTTTACTTGGTTTTTGTTATGTATATCCTTTTTTTGTCTTTGGACATGGTAAGTACACATTACATTAGACAACCCTATATTTGCTTATTTCTTGCCGGTAGAGCAGTATTATTACAAAATATTTCTTCAAATGTTGTCCATTGGTATAAGTTTTGCCAACAAATATCAACTTTGCAATTTGTGTTACCGACAAAATAAATTGATTGCAATATTTTAAACAAAATGTATGCTCGAGACTTACAAATTTAACTGTTTGAGACTTATAATTTAGTGTTGAACTTTAACATTTAAGCAAAACGTATATGATTCGAAAATGCTTGTGGAAGCAATTGATTATATATGTGACGTTTATTAAAAATTATTTTCTAAACATGGTGTATACGATAATCTATTATCATATCCCTATAATATACCTAAGTTAATCTAGGCTGTTCTACATATATTTTCAGGTTAGCATGTACGTATGCTTGAAAATGCACTCATGCTTTCCGGACAGTTCTACATATATTTCGAGGCTAATATATGCAAACTGCTATTTGAAACAAAACTTATATTTCAGACTCAGGGATATTAAACAAAACTTATAATTTGGTGTCAAACCCTAACATTCAAGCAAAGCATATATTATTATATTATTTAAAACATTTGTGGAAGCAGTCAACGACATACGTGAAGCCTATTAAATATTATTTTCTCAATATGGCGTATATGGCAATACATTATTATAACTTCGAAATATACCTAAGTTAACCCAGGTAATTCCATATATATTTTCAGTTAACAATATATTTATCCGATAATTTACCTATGTTAACCCAGGTATTTCTACATATATATCAAGGCTAACATATATAAACTGTCGTATGTATGACAAGTAATGTAAATCATTCAAATAAAATCAATACTTCTTTAAAAGTTATTGATTTTCACAAGACCTTAATCACATGTCCCATAACAAAAACAATATTTTTAATATAACCCAAAACCTAAGCCATAAAGTTGAACTCCAAATCACAATACTTGGACTTATTGTTAATTACAATCACCAATCCTAAGTACTTAGACTGTAAGCCATAAGAAAACAATATTTTCAATAATAAGCGTCATGTATACAATCACTCGTCCAACAAAACACTTTTTTGTTCAACACTGACATATAGACTCTTCAACCTTAAAATCCAAAACCCTTAACCTATAATAGTGAAGGTTAAGGTTAAGGGTTAAGGACTACGAAACCTTCTAACCTAGACCACTGAACTTAAAACCCTAAAGAAAAAAGGCTTAACCCTAACCCCTAAACCTTAATACTTGAACCCCAAATCAGGATGTACATGTTAAACCATGAACATTGGATAAGTGTTCAGGTTTTAAATTAGGATTTAACTATCAAAGTTAAAAGTTTAGAAAGTTAATAGTTATAGGCTTATGGTTTATGGTTCAAGTATAAGGATTGTTAGCATTTTCGGCTTTGGAATTATCAAATACATGTAGGTTTCGACTATTATGTGGTTTAGAGTTTGATGTATATGTCAAGGGAATAGAGGACCTAAGCCAATACACATCAAAAGGGAGAGGAAAAGGAAGGATTTGGCCACGGATTAGGTGGCACGGTCGTGCCTTGAAGCACGGTCACCCCGTGCCACTTTGCTGCCCACAAAACCGTGGGGAAGGGAAATGAGCACGGTTGAGTGCCTTTGAATACTACTTCGGTTTTGGCTATTTTTGGTGAATGCGAAATGATGAAAAAGGATGTATAAGTTGGTATTTGAAGTAAGGAAGTGAATGGAAGTGGAAGATTAGCTAAGTAGAAGTAATCAAGCACTAATCCATGCTAATCACTTCACTAAGCAAATCATAGAGATGAAACTAGAATAGGATAGAACTAAACCTGAGATTGGATACAAAATCACCACCAACCTTCAAGTTTAGGGCCCTTAATCCTGATTAAGATACAGAATCACCACTTAATCAAGGTTAACACTCACTTGGACACTACCTTAATTGGCCTAATTAAGGATAAGCAAGTAAGGATTTGTGAGAGAGAAAAGCTAAGCTTCTCAAATATTCAAGCTGAAAATTCTGAGTTGTGTCTTAATTCATGGCTGAAAGTAGCTATTAATAAGCAAGACTACCTATCAAAT
>JACYFF010031952.1:49921761-49943129 GCA_017589665.1 Selenicereus undatus
TCCCATACACGGCATATAAGCTCATCCCACGACTGCCTTTCATCTCATGATCATCATCATCTCCTCAACGTCATCAGCAGAGCATCATCATCCCCCTCTTCTTCCTCACAATCACGCCCAACTCCCCTCTCCTCTTACAACCCCATCATCACCATCATCCTTCTTCATCTCACCTCTTCTCCTTCATAATCACCCACGCAGCATCACCCCACCATCTTCTTCACGCATCATCATCATCTTCATCGTTCATCATCTTCAAGCATCACCGTTATCATCAGCTTCACCACCTTTCTCCTTCCCCACAATCATCATCACCGTGATCAACATCATCATACCCATCGTCCTCCATCACCAATCACGCCAAACCCATCCTCTTCATCGTCCATCATCATCATCGTCTTCCTTACCGTCATCCATCTCCACGCAGCCTAACATCAAAGTAGGATAATTTTTTTTTATTATTATTATTAGTGTTATTATTTTTACTTTGTTTATTTATTTTGTGTTTATTTTATTGATTGGATATGAAATATTTGAGTTATTATTGGAATTTTATTTTTAACATGAGTGACTAATTTTTTTTATGCTTAGTATAATCTTATTGAAGCCATGCTAAATTAATTATTTTGAAACAAGTTTTGTGCTTTAATGCCTAGTTGATTTCTATTCATGATTATTTAGCGATTAGTGTTTATTGTTTATGAAATTTGTGTTAAATCGATTAGAATATATGCTAGTTGATTAAATGCAATTTCAATTGATAGTTTAGAAGATTGTAATACGTAAAAGTTATAATCTTTTAGGCATGGGTATCACCCTAATTAATCATGGATGACTCAAATCCATCTCTTTTAATTAGGTAATCACTTTAGATCTTTGTTAAATCAATTTGCTGGTAAATTGGTTACAAAGTGTTAAATGATGTTTTTCTAAATCTTCATGCTCTAGTTTGGTTAAATTTTTGCGCTGGTGTAAAGGTTATCAATTTAGTAGGGTTTATATTAGGGCTGGACCTAAGTACACTAAAATCTAAAGAAAAACAGGGAAGAACCGCTGGTGGATATCTTCTACAGTTTAACTCATGAATGAAATTAACTTATGTGTTAATGATAAATATTAATTTGCATGGTGGATTGAGAATATACTAAGTATCCTTCATAAATTTGATAACTTTTGATCATTATTTGTTGCGTAGAGTTAATTTGATTTGTTTGTTAATATAATTTTTGTTCTATTTTTACTAGCTTGAATATAATTTCAATCAACCCCAATCCCAAAAGTATAGTATTTTAGGATTGTCTAGGTAATTTTAGATAGCTTAGAGTTTGATTTTTGGAGTGGTTATAATTTTAGATTGAGTTTTAGTATTTAATTACCGGTTTGTTTGAAATTAGACTAAAAATAGTTATTTTTGTTATTTTTCGGTTTTAATTAATTCCTAGGGTTTATAAAGTGTCCTAGTCTGCTCATATTCAATTTTGTGATTTTTGGAAATTATTTGATAATTTTTCAGATTTATTTTGCGAAATTGATATGTGCAGGTTTTTAGGCAATTAATTCTGAAAATTTCCGTTTTAAATTTTAATTTACGATTATTAGGTATTTTTAGGTCCAGAAAGTTTTTTCCTAGAATTAGGGTAGTTTTCTTAATTATTTTCTTATTTTTATTTATGCAGATTATTTTCTTTTTAATTTCAGAATTAATTTTCTGTTGATTATCCTGCAGTAAATTTCTGATTTAATTTTTCTAAATTAAATCAGACATTATTCTGGAGTTATAAATTTGTCAAATCTAAGATTGTCAATTTAGGTTACTGATTGTGATTTTTAATATTGATTTTCTGTTTAATAGTCTCTGTTTTTAATTTTTAGTTGAAGATTGGATTGTTAATCTGTTTTATTTTTCTGAATTATTTAGGGAATAATTTTACTGTTTTATTTCCAAATCTGACCTAGAATTTTTAGGAGCAACATTGGATATTTTTCTAGATTTTTTTGTTAGGTTTTAATCGTTTTAGAATTATTAAAATTAGACTTAACAAGTTGATTAGTAAAATTATTTAGAATCAAACTAGCCATTTAAAGCAATCTTTCCTCGTGGATTGATCCCTACTTTCTTACGCTATAAAAAGTATTTAATAACCGAAGTAGTGGTTAAATTTGTAGCTCTCGACAGGCTTTACAAATTTTGGCGCCGTTGCCGGGGCGAGAAAATTAAATTGCTAGTTTACTTCTATTGAATTTTACTACTTTTATTGTTTTGTGTTTATTTTAATTTTTTTGCAGATTGCCAGATAATCCTAAGCTTAAAGAGGTAAGTATGTCTACTCTTCGGGAACTTGCTGCCCCTAAGTTAGAAACCCAACCAATGTCCATTACTTATGCTGTATTTGATAAACCCTTGAAACTGAACTCCGGATTCATCAATTTATTACCTAAGTTTCATGGATTAGTTAGAGAGGACCGCTATAGGCACATTAGTGAATTCCTTATAACCTGTTCTGCTATAGTGCCTGAAGGAATTCCTGAGGACCAAATTAGACTAAGGGCTTTTCCTTTTTCTTTGCTCGGTAATGCTAAGGACTGATTATATTATATGCCTGCTGGATCATTCTCTACATGGACTGCATTGCATAAATCGCTTCTAGAAATTTTTTTTCCTGCATCCCGTACCGGATCTATTAGGAAAGAAATATGTGGAATCAAGCAAATGAATGGGGAAACTTTTTGTGAATACTGGGAAAGATTTAATAAACTATGTGCTAGTTGTCCCCAATATCAAATAACTGAACAACTATTGATTCAATATTTTTATGAGGGTTTACTTCCTATGGACTGTAATATGGTTGATGCTGCTAGTGGGGGGCTCTAGTTAATAAAACACCAGCAGAGGCTAGAAATTTATTTAATCTAATGGCCCAACATACTCAGCAGTTTGGTGCTAGGAAGTCACAAGTCAAAAGGGTCAATGAGATTGGTTCTAGTTCATATGTAGAAAATCAGTTATCTTATATTACTGCTATGTTAAATAAGATTGTTACTGGGGGTAAGCAGTAATATGTGGTATTTGTTGTCTAGAAGGGCACCCTACTGATGCATATCCTACTCTACAAGAAGGTAGCGTTAATGCTCTTTACTCTAACCAAAATCAAAGGAGGTATGACCCTTATTCAAATACTTATAATGAAGGATGGAGAGACCACCCTAATCTTAGGTATGGCCCTCAAACCAAGCCACCTGGTTTTGACCAAACATCTCGTCAATCTTCTAATCAGGATAGGACTAATCTCCTCCTAGAACAAGTCCTAAAGAAAATGGATGATAGGTTCCAGAGTATGGAAACAGCTCTTAAGCAAGTTCAAGAGAGACAAACTGCAACTGATATCATAGTTAGCAACTTGCAGGCTCAAATGCAAAATAGGTTTCCATCTCAACCTTACCCTAACCCTAAGGAGAATGTTAGTGCCATAACACTTAGGAGTGGGAAAGAGTTACAAGAGCCTAGGAAGAGTAGAGAGGTTGAGCCTGAATTAGAGGTCAAGGGGACTGAACCAGGGTCAGACACAAATTCTAATCAAACTACTAAGGAAATAGGAGAGAAGAAAAGAGAGCCTTATAAGCCAATTCCACAATTTCCTAGTAGATTTAGAAACCCTACTTCTAAGATAAATGAGGCTAACCAAGATATCTTAGAGGCATTTAGGAAGGTAGAGATCAACATACCTCTCCTTGATGCCATTAAACAGGTGCCTCGTTATGCTAAATTCTTGAAAGAATTATGTACTACCAAAAGAAAATTAGTAGGGAATGAAAAGGTAAGTGTGGGGGAAAATGTGCCTGCCGTTTTTTAAAGAAAACTTCCCCCTAAGTATCAAAACCCTGGTGTGTTTTCTGTTCCTTGCAAAATAGGAAACCTTTGCTTTGATAAAGCTATGCTTGATTTAGGTGCCTCTATTAATGTTATGCCTAGATCTGTTCATGACAAACTGAACCTAGGCGCATTAAAGAAAACTGGCATAGTAATTCAATTAGTTGATAGGAGCAACACTTATCCTGATGGAGTTTTAGAGGATGTTTTGGTTAAAGTGAATGAATTAGTGTTTCCTGCCGATTTTTATGTGCTGAACATGGGCAATGCATGCCATGATATTCCCATCTTGCTGGGCAGGCCATTTTTAAAAACAGCTAGGACTAAAATTGATGTGCATGAAGGAGCATTAACCATGGAATTTGATGGTGAAGTGATTAAATTTAATATTTTTGATGCCATGAGATTCCCTGCTGATGTGAGTTACGTATATGCACTTGATGTTATTGCTGAATTGCCCCAAGATATTTATGAATTATCCAATGAGGATAAATTTTTGACTGTGCTTACTAAGAGTTTTGATCATGTTGAGTTTCAAAAAGTTCCTTACCAGATTAATGAAGAGTTACTGGAAGAGATCCAACTAGAGGATCCAGGAGCTTCATGAAGTCGAGCCTAACGACTATAAACAGAGGCGCTGGTTGGGAGGCAACCCAACATTTTCAGGGAAGCTCTTGTTTACTTTTGCTTTTATTTTTATTATTTCTTTCTTTTTGCATGCATTAGGGACAATGCATGAATTAAGTGTGGGGGGGTGCATCCTGCATTTAATTCCTGCAATTTTTATTCTTGAAAAAAAAAAACAAAAAAAAAATTCTTTTCTTATAAATAATGCATGATATGAGTTTATGCTAGGCTTGCTTGGTTAGAAATTTTTTTTATTTATTATTTTTTTTATTAGCTATTTTGTAATTTATTCTTTTATAAGTGAAGACTTCTAAGCATGATAGTTGTCCTTTAGAAAAGTTTGAGTTTGAACCTCATACATCTTTTTAATGAGTAACTCTCTTGATTATCCATCTTATTTGGTCATGTAATATACTAATTCAGATGTAATAAAATGACCTAACCCATCTTCTAGACTATTGAATTAGTTGAATAACTCATTAAAATTGTGATTTTACTTGTCTATTTTTCATCTATAAAAAAAGAAACAAAAGAGAAAAGAGAGTCAAAGTTGGAAATGACAAGTACTCCTTTGAGGCATGCGCTACTGGGTGTTACCCTTTGAGGCAATACTGCCACTGGAAAGCTTGCTTCCCATACTGATGAGCCAATAAAATAAAGAAATAATAAGATGAGAATGAATTATTTGCTCCAGCACCGCTATTCGGGTGAGTGAGAGACAGGGAGTGCTTAAATTCTAAAGACCCTATATGGGCCTCGAATATGTGCGCAATTGGAGTTTGAACAAAAGAAGAAGAGGAAAACAAATACAGGGCGAGTTTATGATCAAATTTAATGGAGTTATTCTACCTAGTTCAATCGTCTCTATAGCCAGACCATACCTAAATCTTTTCTATCTTCTTGATTGGTGTATGCATAACCCAAAAGAGATGGATAATTATTGATCTTGTTACTTCATTATGAAAATGTTATGAGGCTGATGAATAAACTCTCTAAGGATAGTTGAATGTTTAGCATGTATTTACTTATTGAAGGAACAACTAATTAATTCAGTAAAACTATTTTTCTAAAGCAAGCCAAGGCCTAGTATAAACATCATATTTATGCATGACTTTATAAGAAAGAAAGAAGGTAAGTTTTTTGGTCGAGTCTAAGATTTCTTTGCACGAGGACGTCCAAAGTCTAAGTCTGGGGGAATTTGTTAAGTCAAAAATCATGCATTATTTTTATAATTATTTTGAGTATATTATATATATTATTTCGTTTAATTTGATTTGTTTTATATATTTTTCAGGGTTACTGTTAAATTAATAAACAGGAGAAGAGAGGACGTAGAAGCTCGATTTTTATACACTTGGCTACAAGACGGTCCAAAAATAATAATTATGAAAATTATTATTTTCATAATTATTAAATTGGGCTAAGGTTTCAAGAGTTGGTGAAAAGGAAGAAGTCTTGAAGAAGGAGAAACCTAAGGTGGAAGGATAAGAAAACCCTAGAAGCTAAACCCTCACCCTATTAAACCATAAACCTCCTCTTCCTCACAGCCACGAACTCCTCATCTCCTTCACGCCACCTTCATTCCCACCATACATCATCTCCATCTCCCTAATCCTCCTCCATCACACTCCACGCATCATCATCCCATACACGGCATATAAGCTCATCCCACGACTGCCTTTCATCTCACGGTCATCATCATCTCCTCAACGTCATCAGCAGAGCATCATCGTCCCCCTCTTCTTCCTCACGATCACGCCCAGCTCCCCTTTCCTCTTACAACCCCATCATCACCATCATCCTTCTTCATCTCACCTCTTCTCCTTCATAATCACCCACGCAACATCACCCCACCATCTTCTTCACGCATCATCCTTACCATCATCATCATCTTCATCGTTCATCATCTTCAAGCATCACCGTCATCATCAGCTTCACCACCTTTCTCCTTCCCCACAATCATCATCACCGTGATCAACATCATCATACCCATCATCCTCCATCACCAATCACGCCAAACCCATCCTCTTCATCGTCCATCATCATCATCGTCTTCCTTACCGTCATCCATCTCCACGCAGCCTAACATCAAAGTAGGATAAAATTTTTTTTATTTATTATTATTATTAGTGTTATTATTTTTACTTTGTTTATTTATTTTGTGTTTATTTTATTGATTGGATATGAAATATTTGAGTTATTATTGGAATTTTATTTTTAACATGAGTGACTAATTTTTTTTATGCTTAGTATAATCTTATTGAAGCCATGCTAAATTAATTATTTTGAAACAAGTTTTGTGCTTTAATGCCTAGTTGATTTCTATTCATGATTATTTAGCGATTAGTGTTTGTCGTTTATGAAATTTGTGTTAAATCGATTAGAATATATGCTAGTTGATTAAATGCAATTTCAATTGATAGTTTAGAAGATTGTAATACGTAAAAGTTATAATCTTTTAGGCATGGGTATCACTCTAATTAATCATGGATGACTCAAACCCATCTCTTTTAATTAGGTAATCACTTTAGATCTTTGTTAAATCAATTTACTGGTAAATTGGTTACAAAGTGTTAAATGATGTTTTTCTAATTCTTCATGCTCTAGTTTGGTTAAATTTTTGCGCTGGTGTAAAGGTTATCAAATTAGTAGGGTTTATATCAGGGCTGGACCTAAGTACACTAAAATCTAAGGAAAAACAGGGAAGAACTGCTGGTGGATATCTTCTACAGTTTAACTCATGAATGAAATTAACTTATGTGTTAATGATAAATATTAATTTGCATGGTGGATTGAGATTATACTAAGTATCCTTCATAAATTTGATAACTTTTGATCATTATTTGTTGCGTAGAGTTAATTTGATTTGTTTGTTAATTTTTGTTCTATTTTTACTAGCTTGAATATAATTTGAATCAACCTCCCCAAAATTATAGTATTTTAGGAGTGTCTAGGTAATTTTAGGTAGCTTAGAGTTTGATTTTTGGAGTGGTTATAATTTTAGATTGAGTTTTAGTATTTAATTACCGATTTGTTTGAACTTAGACTAAAAATTGTTATTTTTTTTATTTTTTTGTTTTAATTAATTCCTAAGGTTTATGAAGTGTCCTAGTCTGCTCATATTCAATTTTGTGATTTTTGCAAATTATTTGATAATTTTTTAGATTTATTTTGCGAAATTGATATGTGCAGGTTTTTAGGCAATTAATTCTGAAAATTTCGGTTTTAAATTTTAATTTACGATTATTAGGTATTTTTAGGTCCAGAAATTTGTGTCCTAGAATTAGGGTAGTTTTCTTAATTATTTTTGTATTTTTATTTATGCAGATTATTTTCTGTTTAATTTCAGAATTAATTTTCTGTTGATTATCCTGTAGTAAATTTCTGATTTAATTTTTCTAAAATAAATCAGACGTTATTCTGGAGTTATAAATTTGTCAAATCTAAGATTGTCAATTTAGGTTACTGATTGTGATTTTTAATATTGATTTCCTGTTTAATAGTCTCTGTTTTTAATTTTTAGTTGAAGATTGGATTATTAATCTGTTTTATTTTTCTGAATTATTTACGGAATATTTTTACTGTTTTATTTCCCGAATCTGACCTAGAATTTTTAGGAGCAACATTGGATATTTTTCTAGATTTTTTTGTTAGGTTTTAATCGTTTTAGAATTATTAAAATTAGACTTAACAAGTTGATTAGTAAAATTATTTAGAATCAAACTAGCCATTTAAAGCAATTTTTTCTCGTGGATCGATCCCTACTTTCCTACACTATAAAAAGTATTTAATAACCGAAGTAGTGGTTAAATTTGTAGCTCTCGACAGGCTTTACAACCACCCTTGTGGGTTTCAAATAATTCAAAGAAAGAGAAATGCCTCAATCATATTGCCTAAATGCATATGGGAAATGTGGTCTTGAATGAGAATCAAGTACCAAGTTATAGAGAAATGATGTCAAAGAAGAGTCACACATGAAGGAAAATATGAGACTAATAATGATAAATAGTCTCCAAAGGCTCAAAGTCTCACAGGACATCCACCACAGTCAAAACTAGCTCACTAACACACATGCCGAAATTTCATGTAAAGACTGATAGGGAAAATCAATTCGCATTCAACATATGGTCAAAACATGGAATTCAGTTCGAAAGTTCATTCACAAACTTTTATGCACAATCTGGGCGAATCAAAGGATCAAACTAACCAAAGAAAGCTACCCAGTCTATAAAAATTATCATCGGAGGATTTTTTTATTGTTGTTTTTTTTTGTGTTTATTTTCTGCATGCATGCTCATACAAACAATACAAACTAAAATGCAAAAGAAACTTACAAAAGAAAGAAACTAAAAAGCAACCTAGAAGAAAACTAATTGCGCTACTTTAAACAAAACTAAAAAAAAAACTAGCTACACTACCACTAAAAATATATACAAAGGAAAAACAAACAACACACACCAAACGAAAAAAAAAAAACAGGCATCAGACGCCAAATATAATAACTAATGCCCCCATGCCTAAATCACACATTACCCTCAATGTGGGCACATCATAATAAAAAGGGGAAGGGGAGCAGCAGAAATCAGAATTAGAGAGGAGGAGGTGGAGGTGGAGGAGGATGGGTGGTTGTCTATATGAGATATGCCAATCTTGCCAGGTCTTTAGACATGCCCTATAGCCTTGGAAATATTGGGTCTGAGAAGCAAGCAATCCACTAAGCTTCTAGTGGCGCCCTTGGACAAAGTCCCGAAGAGCAGCACTCTCTGGAGCTATAAACGTGTGTAGGGAGACTTGCTCCTCTTGAATGGACCTAAGGGTGTCTTGAATATCCGAATAGTCTGGTGAGGGTAGTTGAGAGGAAGAACTAGGGCCTGCTTGACTAGAGTGAGGGGCGAGGTGGTGGGGTACGGGCCGAACAACCTCATCATCACCAGGCACTTATTAAAGGTTACCTCGGTGAAGCAAAGTAGTACGATCGACGTTGGGAAGCAGCAAAAGCCGGTCCCCAGGGTAAATCCAACATAAACGACTAGCCTCAACTTTGAAAAAGTTCATAGTCTTACAAGCATCTTGGTTAAGCTGCTCTGACCCATAAACTCTATCCTCGGGATTGGGCTCAACACCCAAGAATCTACCGATAGTAGTAATTATTCCACCTATGACTATCCTACCTTTAGTGCTAACGGTAGCACTATGCAATTGCCGAGCTAAGAATGAACTAGGATCAAGTTGGACACCATCTAGCATATAGGACAGAAAGTACAACTCAGAAAGTCTCGGGACATTTAGACTATCGTCTTGAGCAAACAATGAACAAGCAAGGATACACTGAGCTACTGTAACACAAGGGCTCGTAATATGCGTGCATTTCGATGAACTGGTACTGTACCTAACACTCCCCGAAAGTTCACCCCAAAATGCATTCGGGTTGAATTCGCGGGGGACTTGTCGATGCGATAAGTCCATGCGAGGGGGAAATCCAAAAATATTATTGAAGGTACCTAAGTTCAGTTCATAGAACTGTCGCTGCAAATACAATGACATATATCAAGCATGACATTGAGGTCGTCTAGTGACCTCGACATGGAGTGTACTTAGAAATTCTAAAGTAAGGTCTCTATGTGTATGGTCTTTAAGTTCTAAACAGTGGCTCATACCACCTCTAGCAAACAACCAACGGATATCATCCAACATTCCCAATCGGGCCAACAAATCCTCATCATGGTATCTAGTTGCTACTACTACACGTTCATTCAAACAGTTATACCGTGCAATATGATCAAGATGAGTTAAACTAAGAGGGTGAAGAATGTTACCTCTAGCATGCGCATTGGTTGACGTTCTGCATGTTCTTTGAGTTCGGGGTGATGCTTGACTTGATGAACCAACCTCTTTGGTGCTCCTTTGCCTGTTGTTTGGTGCCATGGTTACAAAACTTAACCAAAAACAAAACTTAAACCAAAAGTAAGAACTAAAACCTAGAAAATTGAAGAAAATAAGTAAAAACGTGAAGAATTATAGAGAGACAAGGATGGGTATAGTGGATGAATGAGGGTGAGATTAATTTTGAAGAAGAAGAAAAAAAAGATGAGAATTTGTTGATGAAATGGAGAGATTAAATGAAAAGAAAGAATTTGGTGTGAAAAAGAAGAAGAATAGAGAAGATTGGTGGGAGATTGAAGGTGTCGAAGGTTGAAGAATAAATGAGGGGAAGGGGAACGAGCACTGCGGTCACAAACCTAGACTACGGCCCGTAGCAACCCACCACGGACCGTGGGGCTCACCACGGAAGGTCCGTGGTGTCTGCTGGATCGAAAAATGTTTTTCTGGTTTGGCATCCCACGAACCGTGGGTCTGCGGCTTTGGCCAGGTGCCAAACATTTTATTCGTAAACACATTTTTTTTTCTATTTTTGGTTTGGTTTTTTTGTGTTTTTTAGGGTTTTTTTTTTTTGCAAAGTCTTATTCTCACTCTCTTTTTTCTATCAAACTACAAAAACAACAAAACTAAGGAAAACGAAAAAGGAAAAATAAAAATAAGAAAGAACTTGGGTTGCCTCCCAAGAAGCGTTCTTTTAAGGTTAAGAGCTTGACCCTTATTCTAGGCTTGGGCCGGATCACCTTTATCACGAACCACAAAATCGAACTTCTGCAGTTGAAGGTATCATCTTAACAATTCTTGCTGCAGGTCCTTTATTTTCATAACTTGGTGCCACAACGCATCATTTGCATACGAAACAAATCGCTCTCTTGGCCCATCAGACGGGCTACCATCTACTTGCTCAACCCCTAAATCAAAATCGACATCAAAACCGTCCAATTGGGACATACAATGAACAACTCGAGCAAACCTACAATACTCACTTATCGAAGAATCATTAGAGATAGGGGCCTCCTCCTCGGGTTTGTTAGGTGGCATAGGAGCAGAAAACTCCACCTTAACATACTCTTGGTCAAGGTCCTCATATGAAATCCAATCAGAACCAAGAGGATCTTCATTGTAACGCCCCAATAATACATAAATCATAGCTGAACATCAAGAACTCCATGGATGGGCGTTACCGCCGTCCGCAAGGACAAGGCATCTCTAAAATATGAAAGTTGAACCATAGAATCGAAGATAACCTTAGAGGTCATTCACGAGCATTCGAAACATTTAACAACAACACGGGAATGATTCTAAGATCCCAGGGTTACATCATACATAACACAGCTTAAGCTTACAAATATAACATTCGAATACATATTGCAGTTCAAATGTACAGCTGGGACACCAAAATGCACCACAAAAAGGCATGAAAACGTCTTAGCGCTTCTATCCGCCAATCAAAGGGACGGTCCTGATTTAATTATCACCTTCCGCCTCCCTGCCCTCCTGTGAGCGGTTTACTGAGCATTTTCCTAAAACAAAACAGGAAAGCATTTCGAACTGTGAGCCAAAGCTCAATACGTGCATCCCTGTACTGATGAAGATTCAATGGGGAAAGAAAGTATGAGGGCCTGCTTTGTAATTCATTTTGATTTTAAAACAGGGAATGAGATGTATATAAAACTAACTTGTCAATTATTATCTGTTAGTACACCCCTTAGTAACTGTTACAATCTATGTATAGGTGTACACCTGCCAAGCCGACCGGAAGACCTGACCTGAAGCCGCGCGGGTAACTGAAGGGCAAAGCCCTGTAACTGATAACTGATGGGGTCACTAATTATGTGATAAATCACTGGTTCAATTGATTCATTGATGTACTTACCAAAACATTATAATTTCGATAAATACGTGTTGATTTCTAAAGATACAGTCAATGAACGTACCTGGGGTCTTTAAAAGTTAGTTCACAGATTAAATAGATGACTAAAATGGAGAGGATGAGAGCTTAGGCCTTGATGCTGCTCAAAATCATTATAGGCATAAAATTAGTACAATGGATACCCTTAAATAGAAAAGGCTTATAAAAAATTGATATGCACCAGTTAATAGGTTAAACTGATAAAGTTAATAAAGAATTGATATGCGCCAGTTAATAGGTTAAACTGATAAAGTTAAATAAAGTGTAGAAATGTTAAGTTAAGGCACGATAGCAAGTTTAGAGGGTAGGGTTTAAGACGAGGTACGGAATGAATAATCCACAACTTATACTCCCGACCTCGAAATGAGACATAAGACCCCAATATAAACAGCTTAGGAAGTCCTCTAAAACTTTCCTGAAGGGCACATAACCAGATTCCTATGACATGTTTCATAAAAATGGGTCAGAACAACAACATGTCAGGTTTTGGTAAAAAAAACAACCATTCTGTCCACTCTTCCCAGGTTCAGTAAAATAGCCATAACTTCCTCCACAGACCTCGGATTAAGGTGATTCAAGAGTCATTTTAAAGCTAACATCCAGACCTATCTACCCACCAAAAATCCGAATTTTTGGCCCAGCTGATCATTACCAGGTTTGTTTCAAAGTTCATCCTGTTTCACTGAAAATTCCAGCAGCACTTCTTTTAGTTGTTACTTCCCTTTTTAACACCAAACCTCAACTCAAACTCTTTCTCAAGAGTGTATAACACACTTTGGTACATCCCTACCACATACAACATCACCACACTCAACTTCAATTCATATATATATATCCAACAAGGCTTACTTTCTAGGCACATAAACACATACCTCAATGTTAACACAACTTTGGTCCAAACCATGCATTTATGGATAAAACCCTAACTTTGGGTCAACTTGAACCCCATCTCATCTTTCCAACACATCATAAAAACCATAGTAAACTTCAATACATTAAAAGATAAGCAAAAACATGGAGAAAGCAAGCCATAAATATCACTTGAACAAGAAGCTTGCATAACCCAAGATGAAACCCTAACCCTAACTTCATCCAAAATCAACTCCACCATAAACCCTCAACAAGATGATTCTTAATACCAAAAAAATAGCTTAATCCATCATTAATACAACAAAAATAAAGAACAAAACCCAACAAAATCAAAGATCAAACAAAAAAAATCAGCATAGAGGTGGAAGAACACTTACTTTGTGCTAGCCAAAAGACGTTAAAATGATCTTAGATGCTTGGGGAAATAAGAGAGGTGGTTGGGGGTGGATGTTTTGTGGTTTTTTGATGACTTAAAGGTGGTTGAAATGGTGGTGCTGATGCTGAAGTTGTTGCTGTCGTGTGGTAGAGAGAAGGAGGAGAGAAATAGGAGAGAGAAAGTGCCTTGTAATTACTTGGTGAAGAATGAAGTAAAATGAAAAATTTGGCCTTTTATGCCCCCAAATTACTTGGCTGAGAATTTGAGGAGAAAATTCAATAAAAGCATGCTTGATTAAGGCTTAATTAAGAGGATTTAGTTAATCAAATAAAGGTCAAGTCTTGTTGCATCGAAATCGGCTTTAAACGGGCTCGGGTTTAGCAAAAAATGGAAACCGAGCGCGTTTCTGAATTTTTTTTTTTATTATTTTTTTTAAAGAAATTTGAAATAAATGGGTGTGATGCCATGAAAAAGAATTTTCAACATTAAATTCTTAAATATCAAGGCCTAACTCAATTTTCAAAATTGACGAGAAGAAATCTCCGAATTGCAAAGTAAGGGTCCCGTTAGAAATGTCCAAATGAGAATAATAAAGAGATGGGAATATGAAAAGAAATGATGTGAATGAAATGAAATTAATAACCAGAATCTAGGGTCGGACTATTACTTTCATCATGCAAGACATCCTCCATATCATACTCAGCGAAAAGGGGGTAATGCATCTAATATAGAAGAATGAGGAGAAACCGCATCCTCCTTTCTGTGACTAAACACAACAAACCTACCCTCTACCTCAAACGAAATATGGCCCTCTCTCACATCAATATGGCAAGCAGTTGTAGCTGAAACGGGCCTACTTAGGATAATTTGGGCATCATCAGTTTCAGGCATATCGACGACAACGAAGTCTTCTAACACCTAGAAGTCTTCTAACACCCAGATGTCTTCTATATTGAGAGACACATCTTGCAACCTACCTATGGGCTGTGTTACAGAACCATTAGCCAATAGTAGTGAAAAGGGGGCGACTAGTAATGGTCCTCGGTGTAGCTTATGAAACAAAGAGTAAGGCATTACGCTGATTGCACGTAAATCACATAGCCCTCTTTCAATTTCTATCTTTCCTACAACGCATGGGATAGAAAACTACCTGGGCCAGGAAGCTTAGGGGGAAACTGGTGGGGATCTGAACAGAATCATTCTCTACAAATGTGGCAGTCTTGCCACCATAGTTGCTCTCATTACTGCCAACCATAGTTATCTCTCTACCCTCTTCCTTAGGTACTTCCTCAGAGTCAGTTAGGTTCTCTTCATCCTCTTTCATGGTGACACAGTTACAATGCTCACGAGGGTTGAGTATAGGCTTACTAGGAAGTCTATCTGGGGGTGCAGATGCAAAAGCAGCTTTCTGGGCAATCTGGCTCTCTAACATCCTATTGTAAGTTGTAAGCACATCAACCTTGGTGGCTAATTGCTTAATGTACTCATCTTGTTTCTGTTGTGCTATAAGCATGTTTTCCATCATCAACTCCAAATTTGAATTTTGGGGTATCTGAGAAGGGAATGGGGGTCTTTCAAAACCAGGGGGTACTCTAGCATTCATAGGGGGCATATTCACAGGGTTTGGATTCGACCTATAAGAGAGATTCGGGTGATTCTTCCAACCTGGATTATAGGTATTAGAGTAAGGGTCATTGGTCGGTCTTGGGTTGAAATTTTGAACATAATTAACTTCATCGGGACCCTAGGAAAAAGGGCTCCCAACTGGACAGTGCAAAGATATTTGTTCAATTGAACCACAAATCTAACAAGGGGCAGGGGCACTAGAGTTTAAAGCATTAGCATTCTGTTGGTGCAGTCTCTTAGTCATAGCATCTACTTTAGCAGAAAGTAATGTAAAAGCATCAATTTCAACCTTACCTAACACCCGACTGGGTTGGGCTCATTCAGTGGACCATTGAAAGTCATTAAGCGTCATCTCCTCAGTAAGGTTATAAGCTACTTCCTTGGTCTTGGTCATTAAAGTACCTCATGCCGCCGTATCAATAGTGGACCTTACAGCTTGGGTCACATCGTTATAAAAGGCGTGGATAATCATCCAGCGCTAAAGACCATGATGGGGGCACAAGCGCAGTAAATCTTTAAAACGCTCCCAGGCTTCATAGAGCGTGTCATCCTCTTTTGGCAGAAAGTTGGTGATTTGATTTTTCAGGCTGGCTGTCTTGCTTGGAGGGAAGAACTTGGCGAGGAAAACTCTTGTCAAGTTATCCCAAGTAGTTATGCAACCAGACGGCAAAGCGTGCAACATAGCCCTCGCCTTATTTCTCAATGAGAAAGGAAATAAGCACAGGCGAATCACATCACTGGAGACTCCGTTTAACTTTAGCTTGTCGCACACCTCTAAAAATATCAAGAGGTGTAGACTTGGGTCTTCCAAAGGATTTCCGTCGAACTAAGATTGTTGCACCATGGAAATAAATGCTGGCTTGAGTTCGAAGTTGTTGGCATCTACAATAGGCCGAGCTATGCTTGAGGCAATCTCTTGGACTCCAAGAGTAACGAAGTCATGAAGGGTCCTTCTTTCTTCACCCATCATGCTTGAATTCCTTCTTACTTCGCGCCTTTGTTTTTCGATCCTTTGCTTTTTCCTCCTTAAGCGAAAAGTCCTCCCAATTTCTGGATTGGGCTCGTACAAAATCAAACTTGGCATAAACTATGAAAAATTCCTCCAAGCACTTTCACCAACACTACCAGTGCAATTAAATAGGAAAAAGAAAAATAACAAGAAAACAAAACAATAAAAATGCTTAGTCACGTTCTTAAGAAAATACTCAATAGTTAGCAATTTAGTCTCTGGCAACGACGCCAAAAACTTGATTAACACTACCGCAAGCGCACGGGTGTTCGCAGTATAGATAAAGATATCGTTCCTCAAGGACTAAAGTAATTTATCGAGCCTAGTCTTATCAGAATATGCTAGGCAAAAGTCAATTTCAAGTGGATTCGATTAACTACTGCAAATAAACTTGTTTAAATCAATAAGAGAACAATGTCTAGGAATTTTCGCAGTTATGAAAAAGAATTGGATCAAAATGAATAAACATGTGCTATTCTCTAATTGGTTAATTTCGGGGAATTGTAATTTTGTCAAGAAACTTGTTCTTTTCTTTCGAAATCAATCAAATTTGCTTAAACTAAGTAAACGTCGTTCTTTCAAACTAATTTGACTTAGGCCCTGTTCTATTTCGCGTTTTTTAAGATTTAGCTAAGACCTTACATCTCCTTACAGCTTCTTACATCTCCTTACATCTTCTTACATCTCCTTAAATCTCCTTACATCTCCTTATATCTCCTTACATCTCCTTACATCTTCTTACATCTCTTTACATCTTCTTACATCTTCATTTTATTTATTTTGTACTTATTTTGTATTTTTAATTTTTTAATTTTTAATTGTTAATTTTAAATTTTAAATTTTAAATTTTTTTGTTCTTTAATTTTTAGCTTTTAGCTTTTAGTTTTTATTTTTTTATTTTTAATTTTTTTTTATTTTTAATTTTTTACTTTTTTTAATTTTTAATTTTTAATTTTTAATTTTTTTAATTTTTCAATTTTTTTTAATTTTTTTAATTTTTCAATTTTTATTTTGTAATTTTGTAATTTTGTAATTTTTTATTTTTTATTTTTTTTGTTTATTCTTTTATTCTTGTATTTTTTATTTTTTTTATTTTTAATTTTTAATTTTTAATTTTTTTTTGTTTTTAATTTTTAATTTTTTAATTTTATATTTTATAATTTTTATATTTTTATATTTTAATTTTTTAATTTTTATTTTTTAATTTTAATATTTTCAAAATTTGTAGTTTTATTTTTATTTTTTGTTTTTTTATTTTATTTTTTATTTTTTATTTTTTATTAAAAAATTAAAATTAAAATTAAAATTAAATTTTAATATTAAAAATTCAAAAATCAAAAAATTAAAAATTAAAAACTTATGAATTAAAAATAAAAATAATAAAAATAAGAAATAAAAATAAAAATTGAAAATTACAAAATTGTAAAATAGAAAATTAAAAAATAACAAAATAAAAATAAAAGTTTAAAATTTAAAATTTTAAAAATAAAAAATAATAATTAAAAAATAAAAAAAATAAAAAAATAATGAAATAAAAAATAAAACAATAAAATAACAAAAATTACAAAATTACAAAAAATAAAAGAAATAAAAAAAAGTAAAAAATAAAAATAAAAAATGAAAAAAAATAGAAATAAAATAATAATAATAAAAAATAAAAATACAAAATACAGCTTCTTAAGTATATTTTTTTTAATATTATTATTTTTCATCTAAAACAAATTATACTATACAACTCTTTTACAATTCAACAACTCCTTATATCTATCGTTACAGCTCCTTACAGCTCCTTACATCTCCTTACAGCTCTTTACATCCCCTTACAGCTTCTTACATCTCCTTGCAGCTCCTTACATCTCCTTACAGCTCCTTACATCTCCTTACAACTCCTTACATCTTCTTGTATCTATCTATCTATCTAAAACGCGAAATAGAACAGGCCCTTAATCGAAGTTTAATATATTCAATTACTTACTAGCCCTCCTAACATATAAATCTCTCTTTTGAGACGAAGTTATGCTATGTCTATTCAAGCATTCCAACAACCAAATGTTGTCTTTCGAATGTTCACTCGATTTTTTCAATTGTGCAAGCAAATTTTGGCCAAAAATCAACTCACAACATATCAAACACTTGATAAAACGAAATCAAACCAATCATGAAAATAAGCACAATTCTTTAAAAATAAAAACATGATCCATTAACAATTCCAAAAACTACTAGATCCCTAGACTAGGGATGGCAAAAAGTTGGGGAATACCCGTCCCCGCAGGGGCCCCGCCCCGAAGTGGGGGAAAATCCCCGTTCCCAAAGGGGACGGGGACGGGGACGGGGAGGAAAATTAATCCCCGCTTGGGGATGGGGACGGGGACGGGGACATAGTTCAACCCGTCCCCGTCCCCATTTCCTCGTCGAGGATTTTGCCCCGTTCCCATCCCCGTCCGCAATTCCCCAATTGGGGAAAAATCCCCGCCTCCGCCCCCAATTTTAATTAAAATTACAAAAATAACCTTATTTTCAAAAATTTTAAATGAAACAACTAAGGTTATATATGTAATTTTCTTTGTAAAAATCTTAGGTATATACTGGATTTGGTACTCATGGCCGTAAAGAGTTTAGAAGGTAAGAGAAAATCAACGGGTAAAAATCCCCATTGGGGCCCCGACGGGGATTAAATCCCCGTTGGGGACGGGGACGGGGGGGAATTTTTTCCCCACAGCGGGGAACGGGGCAGGGACGGGGGGCGGGGATTCCAGCGGGGACGGGGACGGGGAATATACTCCCCGTCCCCAACCCGCCCCGTTGCCATTCCTACCCTAGACTAAGAAAACTACTTAGACATGACTGAAGATAAACTAACCCAAAAAAAAAGATCGGTGAAATCTTGAGCGGAATGGACTCGACTGAGATAGCCTTCACCAAGGGCTTGGAACCGCCACAGGATCAAAACTCTCACACTTAAAACACACTCAAAACTAAACTAATAACAAAATTTGAGAGAAAAGTAATCTAAACTAAACTACTTGCTTGCTTTGCTTTTTGAGTTGAAGTTGAGTGCCTTGGAGTGTTGTAGAACGTCTCTATTTATAGAGAATTTCAGTTGATCTCAGCCACACAGCTGAGGGAAAACGAAGAGGCAACAATTAAAGGCACACCCCGTTCCATGGGCTCCACCACTGGCTGAACGTGGTCTGTACTGGATTCGGAGCTTTGCTTTTTCTTTACTCTATGGTCGTGGCATAACATGGATGACCGTGGGGGAGGCCAAAACACAGCCATTAAAGGGCAAATGTTGGGTAAAAAGACTAAAAATTCTGCAAAACACATAAAATAACTATACCCAAGCTTAAATCGAGAATAAGAGAGTAAATAACATCGTTAAGCACAAAATTCTCCTAAAAACGAGGCAAAATGGCCCTAAAAAGATTTACATATAAAGCACTTATCAACAAGTTTGCAACAACTCTTTAGACCTTTCCCAACTTTTATGCAATTGCTCATTTTTATTATGGGAGAAAGTGGTTATAGTATGTAACGCCCCCAATTTTTAATGTCTGATTATTCTAACATAACCACTTATCATCATAAATTAGCCACGGAAGACTTCTAATTTGATTGGAGGCATTACCGTCGTTCCATGATGGAAGACGGCTGCTTGATTTAGTGAATTTTATGGGGGCTCAAATTGTAAGGCCCCCAACCCTAAAGTCAGGAGTTTTACAATTTTGTTCTTAAATCCTGGGGCAAAACGGACAAAGTTTCCCCTAAAAATTGACCATTTCCCCAGGCTTACAGCCCTACAAATACTTCCCTGCACTAAAAATAACAATAAACTAACTCAACGGCGACCCGCCGGAGTTCACAGCTCTACGGGCCACCCGCCCGGAGCATTATAACCAAAGCAGTTTAATGTTAACCAAATAAACAGCGACAAATACAGCCCTGACAACTTAGATGGTGGCTCATATGGCCATACAGAGCGACTCTAAATGATATGCAACCAAGCACACAAGAACTCAATTTACAATCACACACCACAAAACACATTGCAGTTCACGTACGAGCCCATCATTTCACTTCTAGACAGCGGTGACTCCCTTTCGGCTTACTTGGGCCGACCCTTTCCTGCTCTTTCAAAAAAAACCTGGGAAGGGAACAAAATAGAAGGGAGTGAGCAATTATCGCTCAGTAGATAACCCCATCTCCTAAAACAATAAATACGATGCAATAATAACTTACAACCGTCATTCGTAATTCCTTTTCCTTGAAGAATTCACCTATAACATAGTGTGTTCCAATCACAAGGCAAGAGAAATAACATTTGCACCAAAAGCTACTCGTATGAACTCGTAAACTTAATAAAACAATATCATATGTTAATGTAAGTAGTGGACATGATCTATGAATACTATTATCTCCTCTCCTTTTGAACTTGTGTCATAAATTGGATCTATAACATCATTTTCTAAACAAGATATAAACAATTAATCACCTTTTCAGGTTTTCAATTCAATTATTCAATAACCTTCTTCAGTATCAAGTAGTAAGAGCAATAAAATGAATATACTGACCTCTAAACTTTACATGCTTGTTTATTCAATTGACCATGTTTCTCGTGACTCTACTACATATTAACAGAGTCATGAAACATGTAACTTCAACATATGCCTACTGGCAACATGATGTAACATTGAACTTTGAATCTTCTCTTTACTGGCAGAGAAATGAAATACTGATTTTTGCATCCTCTGCCTACTGGCAGAGAAATGAAATACTGAACTCTGACTCTGCCTTCTAGTAGAGAAGTGAAATATTGGTTTTTGCATCCTCTGCCTACTGGCACTACAAGAAAAGTGGTGATTTACGAAAGGAAAAACTGTCGTAAATGACTTCAAATCCTATCGCTAAAGCTTTTTGCGACAGGAAACAGTCCTGTTGTAGATGTGGCCGACGCAAATGATCTTTTGCGACAACCCCGTCGTAAAAGATATGACATCTTTTTATGACGGGTCTTGTCTCCCGTTATAAGTAGTGAAAATTTTTATGATAGATCATTGCTCCTATCGTAAATAAGAAATCCACATACAACTACTTCTCCCGTCGTAATAAACTATTGATTCAAAATTTTTAAGAATGTGTTTGTGCAGCCCTTATGATATTATATTTCATAAATCGATGCTCCGAATAGTATATATATATATAT
>JACYFF010031952.1:49974203-49995666 GCA_017589665.1 Selenicereus undatus
ATATATATATTTGTGTGTGTGTGTATATATATATATATATATATATATATATATATATATATGTATATATATCTATGTGTGTGTGTGTGTGTGTAGAGAGATACACATATATGCATATACACACACACAGACATATACACACACACATATATATGTATGTATGTATATATATATATGTATATATATATATATATATATATATATATATATTTATATATATATACATATATATATATATATATTATTATTACATATATGTATATCTTTGTGTGTCTATGTGTATTTGTATATATATATGTGTGTGTATATATACATATATGTATGTATATATATATTTTTATATATATATATATGTATATATATATATATATATATATATATATAAATTTATTTATATATATATGAATATATGTATATCTATATGTATTTATATATATATGTATATGTATATATGTGTATACGTATTTCAACCTTCAAATACCTTTGAAGTCCCCTAGGTACGTCCTTCTGTGCACTTCCTTTGAGCTTATATTTGTAATCTTAAATAAGTTGCACCATCATTATGTTCATTTGGTAAGACCATACTGGAATGGATGGGTCATTCTCCATAAGAATGCCTTCCCCCCCAATTTTCCAGCCTCTCGAGCAAAATTGATGGTCGCGTGGTGGCATTTTTGCCCCCAAAGAATCAATTTGAGGAGCTTAAGTAGATTTCCTATGCCTTCCCCATCTATGAGCGAAGGTCTGGCTTTTGGTGAAGCAACGAGTACTCCTCCCCTTGTAGTATTCTTAGTATTGAGGAGGAGGTTGTTTATCCATGAGAAATTGGCATTGGCGTCTCTCGTATGTCTGATGTTCAGGAACATAAGCTGGCCAAGACTAAGACTATTACATGGCTGAAGACTATTCCCAAACTTATTGCCAACATCATGTCAGTAGGTAATTCAAGCTTTGTCTCTACTGCTTTTAAGCGAAGCGTAGATGTTGTCTCCACTAGCTTCGGCCCATCCGAGTAGAGAGGTGAAGCCTATTCTTTGAGCTCCTACTCTTTGGTCTCTACAACTATGAGGGGTCGGTCCTAGAAAGGGTTGTCCAAGGAAGTTATGGTGGAAGGGAAGCATTTTACGGGTGCGCCCGAGCACTTACACCCTGTTGACGGGCCTAGCTCACGGTTCCCTAATACGAAGATAGTGAGGCCTTAAACAGATAGTCATGGGTGAGGAGAAGTGCCTTCTCCCAGCGGGTACTTCGCTTTCCACTTGTAGTCTTTTTACCCATAGTTCTGACTTGACTTTCTTTTCCTTCATGCTGAACAGGCCCACACGATGCTTTCTCGTTTCAAGAGTAGGAACGCTAGCCCTAAAGAAGTCACCGCATAAGCTGCCCAGAGTTGGGAGGAAGAGTTGTGTCATCGTATCGAGCCTCAGGACAGCAAGGTTGGTTATGTTTCCTAAATTCTCTTAATGCATAGTCTTGATGTTTGAAAACTTACTGCTTGCGTTGGTCCTTGCCTAAGATTATGCTGTAGTCCAGGAAGCCTTCTACTATGGCAGTAAGTCTCCCTTGGACTACCATGTGCAAGCGTCCGTGTCAAGAGGTGTTGGGGGCCCTGACTACTTCAACACCTATTCCCTGGCAAAACGAAGAGTTCTGGCCGGATGTTACAGAGGCCGGGGGATCTTCGATCATCGGCTCCCTAGTTTGGCTCTGACGACAATAAGAGGTTGTCGCCTCTAATAGACTCTCAGCGCAGCCGCCCTTTGATCCCCCAACTAGTGGAGAGGCGAGGCCCCTCTTGGGATCTTATTCCCACGGCCTTTCCTAACCTACAATGGGTGACCAGGGAGCACATTCCCTTTACTGAGGCAAAGTTGCTCATTCTTCCTTATTTCTCCCATTTTCTTCTCTTTCACCTTTCCTGCCCTTAAGGTTGGTTGTGACCTATGCAGGACTTTGCCCACACCTTGAAGGCGATGCTATTTGCACCTTCTGCCTCGCACTTATAGGACAAAATTCAACGCCTCCAAGAGGGCAAGTTTTAGGCCGAGGACCCAGCGGCCAAATACAAAGGCTGCTGGGAGAAGCTGAAGAAGGAGAAAGAGGCATAGGACAAATAGAGACAATGGCTGCTGAAGGAGAGAGAACTGTGGGAAAAAGAGAGGGTGGAGATGTAGCCGGAGAAATAAGAATTACACCACCAGCTAGAGGATTTTTACATTCAGCTGGAGGCTGAGAACATCGATGGGCAGTAGACCAGGACCAAAGCTGAGCATTCGATCATGAGGAGCAGACCTTAATTTTTTGCGAGCTCTTGAAAACGTTTGCCCCGCTGACTTTTAGCAGAGAGGCTTCTTCGAGGCATTGGTCTGCTACATCGAAAACCGCTACAATGCCAGTCAAGCTGGACAAGATCCCGATGACATCGTGTTTTAGTACGAAATGTTGGAGGATGAAGATCCAGATAATCCTGGGAGCGTAGCCACCTTGGATGGCTTTGGCAAGGAGGCTAGCAATGATGACGATCCCACTGCCTACAGTCGCGGCTTTTTCATCCCACCCCCTTTTTGCTCCCTACTTCTTTTTTCATTTATTGGTGGCTGTATTTAACTAAGTATTAATAAAGTTCTCTTTCTAGCTACCTTTGCGTTTGATGACTTGTTGTTTAACTTCATGCTATGCGCATGTTATACCATCCTTGATGGGGACTATGAGTCTGTACCCCTAAGTGAAATGACAAGTTAGAGAGCAATGGCTTGTCATGCTTAGCCTTTTAGGGGAAGAAGGTGCAGCGATTGGCCGAGGGTTGTGCTATGAGACCCTTAGCCCATTGGGGGCTACGGTTGTAGCGAATGGCCAAGGACCGCATGTGAGCATGAATGGTGTCTCTCTTGTTGCTATCTTCTCGGTCGTTCAAAGGGACCACAAAACATTAGGCAGTTCGTTATCCCAGTTTCCTTTGGCATCATTGAGTTTCTTTTGCAAGTTGTGCATGATAACTTTATTAATCGCCTTTACTTATCCATTTGTTTACAGATGTGCCACTCCAGTGAACCGTGCTTAACACCCTAGGCTATTCAAGTAGTCGGCTACTTTGTCGATGTTGAATTGTCGACTGTTGTCAAATATCATTACTCTGGGGTGCTGAAGTGAGTGAAGATGTTTTTTTCAATGAACTTTTGCACTTCCACGATAGTGATGGAGGCAACACGTTTAGCCTCTATCCACTTAGTGAAGTAATCAGCAGCCACAAAGAGATACTTGTATTGACCAGTCGCTTTGGAAAACGATCACAAAATGTCCATCACCTATGTGGCGAAGGGCAAGGGGCTGAGCATGGGGGTAAGTGGGGGTGGTTAGCCTCCTCTACACAACTAAAAATTTCTAGCATTTGTCGCACATGCGTACTAAGCTTAGGGTATATTCCCTCAAGGACCGCCAATAGTAGCTAGTCCAGATGGCTGTGAGCGCAAGTGCGCGCCCACCGATGTGTGAATTGCATACTCCTTCATGGATTTCTTCAAGAATCTTTTGTCCCATTTTTGGTGTTACAACTGATATATTCCCTCACAAACGAACTCATATTCAGGATTGGAATGCAAGGAAACTAACAGGGGAATCAAAGTAGAAACTTGGGTTCAAGGGAACCCGGTTAGAGTGAAGTAGGATAGATAATTTCTAAACTGAATTATGGATATAGAAACACCATCATGAATAAGTTTAGGGCCCTTAATCCTTCTTAGGATACAGAAACACCACCTAAAGAGTGATTAAGACTCACTAGAACACCACTTTACTCTACCTAAGCAAAAATAAGCTAGTTTGAGTGTTTAGAGTTAAACCAGGGTTTAGGAGTAAAGCACGACTGAATTCTGATTCATTCAATGTCTAATGCAATGAACAAGCTAGCAAGTACTTAATTAAGCTCCTGCCTAGCTGCTTAGTTCCTTAGGGGTTTCCTTAGTTATTAGGAAACCTCTAATCTAGCTTACACAAATCAGAATGCAAAGCTGGATTAGCTTAGCCTAAGTATCTCACATGTGTCTGGCTAATTACATGCGTAATTATGCTAAACTCAAGCTTGAACATATTATTAGCACCTGAAGCAAGCCACTTGCACATGTGGGAGAGAGAAATGACTGCTGATATGACCCAAATTGCAGCTGGTCAATCAGAATCAAGTATGATCTTTATCTCTCTTCTTAGTGGCCAAGGAGCCTTCTAAAGCTGTAAAAGTTACAAAAGTTGCAATGATGATGTTCCTGCTATGTAGGCTAGCAAGTAAGCTGGCAAGTTAGTGACCAAAGCCTCCCTTTGAAGAGATCTCAGCCATTGATAAAAAACAGTCAAATCGGCCAGTTTGGGTCAAAAAATGAGCAGCTGAGTTGCTTGACTTCTACTAGATTTAGATTGGATTTCAATCAATGAATGAATTCATTAGGATGTTAATAATTATCTCAAGTAAAGAAATTAGGCCTAAATTAGGTTTAAGGGGAGAACCAGCTAGAAACTCAAACCTGGTCAGAATGGAGCTCAATTTGGAATGGTTGACTTATGGGTGCAACATCTTCATGAAGTAACTAACTTAAGTTGGTTTTCTCTTCATAGCTTGTTATTTGAGGATGTTAGGTAACATCCCATGCAAAAATATCTGCCAGTAAACCTCTTGGAAGTTTAGGAAATCGGATGAACAAAATCAGGTCTTTACGACCGTTCATACCCGAACAGTGTACAACTTTGCACGAGCAATGCTTGGATTAAGGCCTGAGGATTGATGCTTGCACTTGCATTTCCTGAATCATTTTGAGGGGTTGAGTCATGTATCATGACTTGATCTCTATCATCCTCGCCTTGTTGAGAGGAATTCGACTTCAAATTCACTAAATGCTTATCTTCTAAATGTGGGTCAAATCTACCACATTGAAAGTAGCTGAAACACCGTAATCTCCAGGTAGATTAACCTTGTAAGCATTATCATTCACTCTTTCTAAAACCTCAAAAGGACCATCTGCCATAGGCAACAGTTTGCTCTTCCTTTTGTTGGGAATCTGTCTTTCCTCAAGTGAATCCATATTATGTCTCTTGTCTGAAATACCACCTTCCTTTTATCCTTGTTCGCTTGGACTTGATAGGGGGTATTTGATTTCTCAATTTTGGCCGTGACTTGCTTGTGGAGCTTCTGGATTTCTTTAAGTCTATTGTTGGGCTCTACACTTGGTTTCTCTTCTGAGCTTCTAGGCACCAAATCAAGGGGGCTTAATGGATCAATTCCATAAACTAACTTGAAAGGAGACATCCCTGTGGTTCTGTTGGATGCCTTATTACAAGAAAACTTAGCGTGGGGAATGGTCAAGCCCCTTGCTTTTGCACTATGAGATCAATGCTCTTAAAAGAGTACCCAAGGTTCTATTTGTTCCCTCAGCATGGCCATCAGTTTGCGGGTGGCATGTGATACTATGCTTGAGCTTGGTCCCCATGTTCTTCCGTAAGGGTATCCAAAAATGGCTTAAAAACTTCGCATCACGATCAAAGACAATGGACATAGGGATCCCATGTAAACTCATAACCTATCTGAAGCATCGGTCAGCAATGTGGGTGGCATCATTGGTCTTGTTGTAGGCTATAAAGTGAGCCATCTTTGAGAATCTGTCTACTATCACAAAGATAGAATCCTTATTCCTTTGAGTTTTAGGCAAGCCAAGGATAAAAATCCATGCTTACATCAACCTTAAGGAAGGGAGGGCACTGGCCATGGTTGTGGCAGTGAGTGACTCTTGACTACCTGGCATGTAGAACATCTTCTCAAGAGCTCCTGAACATCCTTGCTCATTCCTCCCTAAAAGTAATGCTCCCTTAGCATGGCTAGGCTCTTATTTTCTCTATAATGTCCAGCCAAAAGGACTTCCCTAATTAGTAGCTCTTGAGTACGACATCTAGGAACACACAAATGAGTGCCCTTGAATAAGTACATATTTTGGACCATGAACTCTCCTTTGGGGTGTTTCAAGCAAACAGAATATAACTGCCCAAAGTCTTCATCAGTAGCATAGAGGGATTTAAGATGCTCAAACTCCTAGAATGGAAGCATCTAGTTGAAGCAATATCAAATGCCTTATTGAAAGTGCATTTGCTCCCTAATTGGGTTTTCCTGACTTATCCTTGATAGTAAAGTGGAATGACTAAAGGTATTCCACCCATTTAGCATGCTTGGAGTTTAAATTGTGTTGTCGTTGAATGTATTTCAAGGCCTCATGATCAGAATGCAAGATAAACTCACTAGCCCTCATATAATGGCTCCAATGCTCTAAACTCCTCACTATAGCATGGAACTCCCTATTATAAGTCGAGTACTTCGTCCAAGAATCACAAAGTTTCTCACCGGAGAAGGCTAAGGGCCGACCTTCCTCAGTAAGAAATCCTCCTATAGCCACACCAGAAGCATCACATTCAATCTCTAAAACCTTATCAAAGTAAGGTAATGCTAGTATTGGTGCCTTAATCAGCTTGGTTTTTGCCTCCTCAAAGGCAGAATGAGCTTTTGTTGTCCATTTAAAGGATGAACCCTTAAGCATTTCAGTCATTAGTGCCATGACTATACTGAAGTTTCTAATGAACCTCATGTAAAATGAGACAAGCCCATGAAAACCCCTCGTATGATGAATGCTCTTAGGTACTGGCCAAGATCTAATGGCCTCAATGCTACCCTTATCTACCTTTACTCCTTTGGCAGTCACAATGTAACCTAAGAAAGCTACTTCTGGAGAAAAGAAAGTACACTTCCTTAGGTTCCCATATAGCCTCTGTTTTTCTAGGACTACCATGATCTGAGCTAAAAGATCTTGGTGTTCCTTTTCTGACCTGACATAGATTAATATATTATCAAGGTACACTGCCATAAACTCACTAATGTAAGGCCTGAACACTTGGTTCATTAATGTCATAAAGGTACTTCGTGCATTTGACAATCCAAATGGCATAAGTAGCCATTCATGCAAACCAACCTTGGTCTTGAATGCTATCTTCCACTCATCTCCCTTTTTGAGCCTAATCTGGTAGTAACCACCCCTTAAATCAATCTTTGAAAACACACTGGAACTATGAAGTTCATCCAGTATGTACTTCAGTCTCATAATACAATGCCTATATTTGATGGTGATCTTGTTTATGGCATGGCTATCCACACACATTCTCATGCTCCAATCCTTCTTAGGGACTAAAAGGGCTCGAACAACACAAGGGCTAAGTGATTCCCTAACGAATGCTTTGTAGATCAATTAATATACTTGCCTTTGTAACTCCATAGTCTCCTTAGGATTCATTCTGTAAGCTGGCTCATTTGGGTGTATGGCTTGTAGGTTAAGGCTAATGTTGAACTGGATGTATCTTTTGGGGGGTAGGCCAGAGCGTATGTCATATGCAAAAACATTACTAAACTGCTCCAGCAATGACAAAGTGATAAGTACCTATAGAGCATATCATTTTAGGGTCATTTTGATGCGTTTTTAAGGGATTCATAAGTTTTATGCTTACATTTTACTCCAAAAATCCCATTTTACACTTGGGTATAGTGCTTTGATGACTTTTGCAGGTTTTAAGACCTTTGTGATCAAGAATTCACCCTTAAAATTCATCCTTATGACTCACCATGGATGCCCCCAGTCACCATGCCTGTTGAAGAAGGAGAAGAACAGAAGAAAATCGAGGCAGTGGACACCACCGTCTGCCCCGTGGTGGATGCCACAGTCTGTGGTGTCTTTATTTTCTGCGAGACTGTTTATTTTCTCGCGACTTTTTTACTTCCAAGCTGTTTTTATCGTCATTTCTACACGTTACTGTTCGACTTCCAATAGTTTTGGTATAAAAAGGGGGCTTTTATCCTCATTCCAACACATCCCCTCATTCCATTTTCCTCTCTTCCATTCCATTCTAGTTAGATTAGGATTTCGATTAGAATGAGAGAGAGTGAGTTGAAGTGAAGATTTGCAAGGATTCCACCCCAGGCTTGCAACGAAGGTTCAAGCACGCATTTTGGCTGAGCAAACTCTTCTTTCTTCTCTTCTCTTTTCTCTTTAGATTTACTGTTTTAGAGTAGTTAGATGTTTAATTTAATCATGCGTGAGTAGTTTAATTTTCGTCTAGGGATTTAGTTGTTTTTGAAAATGTTGTTGGATCATGTTTTAATCTAAAGAGTTGTGCTTATTTTCCTGATTGGTTTGAGTTCGTTCTATCAAGTAATTATCATGTTGTGAGTGGATTTTTGGCCTGAGTTTGCTTGTATACTTGAAACAATCGGGTGATAATTGAAACGTGACAGTTGATTCTTGGACTGCTTGATTAAACCTGACATAACGTCGTATCGAAAGAGAGATTTGTATGTTAGGAGGATAAGAGTGTAATCGAAGATGTTTAACTTGGATGAAGACAAATTAGTTTGAAAGAATGACTTTTGCTTAGTTTAGGCAAATTTGATTGATTTTGAAAGAATAGGCCAAATTTTTGAATAGATTGAAATTCGTCGAGATTAACTGATTAGACAAAAGCACATGTTCATCATTTTGATCCAATCAACTTTCATAACTACGTGAATTCCTAGGTATTTTTTTTCTCTTTAATTGATTTAAAATTAGTGAATTATGAGTTGTTAAATTGAAACCCCATAAATTAGTTATAGTTGTTTCCTTATCTTCTTATTTTTATCAATCTAAAGTTTGGATTCTCTTAGCATAGCTTGAGGGAATATAGCCCAATAGATCAACCTAGTCTCTGTGGGATCAACCTTGATTTGCTACAATGCCACTATATGCTTGCGGTAGTTGATCAAGTTTTTGGCGTCGTTGCAGGCGACTAGTGTCGAACATCGGGTTTTTCCTAATAGGTTTGACTAAGCATTTTATTTTTCTTTGGAAAAAAAAACTATAAAAAAATTTGAAAATTAAACAAAAAAAACGATGTCAATTTTCCATTTTCTCAATTTGAGCATGAATTATTTTGGAGGTATTTTAAGCGTTTGCGTACTTTTCTTGCTCAAAGTGGTTGTTATGTGAGTAAATGGAAAATTTTGGCCATTGTTGTTGAGGGAGTGAATAGTGAAATCCGAACTCTTTTTGGGTATTGGGATTTTTGTGGTAAAAATGTTGATGATGCATGGTATTTGCTTGAGTGGATTGCTTGGGATTCATGTGAGTTTGAGAAGGCTAGTCATATTTCTAGATATTCATTTTCTGATCTTTGTACATTTTATACTAGATCTTATTATGCGCTTTTTTTGGTGTGATTCGTGTATTTCTTTAGACCATGAGATAAATTTGTGTCCTTATTATGCAAGCTATGCTCCACCTAACTTTGCACCACCTATGGACAATATAGAAGTTGTTTTGACCTTACATGATTCATCCTTTCCTTTAGCTAAGTGCATGGGGCTCGAGATGGGTGAGGCTTTTGGGTAGTTGTTAGGTTTAGTGTTACTGATGCATGTTTTGAGTCAGGAGATACTTTTGATGAGGTGCATGATCTAGATGAGACTCCTTTTGGAGGGGTCATGTGATGTGTTTATGCATGAGGAGTCTTCTAGCCTTGGTTTTAATGATATTGTTATTGCCAATCCCCTTGATCATTCTTATGTTTCCCCTATGTGTTCAATACCCTCTCTTTCCCAAGAGTATTGATGTTCCCATTGATAATCATAAGATTTGTGATTCTAATGTTGACTTGGGCTATGAGAATAACATGGTTGACGTGCTTGGTGGGAATGTTCATGATTATGTGTCCTTAGGTTACTTAAGAGGGTATGATCCCTCCATAAATCCTTATTGTGTATGCCTATGAGACTTGCCTAGTAAAATCATGTGGACCACATTTTTTAATCCGTCCTATGATTTCTCTAAGGCTTTTGATAAGGTTAAGAGGATACCTATACTCTTTGGTGTGGTTTTCATTATTGCCTCTTACCTTTTATTTTCTGAATTTTAGTCCCAGGAGTTTGATAAGCTACTGCATGCGTTGAGGGCATCTGATTTAATGAGTCGAGTCTTGAAGTTGTGATGGAGTGGCTGATGCTCCATGTGCCCCGTTTGCAAGACCGCATAGCTTAGGTGCACTCTGCATCTAACATGGTGAGATTGTTTTCTTTTGTTCCCCTTCTCTAAGTTTCCTTGCTTGGAATAATAATGCTTTATCTAAGCATGGGGGAATGATAGTTTCTATGTTTTCTATTTCAGTTATTAGTTTGCATTCTTGATAGAGCATATAGTTTTAGGTTTCTTTTTGTTAGCATGTTGCATTTAGTTGATTTTTAGGTTTGCATTTTAGATTTGCATGTAGAGATGGTGTGATTGATTTGAGATAACCTCCAACGATGTTTTTGCTAGGCAAAATAGCTTTCATAAGCTTGAATAGCTTTTGATGTGTAATCCCTTTTGGTGCTAAACTTTTTGAAGGTTTTGTGAATACTTCTTGTTTTGACCCTCGCCTTGATTGAGAACTTTGTTATCCCTTGGAACCGTTAGCGCTAATGTTCGTACATAGGAGTCATTTTATGAGCTTAATGACACTTTGGTAGATATCCCGTGAGATTTTGAGCCTTATTTGGACTAATTCATTATGCTTAGTCTCATGTTTCTTTCATGTTGGTGACTTTTCCATGTCCCATCTCTAGGACTTGCCTAGACTCTTGTTCAAAACCACATTAGCATGTGCATATTTCATGATATGATAGAGGCATTTCTTTCTTTGACCAGTTTAGCCACATAGCCAAATAGCCTACCTCTGTATTGCATGTTTATCTCCTTTGCTAGTCCCTTTGAGCTTATATCTTTCTTTGTTGTGATCCCTTCATATTAGCCCTTGGCCAAACACATATTCCTACAGTTAAGCTAGTTCTATGGAGCATCACTTCATCTATATAGTGGGTGATTTTGGGGATAATTAAGTTTAAGGTGGCTTTGGTATGCTGTTTTGAGGGATTGATCATATTGAGCATTTGCTTGGGTTCTCTCTTGTTTGGGTTGTGTGTGTATATACATTTGGTTCTGAGTTGATAGTTAGTGATCCTATGCCTTTCAATAATTGCAATTTTAATTTCATTTCCCGAAAAAATCCCAAAAAAGAAAAAAGAAAAAGTGATGTTGAAAATAAAAGTGAAGTTAACGTCTTGTTGTAAAAAAGCAAAAGGAAAAAAAAAGAGCAAATGAAAAAAAAAACCCTAAGTTGATTGGCATTGGACATGTAAGTAGCTTGTGGTCCTTCTTTGTCAACTCATTTCCTAAATAATTTATTGGGGTATGTTTATTGAATTGTTGAGGTTTGGAGTGTTGGTGAACTTATTGGTTAGTGGGTGGTTTGTTGGCTTCTCTCTAGTCACTTGGCTATGTAGCTCCACATTGTCCCAAATGCATTTGTCCACTCCTTTTCCTTAACCCTTCTAGCCCATGTTACAACCCTATCAATATCCTCTTGATTGTCTTGTGCACATTGCATTTTAGTGGTGGATAATTTGGGAGCCTTGGCAAGCATACAGTAGCTTGCATCCTTGGAATGAGTCGTTAGTCAACCTATGCTATATTTCAAACACATGAGTGGGAGTAATTCACATTTCCCCAAAGTAAGGTTCTATCGGTCCATTTGTCTCTAATCAATTCAATGTGCTCGCATGATCTACTTTGTGGTTCTTTTGGGGGTGATCAAGTTTGATATCGAGCTTGTGGTCTTATACTTCTTCGAAAACTTTCTCCTCCTGATTTTGAAATGTTTTGTGCACTATTTGGGATTGTCGTTGATTGATATTCTTGATTGCGATATGCTATAACTTGCCTACTTTAAAGAGGTTTCATGTTTGAAGTCCTAGATGCATCTCCACGTGTTGGTTTTATCTGGTATTTGCTTGAGGACAAGCAACAGTTTAAGCGTGGGGGAGTTTGATAAGTACCCATAGAGCATATAATTTTAGGGTAATTTTGATGCGTTTTTAGGGATTCATAAGTTTTATGCTTAAATTTTACCCTAAAAATCCCATTTTGCGCTTGGGTATAGTGCTTTGATGACTTTTGCAAGTTTTGAGACCTTTTTAATCAAGGATTCACCCTTAAAAGTCATCCTTATGACTCACCATGGATGCCTGCAGTCACCATGCCTGTGGAAGAAAGAGAAGAACAGAAGAACACCGAGGTAATGGACACCACAGTCTGCCCGTGGTCTTTATTTCCTGCGAGGTTATTTATTTTCTCGTGACTTTTTAACTTCCAGGCAGTTTCTAATGTCATTTATACGTGTGGCTGTTCAACTTCCAACAGTTTTACTATAAAAAGGGGGCTCGAATCCTCATTTCAACACATCCCCTCACTCCATTTTCCACTCTCACATTTCAGTCTAGTTAGATTAAGATTTAGATTAGAAGGAGACAGAGTGAGTTAAAGTGAAGATTTACAAGGATTCCACCTAGGGCTTGCAACAACGGCTCAAGCGCGCATTTTGGCTGAGCAAACTCTTCACTCTTCTCTTCTCTTTTCTCTTTAGATTTATCGTTTTAAAGTAGTTAGATGTTTATTTTAATCATGCATACTATAGTTTAATTTTTTTTCTAGGGATTTAGCTGTTTATGAAAGTATTGTTGGATCATGTTTTAATCTAAAGAATTGTGCTTATTTTCATGGTTGGTTTGATTTTGTTCTATTAAATAATTATCATGGTCTGAGTGGATTTTTAGCCAACGTTTGCTTGCACACTTGAAACAATATGGTGAAAAACTAAAAGGTGACATTTGATTGTTGGATAGCTTGATAAAACCCAACATAACGTCATCTCGGAAGAGAGATTTGCATGTTACGAGGATTAGGGTGTAATCAAAGATGTTTAACTTGGATTAAGACAAATTAGTGGGAAAGAACAACTTTTGCTTGGTTTAGGCAAATTTGATTGATTTCAAAAGAATAGGCCAAATTTTTGGATAGATTGCAATTCCTTGAGATTAACCGATTAGAGAAAAGAATATGTTCATCATTTGGATCTAATCAACTTTCATAACTACATGAATTCCTAGGCATTTTCTTTCTCCTTAATTGATTTAAAATTAGTAAATTAGAAGTTATTAAATTGAAACCCCTTGAATTAATTATACTTGTTCTCTTATCTTCGTATTTTTATCAATAAAAAGTTTGGATTTGCTTAGCATATCTTGAGAGAATATAGCCTAATAGATAAACCTAATCTCTCTGGGATCGACCTTGATTTGCAACAACGCGACTGTGCGCTTACGGTAGTTGATCACAAAGGAAACGGATAACTTGGTGGTGTGTATTTTGGTTCCTCAAGGGCAGTAAGAATCCACTCCTTAAAGGCCTTAAACTTATGATATGATGCCTTAAGTAATGGTTCTCGAAAAGTGAGGAATAAGTAAGCTTGAGGGGGGTCTTTTGTGACTTATTTTTCTGGATTCGGGGAGGGCTTAAAGAGGCAAGGGTGATCTTTTTCCCATATGTGAAAAAGGAATAGGTGTTTAAGAACCCATCACGCTTAACCTTCCTGTCAAACAGCCAAGGCCTACCAAGAGAATGTGGCATGCATCCATGGGTACCACATCACACTAAAGCTTATCATGGTAGTTCTGGCCTATTGAAAAAGAAATCAAGTATTTGGAATTCACTTACAAAACTTTACCTTAATTTAGCCATTGGATGTTGTAGGGGTGCGGATGGACAGTTGCACGGAGGTTGAACTTTTCCTCTATGCTTAAGGAAACCGCATTGGCATAACTCCCACCATCATTGATCATAAATCAGACTTTTCCTTGGACAGTGCACCGAGAGTGAAAGATGTTCCCTCGTTGTTCTTCCTTGGTTTTAAGTCCACTCACGGTCCTCCTTATAACTAGCATCTCTCCTCTATCAGCTTCCTCCACTACCTCCTATTAACTCTCCTCTTATTCATTGATTAGATGAACCTCCTTTTCCTCCTCAATCTCCTCCTCCTTAACTACCTCCCACTCAGCCAAGGTGATTATCTTTCTGTTTGGACAACCAGAGGTAATGTGACCGAGACCTTGACATTTAAAACATCTCCTGGTGCTCATGGGGTTAGGATTAGGCTGTTTATGTGGAGCTAGGGGATTTTGTGGGGTGGAAGGGGCCAATGTTGTAGGTTTCGGTGGAGGTTAGGAACTCCCCTTGTTAAAAGGTTGGTTCCGGGTTAGAGGTTTGGGCAGTTCCCTTTTGTAGGTTATAGTTTTTCTTTGTTGCTCAATCTTATAAGCAAGGACACACTTCGTCAAAGCTAGTATACTGTTGTAGTTCAACAACATTAGAGTACTTAGGATCAAGTCCTCCTAAGTATCTTGTAATGGTCTGGTCTTCTGATTCTTATAAGTCATATTTGATCATTAGTTTCTCAAACTTTCTAGTATATTCCTTTACACTCATAGTTCCTTGAGTCAAATCGTGTAAAAGAGAGTAGTTATCTTGAATGTCATAAGGAGGAAGAAACTGGGACCTAAGCTTGGCTTTCATTTTACCCAAGTCTTGATTTTGTGCTTTCTCAACTTAACCCTTTTGGCACACAAGTTGGTCCACCACAGAGAGGCATACTTCCTAAGCTTTAAAGCAATAAGTTTTACCTTTCTCTCTTTAGGAATGCCTTTGAAATCAAGGACCCTCTCCACTATTTGTATCCACTCCAAGAACTCATCCGGGTCTAGCTTCCCTTTTAGATTCTGGAATGTCAACTTTAAAGTCATTAAAGTTGGGCAGGGGTCTTCTTTCTGTTCTCCTTAGTCTCTAGGAGGATCCTCCTCACTAGTAGAGACCAAATGTTGGCTATCTCTCTCAGCTCTATCCTCTTGGTTAGAACTAGATGGGCTAGATGAGCTCACTAAGTTTCTTCTCTTCTACCTCATTGATCCAGCAAGTTGGCACCTTAAGTAGGCATTCTGGTTCTTGAGTTCTTCAATGTTGGTGGTAGTGGCTTTAGCGTTCTCCGTGAGAGATTCAAACTTCTCCTCCAAGGTCATACTTGAACTCATGCTTGCAACTGAATCCAACTGGGAAACGTGTTTTGGAGTGTGCTTGAGCAAAAAAAAAACATAGCTGGAATAGAGGGTCAACGCCAAGATGAAACTTACTCTGATAACAAACATGATGTATTCCCTCACAAACTAACTCATATTCAAGATTGGAATGCAAGCAAGCTAAGAAGGGAATCAAAACATAAGCTTGGGTTTAAGGGAACCCGGTTAGAGTAAACTAGGATAGATAGTTTCCAAACTGAATTATGGATACAGAAACACCACCACGAATTAGTTTAGGGCCCTTAATCCTTCTTAGAATACAGAAACACCACCTAAGGAGTGATTAAGACTCACTAGAACATCACTTTACTCGGTTTAAGTAAATATAAGCTACTTTGAGTGTTTAGAGTGAAACTGCGGTTTAGGAGCAAAGTTGGACTGAATTATGATTCATTCAATGTCTAATGCAATGAACAAGATAGCAAGTACTTAAGTAAGCTTCTTCCCATCTGCCTAGTTGCTTAGGGGTTTCCTAAGGAAGCCTCTAATTTGGCTTACATAAATCAGAATGCAAAATAAGATTAGCTTAGCCTAAGTATCTCACGTGAGTCTAACTAATTACATACTTAATTGTGCTAAACTCAAGCTTGAACATGTCATTGGAATCCTAAGCAATCCACTTGCACACATGGGAGAGGGAAATGGCTACTAATTTGACCCAAATTATGGCTGGCCAATCAGAATTAATATGATCTTTATCTCTCTTTCTAGTGGCCAAGGAGCCTTCCAAAGCTGTAAAAGTGGCAATGGTGATGTTCCTAGATATGTAGGATAGCAAGTAAGTAGGCAAGTTGGTGACCAAAGCCTCCCTTTGAAGAGATCTCAGCGCTGATAAAAAATAGTCAAATCGGCCGGTTTAGCACCAAAAATAAGTAGCTGAGTTGCTTGACTTCTACTTGATTTAGACTATATTTCAAACCATGAATGATTTCATGAGGATGTAACTAATCATCCCAAGTAAAGAAATCAGGCGTGAATTAGGTTTAAGGGGGTCAACCAGCTGGAAACTCAGATCGGGTCAGAATGCAGCTCAATCTGGAATGGTTGACTTATGGGGACAAAATCTTCATGAAGCAGGTAATGTAACTTGGTTTTTTCTTTATGGATTGTTATTTGAGGATGTTAGGTAATGTCCCATGCAAAAATATCAACCCTAAACCTCTTAGAAGTTTAGGAAATCAGATGAACAAAATTAGGTCTTTGCAAAGGTTCATACTCGGGTAGCGTATAACTTTGCAGGAGCAATGCTTAGACTAAGGCTTGAGGATTGGTGCTTGAACTTGTATTTCCTAAACCATGTTGAGGGGTTGAGTCATGTATCATGACTTGATCTCCATTAGCACCACAACAATGGCCGGGCTTGGGAGCGCTTTTATAGTATTGTCATATAATATTGGCCAACTTGCCCGTATTTTCGGACGTTTGGCCTCCTTGGTGTCTATGGGCGGTATTCCTTGGATAGATATGCCCTTATGGGGTCCATCCATGTAGAACTTTTGTCGAGTAATAGAACCTGTCGAGGCTCGACGCTTCTTTCTAACAAAGTTTCCCATTGGATTCTTTTTAGTTTCCCATCCACCAAAGAACTGGCTAGTTTGGATAGGGCACTCACTTGGCAATTTTCTGACCTCGAGATGTGTGCTATCAAAAAGTGCTTTAATAGGCCAGTAGCCTCATGCAGTCGGCGGAGGCAAGGCGCCATGGTGTCATCCTTAGGTTCATATTCACCATTGAGCTTACTAACAACTAAATGTTAGCTAGAGCAGGCTTTGACCGAGGTGGCTCCTGCCATGTAGCGCAGCTTTATATCGGCTATCAAGGTCTCATACTCAGCTTCATTATTGGAGGTCTTGAATATAAATTTTAGGGCGTGTTTATACTTCTCCCCTAGGGGGTTTCAATAATTAAGTTGGCACTGCTTGCATCTCTGGTTGAAGATCCATCCATGGGCAGGTTCCATACATCGGGATCAGGGAAGTTTCATTAGCCGTGTTCGCATTCTCGGCAATGAAATCGGCCAAGGCTTGTGCGTTGATTGCACGTCGTGCCTCGAAGGCGATGTTGTCTTAGGACAACTCCACCGCCCATTTGAGCAGCCTGCCAGATGCTTCTAGCCATTGCAGTATATTTTTCAAGGGTTAGTCGGTGAGGACTGTCACCTTGTGGCCTTCGAACGACTTGCTAGTACCAAGGCATAGGCGAACTTCTCTATGAGAGGGTTATTCAGCTTGATAACCCCTAAGGCATGGCTCATGTAATAAACGAGAAGCTGCTACTTATTCTGCTCCACCACCAAGACAATACTCACTGCTTGCTTGGGGATGACCAGGTACAACAGCAGCAACTCCCCCTACGTAGGACTAGCTATTTTGGGCAGACATGCTAGGTATGCTTTCAATGACTAGAAGACATGGTCTACCTCCTAATCCCATGTGAAGTGTGCACATTTTCGGAGGACATAAAAGAAAGCATGGCACTTATCCTTTGACTTCAACAGGAACCAACCTAGCGCTGCTATCCGGTCAGTCGTTGAACCTGCTTCACATTTCATGGGGCCTCATGTCCAGGACCGCAATTACATTATCCAAGTTCAACTCTATCCCTCGACTACTGATCATGAAGCCAAGGAATTTGCTCGACAAGACCCCAAAGACATACTTCTCGGGGTTAAGCTTCATGCCATATCCTTGGAGATTATCAAATGTCTCTCGTAAGTCGTCACTGTGCCCACCGTCCTGCACACTCTTGACAATCATATCATCTACGTACACTTCCATAGTCTTCCTGATGAAGGATCCGAAGACCTTGTTCACCAGCCTCTGGTAGGTTGGTCCAGTTTTCTGCTCTCCAAAAGGCATAACCTTGTAGTAGTATAACCCTCGGGTAGTTATGAAGGCTATCTTTTCCTGATCCTCGTAGCAAGAGGGATTTGGGGGTACCCAGAAAAAGCGTCCATGAAACTCAGGAGGGCACGACCTGCCGTGACGTATACGAGCTTGTCAATTTTCAGTAAAGGGTACCTGTCCTTAGGGTATGCCCATTTCACATCAGTGAAATTGACGTACATCCGATAGGAGCCATTGGGTTTCTTAACAAGTACCACATTGGAAATCCATTTAGGGTACTAGCATTCCTTGACAAAGCCCGCATCTAAGAGCTTTTGTACCTCCGTCATTGCAGCCGCACTTCACTCTGGTCCTATATGTCTCTTCTTTTAAGCTACCAATTATGAGCAAGATCCACATTTTGCAATGTTGTATAACTGTTGGGTTGATTCCAGGCATTTTTTCAGGGCCGAAAGTGAAGGTGTTTTTGTACTCCTGAAGCAGCCATACGAGTCCGTTTTTCTTGTTTCTTTAGCTACCTCTAGGCCCATTTGGAACGTGTGATCCGGGCACCCTTGGTCGAGGGGCACAACCTCCAAGACGTCGGTTGTCTCTGGTCGTGGATGTTCCATATCTGCTGAGGCGAGGATATAAATGGTCATGGCCTCAGCAGCCGTGGAAGGCACAATGCACTGCTTTTTAGGGAAGGATTATTACCTGACAGGCCCCTGTGTGTCCTAGTGTCCCACTAAAGGTCATATACTAACCCGGTAGCATTCTCGAGCTGTCCGTTGGTCTCTTAACGACTTCTCGACACTACCATCATCGGCCTTATATTAGAGTTCCAATAGGTATGAGGCAATAACAGCCTTAACCTTGCGTAAAGTCGGACGTCTCGAAATGACGTGTCGGTTGTGGGGACGTCCACTATCAAGAAATCCACTTCTAAATTTCGAGACTTCGTGTCATCCCTGAATGGCAAAGGGAGATAGGTTATCTCAAGTGAGGTCACCTGTTGCCCACCGAAACTCAGGATTGGGTGCACAACAGGTGTGATATCCCTTCATGGGTATTTAAGTTTCTTGAGACTGTCCCAGGTGATAATATCAGCCGAACTCCTGGTGTCAATCAGAATTCGATGCGCGACGATGTTATCCACTTTCAACTAAGTGGCCATCGGGTCATTATGAGGGGAGTTGAAGACATGTCCCTCCCGGTCATTGAAGATCATGACGGGAACAACTATGAGGCTCCCACAACAGGTTATTATAAACTACTAGGTCCCTCGCATCTAGGCTTTCCACGTGGCGTGAGAGAAGCCTTCTACGTACCCGCCGGCAATGGTGGCCACGATCTTGGTGGGACACTCCTCCTGTCAGGGTTCTTCATGTGCTCGGTTGAAGTCCTTGCGGATGGACCGCGGGTTTCTGTTAAAAAGCTTTCAATCTGACCTTTATTCGCAAGCTCATGAGGGCCTTCTTCAATTCCCTTCACTCAGCACTAGTGTGGTCATTCTACTCGTGAAATTCACAGTACTTTCGTGCGTTATGTGGCTTTGGCGCCGCGGTCATGGGCTATAGCCTCTTCAATATGGGTTGTCCCTTCACCTGCCTCTTCAATATGGGGTGTCCCTTCAGCTCCATCATGCTCCTTGGGTCTTAGGTGAAACCCCCTCCTTGACATCATTTCTCCAACTCTTTTCAGCTCACGCAATGCTTCTATCCCTTGAACCTTAGCCTTTTATGTGGCATTCGTTGCCTCCGCCCAAATTTCGGTTGCCTGAATAATGTATAGGGCCTTCTCCAAGGCCTCAACTAAGGAAGTTTCTTTATGATATGCTAAGGAGAACTTGAACACTCCATTTTTCAATCTGTTTAGGAAAGAAGTGTACGCAACCCCATCTTCCAAGTGTCTCTTCCTTAATTTTTGACTTGTGAATGCTGGTTCGCTTTTCTTTACGGATGCCAATGAACTGGATGACAAATCGATCTCCTAAGTCCTGAAAGCAAGAGATGCTTCCAGGGGCCAAGCTATTAAACCAGACCTGAGCCACCCCTGTTAACGTGGTGGGGAAGTATCGGCAGTAGGCTGTATAATCCACATCTTGAATGTACATCTGAGCTTTGTAAATCCCTAGGTGCTTCTCAGGGTCCGTTGCTCCATCGTATAGTTCTAAATTAGGCATCTTTACCTTCCACAACCTTGGTGCATTGACTGCCCCAGTGCTAAAGGGCATGTTAAAGGTTACCGACCTCAGTCATGTGCCTGCACACGATTACTTAACAGGGGTCATCGGCTGCCGTTCTACTTCGAGGATCGACGGACTCCGACGACGACGGTTAGTTATTGACAGGAAGTGCATGGACTGGCCGACCTTGGGCAATCCTCAGCTGTGACCCCGAGGGTCGTAGGCAGATGGACCGTGTGTGCGTTCCCTCGCTGAAGGCTGCTTAGGGGGTGCGTCCCCTCGTAGGGTCTTCTCCACGGGGCCTCGTGGTATGCTCTTATTCCTCATACTAGGCAGTACGCTGGGAATGAGTAGTGTGCGATGTGGATGCGATCGCAAAGTCCTCTAGTTGGCCTCGAGTTGCCTGAAGGGCCTATCGACTCCGAGTGATACGACGAGCATCTATCCCAACCGTCCAGTACGATGCTCCTTGTGAGTTCATCCATCGACCCCACGCCGAGCGATCTATCTCGGCTCGTCAACTCTGAGCGTCGAACCAGTAGGGGCATGCTTGTGGGACAACTTGCACCTTGCAGTGACAGCATAGTCAAATGTGAGCAACAACCGTGCGGAACTCACGACCTCCATGGTATTCTTTACTTGCTCGATCACTTGTAGTAAGATGGTATCGGTCATGGTGGATATGAACTTTTTTAGCACATCTATAGTCATATATGCTTCCCTTTTGAGAGGCCTCTATTCGACCGAGTAAGGAGCGACCCGCGAACTTTCTGAAGCGTCCTGCACTTCATGAGCCGAAAGGGCATTAACCATTGGAGCCTTGTCTCTCATGGTACATACCTGGGTGGCATCGCTTACTACCATTATTCACCGCTCTTTCCCTACAGATGGCGCCAAATATGTTTCGGGACAAACTCTTTTCCCAGTATGACATGAGCTAAGAGCGGGCTTACGTGATGATAGGGGCTCTGCGTCCGACGGTCCTTCCAGGGAATGTTGATCTTAGAAAAAAGGCTCCCCTGGATGAGGATTCAGGGAATGCCTCTCCAACGATCAAGTCAGTGTGGGGTCCTAAGAAAGAGGCAAAACAAAGATAATAAATGATGAAAGATTGGATCTTTTTCATGAAAGGCGATATCTTTCTAGGTAAAAGTGCTGAGTAGTGAATAGGTGGATATTTATAGTCCCTGTAGTTGAGGGCAAACTAGTAAGTTCAAATGAAGTGCCCTCCTATGGACCTCAAGAAGGACAACTCCTCGGGTCCCGTGGAGGTCAGAAATGATAATTAGGCTCAGGCCCATAGTTGTGGTCATGGGGCCCTCATTAGGGTCCCTAAATTGGGCCGAATCAATTATACACATACATACATACATACATACATACCTATATATATATATATAT